>CP045898.1:13929976-13968614 GCA_013387185.1 Caligus rogercresseyi
TTTTGTATCAATTAACTTCACTCGCCTGTAGAAGATGACTTGTTCGCTTCAGAGTAAAATAGTACTTTTAAGTTTAGTAAAACTTTAGATGATAAATCCAAAAATGACCTTGGTTGCATTCTATCATTCAGAATTCAGTACAATCTGAGTTTACATCATATGATTCAGAGCCTGTATTGACCTATAAGAAATCGATTATGAAAAAAAAAAATCATAATGTGTTTCTTAGATTTGCGTCAAGGTATCCTCTCAAAATTTTACTTTGTCTCTGACGCATTTATAATCCATTATATGCGTCATTTTGTACGCAAGATAGGCTTTTTTTAATGTACATATAACTCTCTACTTATTTAACTGACATGATTTAGTATACCAAAATATTAAAGCTGGTTAACCAAGCTTTCATTTGATATGTTTGGTGTTCTAAAAATCGCTATACTTTAAGAATATAAGCAAATACGTACTCTCCCCAAAAATTGTCTTTTGATATGATAATATACGATTACCATATGGTAATGATGTTGTGTTACCTGATAGAAGAGAAAAGAGAAGGGAGGGAGAAAGGATTTGCATTCACTCCCTTCTTTTTTCTTCCTATCCAGGTAACACTAACAGCCTTACCAGATGGTAATCGTAATTCTCATATCAAAAGACAATTTTGGGGGAGAGTACTTATTTGCTTATATCTCTTAAAGTATAGCGATTTTTAGAACACCAAACATATTCATATTCATATAAAATACCCAGCCTTAAGGAATACAAAACGGAAAAAATGGCAAGAAGACCCAATGACCACTGTTGAAGGAACTTATTTTAATATGAAAAGTCACATGCGATGACATCACTGAATTATTCGTGTGATTTCTTCTTTTTTACGATGTTGAAATACCCAGCCTTAAGGAATACAAAATGGAAAAAATGGCAATTAAAACCCAATGATACTTTTTAAGAACTGATTTTAAAATGAAAAGTCACTTGCGATTACATCACTGAAATTATTCGTGAGATTTTTTTATTTTTACGATGATTAAATACCCAGCCGTAAGGAATAAAACACGCGATAAAAATTGCAATGAATACCCAATGACAACTGTTGAAGGAACTGATTTTAATATGAAATGTCACATGCGATGACATCACTGAAACTATTCGTGTGATTTCTTCTTTTTATGATGTTTAAATACCCAGCTTTTAGGAATACAAAACGGAAAAAAGGCAATGAAGACCTTATGACGACTTTTTAAAGAATTTATTTAATATGAAAAATCAAACGCGATGACATCACTAAAACTATTGGTGTGATTTTTTTCTCATCCAGACTATTGTCAAGTTGGAAAATCCCGGGCAGCGCCGGGTAACATCGCTAGTATAATATATATATATATAATATTGCTTGAATGATTCGTTGATGATTATATACGTGGGCCAAAAAGGTTCCACAGGCAAATATCAGGGCCCTATGTGTGAGCCGTTGCCTATCGCAACTAGAAAAATATTCAGTGACCAAGTGCTGAAATGACAGTTCATTTATATTTATTACTAAGCAATTAGATGGCATATTTAAGGGTTCCCGGGTGCCAGCAGCATGATCCACTCCCCTTGTAAAATTATACTAGTATGTTTTTTTCAAGAGGAGGTTCGAAATGAACCTAAACCATATTGTATCTTGAGTGACAAATAAATAACTCATATATTATAATTATTATGTAAATAACAAGAAACATTTATTTATCGTCAAATAACTATGATGATGAAACAACACAAATGAGTTGGAGCAGTTGCTCTATTCTATTAATATTAATGGGGATTCAATCCAAAGGAGGATTCTACATGACGTCATGGCTGTTGACCCCTGAGGAGAGAGTCTTAATACAAATGATTATATTCTGTTCCCTGAAGTGATGTTTCCACCTACTTTATTCCATGCATAGAGATATAAAGATATAGAGAGCTGATTCACTTCAACGGCAGAGAAACATCGTTCAGCTGATTCTGTGTGTTCAAATAACAAAGTAATTTGAACTACGTCATCGTAAGTTGGCCATAGAGATAGATTTTATCTCTATGATCAGCTTACGATGACGTAGTATACATTACTTTGTTTATAGTGGACACAGAATCAGCTGAAAGGAATAAGCTCTCTATATCTTTTTATCTATATTCCTTGATGTCAACTTTTTTTCATTCTTTTTTTTCTTCTTTCAACCAATCATGTACGAGAAAAAGATCTTCGTTTGTATTCCATCATAATACTTGGTTTTTGGTGGACTACATTTTAAAATAAATAGGTATTATGTGCCAGAAGAAGATTTTATTATATTGTACATTCTTTTGGAAAAGAGATTTCAATTCAATAAATTAAATATGCAGGAATCATTAACGACGACGACGAAGTAAAAAAGGACATGGAGGACACTTCTGAAATACAAGTACTTTTTAGACAAGGGCATAGACACCCATTAAAAATATACATACACATTTCGTTGATAGCAACTGTAACAAAGGGGATGGGTATAAATACTTTGCCAATGGGCCTTCGGGTTCTACCAGACAATATTATAGTATTTGGGGGTTACAAATATACAGCAAATGGGCCATGGGTTTCGACAGATATAATATGGGGTTAGACATCCTTGCCAATGGGCTCTCGGGTTCCGCGGGACACAATTATAGTATTTCTGGGTTACGATTTGCTCACTTGATTCCCTAATATTTCAAATTTGTAATAGGCCACATTGGCGAGGTATTTATAATTCCCATTTGTTATAGTAGTTTATATAAAATACTTGTGTGTAGTTTTTTGTTGGATGTTGAAGAAATGTCCATGTCTAAAAAGTGTCCGTGTCTAAGAAATGTACGTGTAAGAAGTCTACAAAATGGTTGTCTAACAAAAGTCCTGGAACCCTTTAAAAATATTAATTGTCTCTTCTATATGGGTCCCGATCTATGACGTCATTGGCGAATCCTTTGAAATGACTCTCCACTTCCACCTATTAATATGAATTGAATAAAGCAAGCAAGGTCTTTGTTCTATTTCAAATATACACAAGGCATAATTATATATAAATAACAGATAATAAAAAGGAAATCTGTTTTCATCAAATAAGTCGATAAATATATTATCGTTCTAATTATCGGACAGATAAAGGGAGTGCTACCAAAAACCCAACATTGATGAGATTGCAAGAACAGCCTTTAGTTATCATCAAGCATTCCTCTCCATCGTTTTCATTTGAATAGGAACATAATATACATGCTGTTATGTCTTCTATATATCTCTATTTTATTACGATCGGAGTTATGCAGAGTTTTACATTTTTTACCTGTGGACAATACAACTACTCGTATCTATAAGGTGGTGGTGGTATCCTTCCTAAAGAGAAATACGAGAAGAGTTTATTAAGTTCCAGCGCTCCCGCGCACCACTTTCTTCAATTAGAAGGACTGTTCTTAGAGGAAGAGAAACACTGTCAGTTTTCGAATGTTAAAGGAAGCAATATAACAAAACTCTAAATAATAAGTGCTTATGAATGGGAGGCCATCCCTCAGTATCCTCATGGGGACTCGTAAAACCATTATTCTACTATACTGTTTATGCAGCGCTTGCCTTCTAGGGATATTCTAATCGTTTTCCCATCATCTCAGGAGTTGTTGATACGGCCCCCTGATGCTCCCAATGTTCTCTCACTCCCTAACAAACAGTCTTGGTAAATAAGCCCCTATTTATCATATTTTGTATTACTTTATTTCCTCATCAGCACAATCTTCATTGCATAAAACTTAAACATCAAAGTAAAGTACATAATTATGCTTTTTTTAATACATATTTATTTTTCGGATTCATTTCTATTTTTACAACTTAAAGTTCTAAAAACACTAAACATTCTTGAAATATATAAAATACAACCAACACAACCATGAAAATAATTTTTTATATAAGTCAAACAATAACTAGAAATAAATCTATAATCTATTCTTCATTCATGGTCCCTTTGTATTATTCCTTATATCGTTGAAAAAGAATATTGAATGCGGTTGGAAGATGAGGTATCTAAGATTTTACTATCATTACTCATTAACATATTATGTACATACATATTATAGATTTGAAAATTTAAAAGCCTTTTGTTTCAGACAAGTAATAAGCCCTTGATTTATATTTTTTCTAAGCAACTCGGCTCAAAACCAAATCTTATATACAAGTTAAAAATTACATATATATCGTCTACTATAAACAATTTCCCGAAAAATCGTGTAATGTAAAATAGTCTGTACTTTTATGTTATGGTATCATTATTAGTTCATGGACGCTAGGATCTTTTCTATGATGCTGATCAATATTTCCCTCTCGGGAGGAATCAAAGCATGTGCCTCTGAGCATTCAGAATCAAGCGCTAATCCACTGAGCTAATGTTTATTTTTTCTTAGGACTTCCTAACTTATACACTACGCTTTTTCTCCTACATTTAAAAAGAAAAATCATAGAGATATAAAATATAGAGGGCTGATTCCCTTCAATAGCAGAGAAACGCCGTTCAGCTGTATTATGTGTGTCCATTATAAACAAAGTAATTTGTACTAAGTCATAGTAAGCTGATCATAGACATAGAATCTATCTCTATGATCAACTTACTATGACGTAGTAGAAATTACTTTGTTTATATTGGACACAAAAATACAGATGAAGGGAATGAGCTCTCTATATCTTTTTATCTCTATGAGAAAGATGCATTGTTATATGGGGAGTCATGCAAGAAGTCTTATCCATATGAACATTGCAACGACGTAAAACGACGAGAAAAATAGAAACGAATAAGGTGAGGACGAGGAAACATCGCAGATCCTCCTCATCCTTGATTGTCCGCCCTCAAGACAAAAAAAATGGCTACTGGGGGAGAAATAGAGGATAGAAATATGGAGGATTATTTTTTTAAAGCGAATGAGCTTTTACATTTTTTTTAAATAAAGATCATGGCTCCACGATGAGTTCATGGGGTAGTAATACTGAAATAAGTTCCAGTGAACTGAGGCCAATCAATAAACAAGCATTCAACAATGAAAATATCAAATTATAAAGTAACTTGTTTATTGATACATTTTCTATGAATAAAGTGATTGAAGGGAAAAAAATATTCTATTATGCTTTGTAACAGACTTCTTGACGTTTGCGAAAATTATCGTTCGTCGTTCACCAAAAGTTATCGTTCGTCATTCGTCGTTGATCGTTCGTTTTAAGATTGAATTGTTCGTCGTTCATCGGTTGTCATTTTGAAAAAAAGTGACAACGTTTTTTTGGAAAATAAATTTTTCCCTCGTCCTTCTCAAAAAAGTGACTACGTTTTTTTAAGGATTTTTCCCATCAAAACAGATTTAAAAAAGTTACTGTATGATTTTTTTAAACGAACGTTAGTTTTTTTTGTGTTCTCGTTCGTCAAAATGAACGACAATGTCTGCTTTGTATGGATATCCTCACAAAACAAATTTCCTAGTGATTCCTGTATCGCTTTATTCTTTTTAGGACCCTCAGCATTACACCTCATGATTCCTTAGAGGTGCCAAAGAATCAAAGTGCTCGAATCAACATATTGTTTTGGAACGGCTACTTTAATTACAGCCTCTATGGCATGGGCCTCTACAACGAAGGCTTTCTTGCTCGAGGCTGTGAGCATAGCAACTGCTTCACCTCAAGTGTTCGCTCAAAGTGGAAAAAGGGAAACATGGACGCCATTGTGTTCCATGGGATCGCATCTGATTTGAATGTGACAGAACTTGAGATACTGAAGGGAGCAAGGACCTCTGGAAAAATACATTCATTATTTGTCCTCTTCATTCTAGAGTCCCCTGCAGAAAAAAAGGACTTTTCTCATCCTGTCTACAAGGATTTCTTTGATATTGTGTATAGCTATCGAAGAGACTCACATGTATATTTCCCCTACGGGAAGGTCATTCCTCGTAAAGACATCCTGGATCACGTCCCTGCCTTTCCACGCAAGAACAAGGACATTGCCTGGTTTGTATCGCATTGCTCTACTCAAAGCAAGCGGGAGGACTATGTCAAGAAGCTAAAAGTACATCTTAAGGAGGGCATGAAGGTCGACATCTTCGGGGGATGTGGGGAGTATAAACTTCCAAAGGATGTATCGAGCGATCAGGTCTCCCTCGTGGAAAAAAATCGCCTTAACTTGTTTCAACATATCCTCAAGGATTACAAGTTTTACCTAGCCTTTGAGAACTCAAAATGTAAGGACTATATCACAGAGAAGTTTTTCTATTCCTTGAGTGTACCTGGAGTGATCCCAATTGCTTTTGGGACGAATAGAAGTGACTACGAGGCCGTGGCTCCGCCAGAATCCTTTATTCACGTTACTGACTTCTCTAGCCACAAAGAACTGGCGGAGTATCTGTCTCGACTATCTAGCAATGAAAAGGAGTTTAATTCCTATCATGAATGGAGACGGAGTTATGAGTTGGATGTGCCTTACTTTCGGGCTCAGTGTGATTTCTGTAAAGCTTTGAATCAAAGGAAGCTCCATGGATCCCCTAAGCCGATCCATGACTTGAATGAATATTGGTCCATGGGCAAATGCTTCAACTGAAAAAAGAAACTGCTTCTTCACTTCAGGAAATAACAATTCGGAAAGGACACTTTAAATAAATACATTCTGTTGATGATGGTTTCTGTGTATTAAAACGGTGATTTTTTGTGATATTAATTGTGTTTTTTGTTTGTTAGTTAATAATGCTTTATTACTGCTGACAATTGTGCACCAAATAAAATTTTACAAATATGTTTAGTAATTATGTTATTTATTGCTTCAGACTTTTAAAGAGTTTTAAGAATTAAACAATAGATATGTACAAAGTATATATTTTTATATATAAATTGTTGTATTGGATATGAAATATCTTCATTTAGTATCTTATAATCGAAACAAAGGAATATTTCCTTTATAATGTATTTTTTTAAATATGCTTTAGCTTTGTATTTTAGAAAATAATATACAGCATAAAATATCAAAATTGAAATATGTATAATTTATTCTTGTTTAAATTGATCCAGAGGATTGAGTCCCTTTATATTCGAGTGCAAATCGTTGAATATATTAAGTCATTGGTAAAATATCATAATACTTTTCTATTAATTAATAGGGTTTCTAAAAAATAAACACATTTTATAGATAATCGAATATTTATTACAGGCAGAGTCCTAGAGCCCATTGGCGTTTATTTAAAACCCTAATGTCATATTTACAGTGGTGGGCACCGCTCACTTTTTTGCTGTTCCGCTCACCGCTCATCCCGCTCACTTTGGGCAACTGATCCGCTCGCTCATTTTTTGAGTACTGCTGTTCCGCTCACGTTCATTTTTTCAAATTCTTTTCTAAAAAAAAAATCTTTTTATCCTTTTTAATAACGGAAACTTTTTTTATGTGAGCGGATGAGCGGAAGTTAATTTTAGAGGGACCGCTCACCACATTCCGCTCATTTCTCACAAAGATGATCCGCTCTTTGCATTCCGCTCACCAATTGCTCCTCCGCTCAGAGCGGAAGAGCGGACGAGCGGAATAATGAGCGGAAGTGCCCACCACTGCATATTTATGTCCGGCGCATTTCCATTAGGTCCATGCACGGTGCATTTTATGCCCCAATACGTCATATTTGTTACTGGCAGAACCCCAGGACTCATGGGCTTTGGGGTTGAACCCCCAATAATTGTAACCCGAGGGCTCATTGGCCGAGCATTTGTAATCCCAAAATATTATTATTATACCCGGGATAGCCCGAAAGCTCAATTGCTGTGTAATTGTAACATCATATGTCATTTGTATCGGACAGGAGAGGTCCCTAACTTTTTGATGTAGAGTAGGGGTAGATCGCTCTATTATTCTATGTCGATTTAAAGGGATTCTAGATTAAATAAAAAAGTTGTTAATACTATATATGACCCATTTCTTTAATTTATTTGTGAATATATGAAAAATACCTATATAAATAATATTATACAACGAACCAGTTGTATCCCATAATTTTAAAAGGTGCTAGTTTTATTAATTTATTATTGGAGCAATGTTTCTCATGTGGAAGGTCTCATCTTGTTAAAAAAATGTCCCACGGTATTCTTGGCATAGAATGCTCCAAGACAGTTGTGAGCTCCCGCCTCATTAACAAACTTGTACCCCTCCGCTGTTATGGGGTTTGATGGTACAATCACACGGTGTGATTTACCCCCGTTAGTAATACAGGGAAGTCCAGGGCATTCCTTAAGATCAATGGACAGACTATAAGAACCGAGTGCATTGTGAGTGACAGGATGCTCCCGGAGTGAGCGTAGTGGTGGGAACTGATTTCTTCCGTTTTACGTTGGATGAAGGTAAAATCATCGTTGCTCCAACCTTTGAGACTAATCCACCGGACAATCCAATCCGAGGGAGAATCGTGAACCGTGAAATGGGAGTGGACTCAAACCCCTCGGCTCACAAACAAGCTGGGGCAATATGGAGTGAAAAAGAAAATTGCAACGAGGTTTGAAAAAGAAATTGAGCTATGGGTAACCAAAAACGGCTCGTTTCTTACGAAAAGGAATATCAAGGGGGAGTTATTCCTCTGATAACCGTCTTCCACGCAGCGAAGAATAAAGTTCGTCCTCTTATAATAATCCTATATATGTTATTGCAATATTATAAAATTAGCACATGGCTCAAACATAATAAAGTCGGTGAATTCAAAGACTAAAAAAATGACATCTCAGATTATGAGAGCCATAGGTTAATTATCCAACCCAAGCCCTCGGGCCCCACATGTCGATTGAGGCTTTTAGGGTAGAAACCCACGGCTAGCCCTAATTAAGAATGAGAGGAACTCTAATTTACGATATTATACGCCCCAAGCTCTCGGGTCCCGCCTACCGTTATGGGTCATTTAGGGTTGAAACCCACTGCCAACTCTAATAAACCTAAATAAAAACCTATATCAACTGGCGGGACCCGAGGGCTTGGAGTATATGCTATTGAAAGTAAGGACTCCTTTATACCTAACCAGAGTTGGCGGTGGGTTTCAACCCTAAATAAAAGCCTATATCAGCAGGCGGGACCCGAGGGCTTGGGGTGTATAATATTGTAAATTAGGGTTCCTCTCATTCTTAAATAGGGCTGGTGGTGGGTTTCAACCTTAAAAGCCTCCATCGACATGCAGGGCCAGAGGGCTTTGAGGAACTTATTTTCTTTACGATAAAATCCTCCATAAATAACGAAAAAGGTGTTCTGTGTGTTTGGTCTAATGGAATACCCTGTCTTAAATATCAATATTAACGTGCATTTTTAATTTTATCAATAAGCAGGATTATATCCATTGGGTGACGTCACATACATTCACAGTTCATTAATTTTCATCAAAAATCAAAGCCTGTCGAATATTTTTTTCACGAAAGTAATGTGTAACTAGGATATTACATATTACTTATTACTTGTATGTAATATCTAATATGTTTGTTCTCTCTAGTTACTGCGCAGTAATATAACTAAGTAATATATTACTCGCACGCGCGTTAGGGAACAACACTGGATATAGGTATTTGTATCTAACTTAGTTTTTGAGAGTGTCCTTCATATGGTCATTGCTAGAGACAAGATTGGTAAAAAATATCGACAACTTAGATATTATGAGTTATCTACTTTAAATTCATACTTTCAACATTTTTGTTCATTGAATTTAGATTTATGAAGAATTGCTTCAGAACATTTAAGCTCAGAAAAAAGTAATTAAAAAAATCTTGGCCCCAAGATTAAGGATTAACCCGGATAGGTTGGGCTTATATCAGTACGATTTATATAATTTTCTTAATCAACTGGATTGATCTGAAGTATATATGTAGGTATGTACAGTATATCCGAAAATGAAGGTGGAATTTAAAAAGTGTGCTTTTAATTATTTCATAACAATTAAAATGCCTATAATTTTCGGTACTACTTAAATATTGATGTATACAAGGTTTCGTGAGTAAATGTTCCGCTTAATTTGATTGACTTATGCTGTTCTATCCCAATGCTTATTTTTGTAATATTTAAGTAGTGCTTTATTTTCTTCCACAGATGACCTCATAGCTTTGGAAACTGTTAAATTGTGTTATTGAAAATAGTGTACATTATGCCATATTTCTAGGCTTGTGAACGGAACGCAAAATTGAACGGTGTTCAGCTGAAAGCACGTTCAATGAACGGAACGCTGAACGGAACGCAACTTTTTTTAAGCGCTGAACGCAAAAAAAAGAGTTTTGCGTTCAGCGTTCAATTTTTCCAAACATTTCTTGGACCTTTTTTGGAGATTCTTTTCTAAAAAACGTCATTTTTTTCTTTTAAAAAAACGTCATCACTTTTTTCTTTAAAAATAAACGTCATCACTTTTTTTAGAAATTATTTTCTTAAAAAAAACGTCATCACTTTTTTCGGAAATTATTTTCTAAAAAAAACGGTATCACTTTTTTCGGAAATTCCTTTCTAAAAAAAAAATCATCACTTTTTTCGGAAATTCTTTTATTCTTTTCTAAAAAAATGTCGTCACTGTTTTTGTAAATTCTTTTCTAAAAAAAAGTCATCACTTTTTCTGGAGATTCTTTTCTAAAAAACGTCGTCACTTTTCAAATATTTTAATGCTGAACGCTAACGGAACGCTATTTTTTTTTAACGCTGAGCGCAAAAAAAGCTGAACGCTCACAAGCCTGCATATTTCACAAGGGACACAATTATAGACTTCTTAAGCATACAATATGCCAAAAGCTTGGACGACACAAATGCTTATAATTTTCTTCTACAGCAAGCCCAAAAGTTTTAGAATTTGTGGAATTGTGTTGATGGAAATAGTTTTTCACAAGGAACATAATTAAAGACTTTGTATACCTACGCATGAATGTGAGCCAAAATGATATTCTGAACAATTCTTGGTTTCTAAATGATTTTGGCATCTTCCTTGTACTCTTTCTTAAATACATAAATAGTATTTTATAGTTTTTCCAATGCCTTCTTCTTGAAGTATATATTCATAATAATATCGTATTTTGTGGTACTGTGCTGGTTATTTTTCTATTCATGGCCGTTCAATCATTTATTTAATATATTTTTGAGTATTTAGACTGTGTGCCTTCATTAAACGAAATTAATGATCTATTTGAGCGGATAGTAAGATGTGTTTCAAATATTTTCGTCATAAAAACATATTTAGCCATCATTGATTTATACATCACTGCTTCTTGTACAACTTTATTCTATATTCAACTTCAATTCACAGTTATTATAATATCAATATCATGATAAACTAGAAAATACGGTTACTTCAAAAATATAGGTAGCATGTGGAGACTTTATTTATTCTTAATTTGTAAAATAAAACTAGCAACCTCAAACTTTAAAAATATATATATTTCTTAAATGGGCTGGAATAAAAGTAAAAGAATTCTCTCAGTACCAGTTTCTGATCCAATTTTTTTGATAAACATCTAAAATCCAAATGACTTCTGGAAAATAATTTAAAAATGACTAGATGTTTCCCTTGCGTTCAAAAGGAAAGTACAAATATTTTCTTTCCCTCCCGCACTGAATAGCTCCAATATGTTTGAATAAAGTTAAATAAATGCTTAACCCATTAAACACACCAAACAGCTATCACTACAGATAATCCATTGTTAAGTATTTTTATTTGACAATTGAAATCACGCTTGTAAAAGCAGTCATTTTATCACATTAGACTTTTTTAAAGGTTTAATTCATTAGGAAACTTGGAATTATTGTGTTTTTATCCGTTCCAACTTTATAAAATGGTGAAATAAGGTTGATTATTTGTTTTAAAATCAGCTTAATATATTAAACATTGTTTGCTTGACGTTTTTTTTTTGGGGGGGGGTTTAAATGAGTGTTGATAAATGTATATTTTAAGATGAATGCTATAACACATTGACTGCCCCTCGTAAATATTCTCCGAAATCTTTTTTATAATACTATAAATCCATTGCTCAATATTATTATACTACTAATCAGAATAGATCAATGGGAGCGTTTGAAAATATCTTAGCTTCGATGGTCTCATTTTAACGCTATATTGTTTTTTCCTATCACCACGTATCATATTACAATTAATCAAAAAGGTAGAAAAAACTTTTTTGGGGTGATATGTGTTGCTTCTGAAAATATTAGTTGAAATAAATTGATAGCCATCGCTTAAAATTGTTGTCCTCGAATTGATGACAAATGAAATAAATACCAATAATATAATTATTACTATCATCCAAATTGATTCAAAATTTGTTAATATAATTTATTAGAATATTATTTTTTAGGAGGACCTACATATATTTACCCAAGGTCAAAATGGACTTTTCGGCGGATATGAAGAAGAAATTAATGGAGCTCTCAGGTATATCAGACCTAGAGGATTTAGAGAGCATCATCCGTGATGTTTCCCCAGAGCAATCTAAGAAAGAGGACCTTGGAACCTCAAAAGTAATCCAGGGCTTTCTAAAGAAACCCGGTGTCTTTGATGAGGATGTATTTAATAGTGTTTGGAATCTCTTTTTGAATGAGTATCCTCGGATTCAAAGCTTTTATGAGGAGACAGAGGATGAGTCCAGGAGTATTCTCAAGTCTGGCGCTATAAGGAACAAGGAAATGAAGCATATCTAAAGAAAAGGCTGAAAAAGGCTGTTGATTTATACTCGGATGCTATTAGGGTAAGTCTTAAACATGTATTAATCGTTCTTTAGCTAGAAAAATATAATTGACTTTATATATTGACACAAAAAAATTAAGTTTTTCCTCTCTTGAAACAAAACATATTTTATTGCATTTTTACATCTATTTTCTTGATAAATGCCAGTGTTATGAAAAACACATTTAAGTTTATTCTTCATTTTGTGACACGGATACCAGCGTGTGGTGTGGAACGGCACCGAATCTGAATTCTTACTTACTTTTTCATACTGGACATTGCTTCCAAACAACTCAAAAATGATAATTGAAGCAAAAGATTTAAGCATTATTTTTATATAGTTATGTATTTACTATATATTATTACTATTGTATGCGAAATATCATGATTATAGTCTAAAGATAACTAAATTAAAACGACCAGAACAACAAAAATTAATTTGAACTTTTTATTTGAGAAGTATCATTTTTTTGGGGGGGTATTTGAAGCAATTATTATTACCATTATTCATTTTCAAATCAAAATAACTTATTTTTGGAGGTGCAATAAACCTTAAATATAAATGGATGAGAGACAAAAAGAAGCTGAATTAATTGGATTTTTATTTAAACAACATTTGAACCATTTCTTTAAAAGCTATTGTCTTGGGATGCTCTCTCTCTCTTTCTCTTGTAAACACCAAAGCTCACTACAATAAAAAACCCATGGTTTATATATATATATATATATATATATACATAGGCGTAGGGGGGATGTTTGGTTTGGGGGGCAGCGATCAATTTTCCCGAATTTTAACAAGAACTGTTAAATCGGTGAAAAAATTATCGAATGAAGAAAGCTATTTAGATTAATATTTTCTTTATAGTAATTTCATACTATTCATTACATTATATTTATTTCGTTATACTTCAAAATCCGATTGCTTTCATCATTTCATTTTTTTCTTCAACTGAAATGCCCGAATATCTTAACCAATTTGCCCGAATTTGAGAACTCTCCCGAATTTTTTGTTAGGGGGGGGGGTAGTTGCCCCCTTGCCCCCCTATCACCTACGCCTATGTATGTATATATACAAATATAATCTTAATATTCATTATTATAAATTTACATGCTATATTTGTTACATCGCCATAAAATGTTTACAACAATGAATTTATCATCTTTTCTTAAGCATAATTAAGCCATTAATTGATTTTCAAGAACAAAAATTATAATTCTTATAAATATTATTATTAACATTTCTTTATGTTGTTCCGAAGAAAAGTCTTTTTAATCATTATTATGAGTATATTTATTATACTGAAATATATACTTACAAAAGCATGGCACTAAATAGATCTAAAGCTGAAGATTTTTTTAGGGGGGGGGGGGGGGTATTGTTTGATACTTTCTTTTATGTTTCGAGAAAACGTTTCCATTGTTAAGGTTTTTACTTCGCTTCCACCAAAAAATCAATTATTATCATGTTATTTCTGAGCATATCAATATTATTGTTGTAGGTATTTAGCTTAACTATTTTAAAGTCAGTTCTTTCATGAACTTATTTTCGTGCTTTTCACGTTTTAGTGTATAAATTTTAAACTATAATATTGATTTATTTTTATTTTATATGCATTTACACTACATTTAATTAAATTTTTATAAAGAAAAGATATTAAAAAACTACAGAGCGTAGCATCATACTATTTTTAATTGTTTTTTTTTTGCTCCTTTAGACTGTTCCACCGAAAGACGAAGGGAGTGAGGCATTGGCTCTTGCTCTGGCAAATCGCTCGGCAGCTTTTTTTGAGCAAGGATCCTTCATAGAGAGTTTAAAAGACGTGGAGGCAGCACTTTACTTTGATTTCCCTTCATCCAAACGCCTCAAGCTCTATGATCGGCAAATCAAGATACTCATCAAAATAGGTTCAAAGACTCTCGCAAAGGAGACATATGGCAAGGCATTAAGACATATTCAAAGCAATGGAGGTACCCTACCAGAGACATTGCTTGAAGACATAGACTCGCTTGTTGATGACGAAAAAACACTAAATGATCCGGAAGACGCTGTAAGTAAATTGATAAATTAGTTTTTGTAGAAATAATAGGGTCTTTATTTTGAATTTATTTATCCCAAGGATCTTGGTAACCCACGGTTCCCTCAACTTCACTAAGGCACACACGTGGCTTACGACGAGTTCAAAGGGAGGCACGTCGTATCAGACATTGAGATCCCTGCAGGAGAGCTTGTCCTGGAAGAAGATCCCATTGTCTCGTACCTTAACCCAAAGTTTCACTCCACAACTGCTCCAATTGTTTTCGAACTCTGGGAAATAACTTCATTCCGTCTCTAAAAAGTCGATTTAAATCCTATTGCCGACTTCCTTGCTATAAAGAAGATTCGAAGCTTCACGACTTTTGGAAGGCTCGCAGCGTTCTCGGAGAGGATGCCACACTAAACATATATCTTGCACTAAAAGCAATTCAGAATACGACTCCCATTTTTTTCATAGCCAATCCAATCACCTTCTCTCAAGTTCCAATTATCTCTATGCCTCTGAGGAGAATCAAGACTTCTGTCGATATACCAAGGATCATCAGTACGAAACACTTTTCAGCCTTATGGACCATCCTGAGGAACGAGATCCCGAGGAAGAGTCTCGTATATATGCGAGGGTGACTCTATGCATCCGCTTACTCAAAGACTATGGATACCTCAAGGGAAATGAACCTTATGAAAAAGTGTCCGATAGTGAGATGACAGTGGCGAAAGCTATCTACAAGTTTAACACTGGCATTAAATACAACCTGCACTCTATAAACACAGTGAGTTTTTCTTAAGACAGGGGTGCCCAACCAATTGATTGTGATATATTGACCGATTCCACCAGAGTTACAAATCGATCACAAGGAATTATCGGTAAAACCAAAGAAAAAAACATAAGAAAAGACAAAAACAGAAACTGATAGATAGGGCAAATCATGATAAATATACGCTTTGAAAAGTAGATCTCAATTCCAAAAAAGTTGGGTATCCCTGATCTATTTAAAGTCACATGGTACATATAAAAATATTTAATGTTATTGTTTAGGTATCAGAGTCAGATGCATCAAATATGACGCCGAATAAGTGTGTTCCTTTGACGGACATAGGCTCTGGCGTCTATCCCACACTCCTACTCCTCAATCACTCCTGCAATCCTAACACGTACCGATTAATCTTGGGAAAAGAGTTGAGTATTATTATGATTATAGTTTCTGTATGTAAAAAACATATTATTTGAAAATATTTTAGGTATATGTCTTCACCAAAAGAAAAATATTTCCTGGAGAAGAAGTTACCGATTGCTACGGTCTGCATCATTTTTCAACCCATTTTGAGGAGCGACAAAAGAAGCTATTCGAAGGTTATAAGTTCAAATGTACCTGTGATGCATGTGCCTTCAAGTATCCACTTTTTCATGAACTCAGAGCACAGTCGGCCGAAGGCCTATCTGAGATTGATTGCCCGGAGAAAATATTAAGGTAAGGGGACCGGCAATTTATGTATAAGTATGCATCACTATATACAATGTAATTGCACTTGTATCTTTCAGGATCAAAACGCTAATAAAAGAAAAGGAGTTCCTAAAGGCGGGACAAGAATCTAAAGCTCTTCTTACCAATCTTCATAACACTCTTTCGCCAAAACAAATTATGCAGCCAAATAAAATGATCGAGCATGTAAGCTTGATTTTTTGCTATTCTCAGTGGCTTCGCCTGTCTCAAGAAAAATAAATATGTCCTAAAAATATACCATAAACATGATGCCATTATTATTTATGTGTAAAGTATTCATAATTATAGGAGCTATAACGAATAATAATAATAATGTGTTCCACCTAAGAGGGTCTATTTGATTATGGTGTAGGACACAACCTCCATATTAGTGTCCTCGGTAAGGTAAATGATACTTTGGATTGGATATTATGCTCAACGCATAAAGTAGATGAAGAATAATCCTTGCTACGTCCTTCAAGGTGCAATAAAAATGCAATTGACCTGCTGATCCTCAATTCGAAAGATCTAATCGTCTCAGGACTTGCTGTATACACATAAATGATAATAAAATGTAAGCGATTATTTTGGCCGCTAGAATATCCGCTTTAAAATATAGCATAGACTCGTGGTTCCTTGCCATCGACGGAATAAAATATCTGATCCCCACCATAAGATTTATGAACTACAAAAATATTGAATTATCATTGGTAATACTCAAATGTGTGGATCCAGTCTTTATTTTTTGAAGTTATTTGTCACGTTGTCAATGAAACAAAGATATCAACGTCAAAGCTGGAAATTATTACTCATTCACAGTGTTGTTCCCTAACGCGCGTGCGAGTAATATATTACTTTGTGATATTACTGCGCAATAACTAGAAAGAACAAACATATTAGATATTACTTTAAAGCAGGCTTGTGAACGGAACGCAAAATTGAACGGCGTTCAGCTGAACGCACGTTCAATGAACGGAACGCTGAACGGAACGCAACTTTTTTTTGAACGCTGAACGTTGAACGCAAAAAAAAGAGTTTTGCGTTCAGCGTTCAATTTTCCCAATTTTCTTTGACTTTTTTTGGAAATTCTTAAAAAAAAAGTCATTACTACGCAGTACTTTTTTGGGAAATTATTTTCTAAAAAAAAAGTCATCACTACGCAGTACTTTTTTTGGAAATTCATTTCTAAAAAAAAAAAAACGTCATCACTACGCAGTACTTTTTTTGGGAAATTCATTCTAAAAAAAAAACGTCATCACTACGCAGTACTTTTTTTGGGAAATTCTTTTCTAAAAAAAAACGTCATCACTACGCAGTACTTTTTTTGGGAAATTATTTTCTAAAAAAAAAAACGTCATCACTACGCAGTACTTTTTTTAATATTTGAACGCTAACGCTAACGGAACGCTGAACGCAAAAACATTGAACGGAACGCAATTTTTTTTTAACGCTGAACGCAAAAAAAGCTGAACGCTCACAAGCCTGCTTAAAGTAATAACTAATATGTAATATCCTAGTTACATATTACTTTGGTGAAAAAAATATTCGACAGGCATTTTTGATGAAAATTTATGATCTGTGAATGTATGTGACGTCACCCAATGGACATAATACTGCTTATTAATAAATTAAAAATGCACGTCAATATTGATATTTAAGACATTAGAATGAAAGAAATTATAACCAAATACCGGCTAGGGGATGTAGCAGCAAAATTTTCTCCAAAGCCAAAGCATACTTTTCTTTTGAAACGTGAGGGGAAAATAGCTAAAACATCAAGGCTAGACTACCTATTTGTATCTCCTGGGCTGTATGCATTGTTAGGGAACTACTTGACATTAGTCCCTGAACAATCAGATCATTGTCCTATTACTGCTGAAATTGTGGCACCAAAGAAACCAACTGGGACATATTGGAAATTAAACGTGAGTCTGTTAGACGATGATACAACGTCGGAAAAAATCAAGATAATTATAGGGGAGATTTTACTGAAATTGAAGAATGGAAAAATAAAAACATATTCTCATGCGTTGAAGTTGGTGCTAGACTGCTCAAGGAGGGAATATATCAAACTGGGAGTGAGGCTTAGTAGGGAGAGAAGAGAAAAAAGAGAAGATCTTGTCTATGGTATGTTGCAGGAAGGATTAGATAGGGACGCGGAAGAGAAAATAAGGAAGATCGATGAATATTATACTGATGGTTGTAAGATTCGCTCAGGCTTCAAATCCTTACCGAAGGAAAATACTATATTAGCAAGTGTGCGAAGACAGGAGGAGAACGGTATGAGGAAGAAGGAAGTGGGGTCGGTTTTTGATGAAAGTGGAAAACTAATACATGACCGGAAACTGATAAGTGCTAATGTAGTCAACTACTTCCAAAAGCTACATCGATGCTGGGAGTGTGTTAAAGGTTGCTTCAGGAGCTGTCAAAGGTGTTCAACTTGGCAACACATGTTTTACAAGTGTGATATAGAACAGTACAGCTCTAGAAAATTAATTCAAAACTCAGACGTCTTTACAGATGAAGAAGTTTCGGTCGGGGAAATAAAAAAATATATTATGGGTTACAAAAAGAAAAACTCTGCACCTGGATTAGATGGTTTCCCTATAGAGTTTTATAGAAAATTTTGCGTACTTCTAGCCCCCCTTCTGCAAGAGGTGTATAAAGAAGCAATGGCTTCCGGACATCTTGATAACCATATCACAAAAGGTAAATTAGTCTTAATACCAAAAACAGGCAAAGACCCGCGACATATTCACAATTTAAGACCCTTGACGATGCTCAATACGAGTTATAAAATATTTAGTGGCGTACTAGCTAAGAGAGTGGGGGGTATCCTTCCATCAATTCTGCACTCAGCTCAAAAAGGATTTCTGAAAAGTAGGAAGATAGACGATGTGATCAGAAGTATCAAAGATTCAATATCGCATGCTAAAAGTAATCATAAAGAAGTCTCAGCTGTGGCAGTCGACTTCAAAAGGCGTTCGATAGTATGTCACACGATTGGATATTAAAATGCCTAGAATTCCATGGTTTTAGTCGTAAATTTAGACACTTGATTGAACTTTGTTTGAATAATAATCAAACATACTATGATAAGAACAGTGATCCTTTCTATATAAAGAGAGGCTGCAGGCAAGGGGATCCGATGTCTCCTTATTTATTTATTATAGCATTGGATTGGCTTTTGGTAGAAATAGATCAAAGTAGAATTATAAAAGGTGTGAAAATTGGCACAGAAGAAAATAAAGTGGAAGCTTTTGCCGATGATTTGACGATACTGCTCTCAGGAAGTGTTGAAGAGGTTAGAGAATCTGCAAATAAGGTTTTTGAAATATTAGAGTATTTAAAAAAAATATCGGGCCTAGAAGTAAATGTAGAAAAATCAAAATTTATAGGGAATAATGTAGGATATCTAAAAGATATTGGTTTAGAAAAAGTGCCAGTATTGAAGGTGCTAGGATCCTTCATCTCAATAGATGAAGTGGACAGGACAGAAAACAAGAGAATGATCCTAGAAAAGCTTAAGTATACATCATCGACTCTCTCATCCTTTCTTAGTATGAATCTTCCCGCGAGGGTATATGTTTGGAATACCTTAATAATACCCAAAGTCATCCATCTACTTAGATCTACTGCATATTGCGAAGATCTAACCTTAGAAGTTCTAGAAATAGAGTCACATTTTCTTTTTAAAGACAAGCCGAATAAAATTTTTACCAGAAGAAGAATAGCCCTTAGTAAAAAGTGGGGGGGATTAGGAATGGTTTGCTTCAAAAACTATTGGAAGTCCATACTGTTCGGGTGGTTTAGAAGAATTTTGGATGATACAACGGTGTGGGGTAAGATTGTCTTGCAAAATTTGCAAAATAAAATCGGAGTCACAAAAGAAGACATTGAGGGTTGTGGACCTGAGAAGGTTTTGGACATGTCTAGGAAAATAAGCCACTTTTGGGAGGTAAATGCAGATATCAATCTCGAGATTTCGAAACAAGCATTGAAGGTAATGGAATGGCAAGAACCGGTTAGAGACAATCCAAGATTGAATTTTCTAGACAATACCTCTGTTAGGAAAAAAATTACTTTCTTGGGTGAAATTTTTAACTATAGTCTACTTTTTACGGGGAGTGAAATGTTAGAGAGGGAGAAAATAAAAAGAGAAGTCAAATTCAAACAAAGACAATGCGGCCCAAGGGACTCCTTTTTTAATTTTATAAATCTAAGCAGCAATGCCATGCTTCGAGTTTTTTAGTTAAAATAAATGACAAAACCCATTTTTTAAACCAGATTAAAAGGAAGTGTGATAGGCTAGATTTAAGTTTTAAACCAAAGGATGTTTTAAGATTATTGGAGAACCCAAATTTTTCCTATTCTTTATACTGGTTAAAATACAGAATAGCAACAAACACTTTGTGTTTTGGAAGTATTTATGGCAAGACTCGTGAGGAAGCGTTGTGTTTCTTTTGCAAAGAAAAAAATGAAACGAGCAAGCACTTTCTCTTTGAGTGTAACACATTAAAAGAAATATGGGATATGGTTGTTCAAAAAATTTATATGAAGTTTGGCCATGTTTTAACCAAGAAAGGAATTTGTTTTATTTACAATGGCCCTGATAGCACGGAAATAAATTTTATTGTAACTAAAATACAGATTTTACTTTATAAATTAAGAAGCACAAAATCCCCCCTATCGAAAAATGTTTTTAAATATGTAAATAGAATTGTTGGTGAGTTTTTGATTTTGTTTTGTTTAATATTAGTTGTGTAAAATTTTATGTTTGTACGTGTAATGATTGAGTTTTTTTTTTGATGTTTGGTAACATTCAAAAATAAATGTTGTACGAAAGTACAAAAAAAAAAAAAAAAACATATAGATATTACTTTAAAGTAATAACTAATATGTAATATCCTAGTTACATATTACTTTCGTGAAAAAATATTCGACAGGCATTTTTGATGAAAATTTATGATCTGTGAATGTATGTGACGTCACCCAATGGACATAATACTGCTTATTAATAAAATTAAAAATGCACGTCAATATTGATATTTAAGACATTAGACCCAAACACACAGAACAACCTTTCGTTATTTATGGAGTATTTTATCGTAAAGAAAATAAGTTCCTCAAAGCCTTCGTGCCCGCATGTCGATTGGGGCTTTTAGGATTGAAACCCACCGCCAATCCCAATTAGGAATGTGAGGAACCCTAATTTACAATATTATACACCCCAAGCCCTCGGGTCCCGCCTGCTGATATAGGCTTTCATTTAGGGTTGAAACCCACCGCCAACTCTGGGAAGGTATAAGAGGAGTCCTTACTTTCAATCTCATACACCCCAAGCCCTCGGGTCCCGCCTGTTGATATATGCTTTTATTTAGGGTTGAAACCCACCGCCAACTCTGGTTAGGTATAAAAGGAGTCCTTACTTTCAATCGCATACACCCCAAGCCCTCGGGTCCCGCCTGCCGTTATGGGCTTTTATTTAGGGTTGAAAACCCACCGCCGACTCTGGCTAGGTATAAAAGGAGTCCTTACTATCAAACTCATACACCCCAAGCCCTCGGGTCCCGCCTGCGGTTATGGGCTTTTATTTAGGGTTAAAACCCACAGCCACTCTCGTTAGGTATAACAGGAGTCCTTACTTTCAATCTCATACACCCCAAGCCCTCGAGCTGCCAGCTCAAACTATATTTTGCTGTGGGGTGAGTTGTCGTCGAGAACTACAATAAATGTACCCTTTTCATTCTCGCCCATTAGTTTTTTTTTATTTGACATCTCAACTTTCTTTCATTATATTATCCTCTGTGAGTAAATCCATCCATTGGCAGCTATGATAAAACGAAATAAACATTTATTATTCCCTCAGAGTGGGGGAATTTATTCGTTTAATTCCAATTCATAAAATATGTGATGATATTGGAGGAGTACATTCAAAGGATAAATAACTGAACTGGATGCAGGCACATGTGAAGAGATGCGTAGTCTTTTAAAGGATAATATCTTATTTCTGAGCAGACTTGTAGCAGATTCTCTATGTCTTTCTGCTTCTATTTGTAGCCTATTTGTATTTAAAGAATTCCTGTTTTATTAAATATATCTCAGTATACATCAATTATTGAAGGGTTCAGTCATTTACTCCTTCAGTTATAGACTTTCATGCCTCAGCAGGTATGAGAGGAGTGATGCCATGTTCTCGAATTTGATTGGTTCAAAATATTCAAAATATAAAGGGAAAATTATGATTGTACTTTTGCAGATACTCACATATCAGAATAAACGTCAGCATAACACCACACACACTTTATATATTATATATAATATATATAATATATATATATATAATATATATATATATAATATATATATATATATATATATAATATATATATATATTATATATATATATATATATATATATATATAATATATAATATATATATATAGGTATATTATACATATATTTGAAATAATTCCAAAAACAAATTCTCAAAAAATGATGACTTTTTTTTAGAAAAGATATTTCGAAAATTTCTTTTTAAAAAATGTCTTCACTTTATGAATGAAAAACGAAAGAATATATTTAAGTCCCGGCCCGGTGTCTAAAAAACACCAGGACATCGGGCCGGACGCTCAAAAAACAGCCGGTACCCCTTTCGTTTCGTTATATATATATATATATATATATATTATATATATATATATATATCTATAATACTTATAAAAAAGAATTCCGTTCGTTCGTTCGTTCGTTTGTGCGTTCGTTTGTGCGTTCGTTTGTGCGTTCGTTCGTTTCCCTATATCTCCCGAACGGGTCATTAGATCTTGACGAAATTTTCAGTGAATAGTTTTGGGAGCTCAGGGAGTGTTTTAGTGGGGTTGTCAACTCCCGGAAAATTCGTCATCGACATGCTTATTTTATTCGCCAAAACGATTTTTGTGGATTTTTTAAAATTTGCGAGTTAGATTTTGCCCAAATTTTCTGTGGATAAGATTGAGGTACAAAGACGTGTTTTTGTTTTATTGAGTGTTTCCCGGAAAATTCGTTTGACACCTTGAAAAAAGGCTTGAAAATTTTGGTTGTCCATAGTTTGTAAGTGAGATGTTTTAGAGACAGAACGCAAACTAAAAGTTATCTGCATCTCTACTCAAAGAACCTGGATCCGGAAAAAAATTCCGGATCCAGAAACTCCCGGACCCGGATTATGTCATTTCCTTAACTTTTGATTCTTTCCCATTTCGAAAAAACGCTACTCTAAAAGTACATCAAGAATAGAGTTTACAATCGGGTCCAAAAGAAATTTCCCGGAAAACCGGACCGGCCTGTCGGGAAATTCAAGAAAACCTCTGGGACGACTTTTTAATACAAAAAAAAGTTCAAAACAAAAGATACGAAACGAAGGCCTTGCAAAATAAGCCTAGGTTGGTTAAGTCAATGTCCGGCCTCCGGGACATATTTGGGCCGGGATCCGGATTTTTTTCAATTTGCAAGTTTTCGCAATATATTTTTGCACAATCATATTCAACTTCACAAAGGGAGCAACTTTGATGTTGTCAGTATCCGGATCCGAGGTCATTAAGAGCCTCAAATCCGGGATTGAATATTAGGTCGAATTTCATGGACGAAGCGGAATATTTTTGAAATCCTAAATTCTGGAGGGCCTTCTGTGGGTTGTCAGTTAGATTGATCGCATCAAGTTATAAAAGTATCTATAGAGTTTTGCATTTCTAATACGTTCGTGTCGCATATAAATTAATTTTAGTTAATAATTTTTTGAGTTTTGGCATAAAAACTGGCAAAATGGAAAAGGGTTGTTTTCTCCGCTCCTGGGGAACTCACAGATTTCAACTTGAGTTCATAAGAAGGAGCTTAAAAAGCCTGGCAATACATTATAAAAAAGTCCTTCTCAATTGTTTTATATTTTTCAGAAAACCCAAAAAACTGATTTTTTCAAAAACTTAAGGGGGTTCCCCATGATTTTTGGCATTTTTTATTTTTTATTTTTGTTAATATAGTTGTTCCCAATTGGGGAGTATAATGCAAATGTGAAGAAATTTTTAAAATTGGATGAAAAACAAAAAATTTTATTTGTAAGCATATTTCATAAGTACATATGCTACATATATATAGCATAGGAGTTGGTTATAATGTTAGTTCTTTTTGGCTCCCTGGGGTGCTTATAACTTATGAATCTAATGTAACCTCTAGGGAGACTTTTTACTGCCTAAGTGGTTTTTAATTATAAAATCCAAAATGAAGCCCTGACCCAATGACACCTGTTGAAGGAACTGATTTGAATATGAAAAGAAAAGTGATGACATCAGTGAAATATTTCGTGTGATTTCTTCATTTTACGATGTTAAATTCCCAGCCTTAAGGAATACAAAACGAAAAAATGGTAAGGAAGACCAATGACAACTGTTGAAGGAACTTATTTTAATATGAAAAGTCACATGCGATGACATCACTAAAATTATTCATCTTCTTTTTACGATGTTTAAATAACCAGCCTTAAAGAATATAAAACGGAAAAATGGCAATGAAAACCCAATGATAACTTTTTAAGAAACTGATTTTAAATGAAAATCACACGCGATGACATCACTAAAATTATTGGTGTGATTTTTTTTTCATTCCAGACTATTTTCAAGTTGGAAAATCCCGGGCAGCGCCGGGTAATATTCGCTAGTAATACTTATAAAAAAGAATTATGCGTTCGTTTCTTTTGGCGTTCGTACGTTCGTGTTCCCGATCTCCGAACGGGTCATTAGATCTTGACGAAATTTCAGTGATAGTTTTGTGAGCTCAGGGAGTGTTTTAGTGGGTTGTCACTCCCGGAAAATTCGTCATCGACATGCTTATTTTATTCGCCAAAACGTTTTTTGTTGATTTTTTAAAATTTACAAGTTAGATTTTGCCCAATTTTTCTGTGGATAAGACTGAGGTACTAAGACGTGTTTTTTGTTTTTTGAGTGTTTCCCGAAAATTCGTTTTCTACATGATTACTTAAAAATATTTTTTCTGTCCCTGTTTGCGCCATCATCAACAATGACACTTGATGTCTGTTTGACTAGGGCTATTGTTACTGGGTTCAAGAATTATCTCCCTTGTCCTCTTTCTCTGAGGTTTCTTCGCATTCTTGGATTATAGGCGCGGCCCGATGCAACTTTATTCATCGAACTACTAAACAACACTTTTCTCTATAGAGGTAAGTTTTTGCTCGCTGTATTGACCATAATGTACTTATATTTGAAAATTATAATTAAATTAATGTTCACTTCACTAAGTTAAATCTAATAATTTTAGTTTTTGTCATGATCAGTCAAGAAAGAGGCTATAACAGAAGCAGAGTAAGATGTTCAAAACTGTGGGAAGAAGTTGATGGCGACTACAAGAGAACACGTGTCAGAGTGCATGAAAATGATGAACATGTAAAGTTTATTCCTTTGGTTGATCAAAAGCAGAAAAAAACTTTCCTTCGGAATATGACAATGAAAAAATGAGATAATGATGCCAACGGAGGCCACTTCCTATAAAGAAGAATCAACCGTATAAAGGACATACCAACTGAAATAATGAACATACTGAAGAGTAACGGCAGTTAGTGTAACCTGGATAGGAAGAAAAAAAGAAGGGAGAGGAGTGAGGACAAAATACTCCCTCCCTTCTCTTTCTCTTTCTATCCAGGTAACACTAACAGAGTACCAGATGGTAATCGTATATTCTCATATCAAAAGATCATTTTTGGGGGAGAGTACGTATTTGCTTATATCTCTTAAAGTATAGCGATTTTAGAACACCAAATATATCAAATGAAAGCTTGGTTAACCAGCTTTAATATTTTGGTATACTAAATCATATCAATTTAATAAGTAGAGAGTTATATGTACATTAAAAAAGCCTATCTCGCGTACAAAATGACGCATATAATGGATTATAAATGCGTCAGAGACAAAGTAAAATTTTGAGAGGATACCTTGACGCACATCTAAGAAACACATTATGATTTTTTTTTTCATAATCGATTTCTTATAGGTCAATACAGGCTCTGAATCATATGATGTAAACTCAGATTGTACTGAATTCTGAATTGATAGAATGCAACCAAGGTCATTTTTGGATTTATCATCTAAAGTTTTACTAAACTTAAAAGTACTATTTTACTCTGAAGCGAACAAGTCATCTTCTACAGGCGAGTGAAGTTAATTGATACAAAAAAGCTATGAAATAAGCTAACAATACACACTCCTTTCTTGCTTTGTTTTTACTGAAAACTTTGTTTTATTAAAAACATCAAACATACGTCTGGTAGTAAATTAGATTTCCTTTAAATTAATAATTATTATTGAAGTCTGTAACGTCCACCATTTTGAAGAAATTTGCGGAAAACTATATTTTACTAAATTTTTAAACTTTGACCTCGTTGCGCGACCTCGTAATGTTGACCGATTTTGTTCAAACTTTGTATGTCGTCTTCTTTTATCACCAAGAAACAGAAAATCACAAAGTCGCTAACATTTCAAACATTTGAAAATAAGAACAACCCTAATATATATATATATATATATATATATATATCAGAAACGACTGTCCCAGGTTTTTTTGAACGGCCCGGCCCCGGATTTTAATATTTTCGTTCATTCGTTATTCTGAAAGTGATGACGTTTATTTTTAAGAAATAATTTCTTGACGAATGGCCTGCTAAAGAAAAAGACCTAGCCAAAATGCTTGTGGAGTGCAACATACCAATCGCCAAGTCTGAATGTTATTGCATTCCAGGCCTTCATTGAAAGGTATGCCACGAGCCAATGCCAAGTAGGTGGTCTCTGTCACACGCAACGGAGAAAGAAAGCAAGATCAATATGAATAAGATGAAGGAACGACTGCAGGATCAAAGGTTGTTTGTTCTTGTGGATTAGACAACTGACAGATGTGGCAGAGCATGACTGCAGTCCTTTCTGGACCCCTCGATGGACGCTTCAAGGATCGAACCTTCCTGTTGGACCTGCTTGACATCCATGCTGCTAACAACAAAAACATTAAACAAGCCGTGACAGGGGCACTCTTCAAGGTGTTTAGTGAAGATTTTGACTACAAGTCTACACCTGTTCATCACTGATGAAGCAACTTACTGTCTGAAGGCCGGGCGAGGTTTGAAGGAACTCTTCCCCAACATGATGCATGTCGCCTACATCTGTCAAGCTCTCAACAAGGTGGCTGAATTGATTCGTTACGAAATTCCTCTAGTGGATAAACTGATCTCTGAGATCAAGACGATGTTTGTCAAAGCACCTCGACGCAAGAAGACCCTTGCCGCTTCCGGGTAAGTTCCTCCTGTCCCAGAGCCTTACCTGACCAGGTGAGGAACATGGCTCGAAGCGGTTTTTACTACTGCGATCATTTCAAGGGGATTGGAAAATTCATAGAATCTCTCAATGACGACAGCTTGGCAATCGTCAAAGCCAAGAAACTGTTCAAGGACCCAAAACTGCCGGGTCAGCTCACATTCATCAAGGCAATTTTACTCATTGGTACGCGCCATTTCAAGCCTGCAAGAGCACCTTCCACTGACGGAGAGCATTGGAATCCTTGAGAGGGTGCAGATGCAGCTGACCGTTGAGCCCATTGCCAGCAAGTTGAACAGTGTCCTTGAGAAGAATCCGGACTTCGAAAAAAATAAATTCTACTCAGAATTCTGAAGCGAGAGACATTAGAGCTCAAAGATGGTCCCAAATTGCCGTTCCTCTTCTCGTGCGCTCCAATTACCTCTGTGGACTGCGGAGGGTCTTCTCCAAACTAAAGCCTCTTTTGTCTGACCAGCGAACCGTCTGACAGAGAGGAATGTAAAAGATATGCTCATTCTTCAGTGGAACAATGATTACATGACATAATTTTTATTATTGAGAATATGCATATTTTTTCAACATATTAGGTTTTTTTTTTTGCTTATTTAACCTTTTTTCGCATATTTTTTCGCATATTAGTCATTTTTTCCTGCATATTTCTGTCTTCCAAATAACAACAGCTCTGCTTATTAGTCACTCGGGCGAATCCGGAAAATACAGTGGATGATGAACAATTCATAGAGTAATTCGTAAAATTTCGCCGTGGCAACGCGAAAGTCACTTTTCTTTATTTTCTCCACAATACACGAAGTGTTTGTCAATAAAGACTATACAAATCTTTTAAGAAAGTCAAAGAAAATAAGTTGGCGTGAATATTGTAGTCGATATGACAATATATATATATATATTTTTGTACACCCGTACAACATTTATTTTAAACTAATTTGATTTTATCGTTACATCCAAATCTGAGCTACATGAAAATAAAACGTGACATTAAAGACTATACAAATCTTTTAAGAAAGTCAAAGCAAATAAGTTGGCGTGAATATTGTAGTCGATATGACAATATTGGTGACGTCTCCAAAGTGGTTCGATCTACAAACCTAGAGCAAATGTCACACCTGGGTTATCTGTGATGTTAATGGAACGATGCCAGATACCCCTGAGGCATCACTAGAAAATCTTTTAGCCCATCATTTCCCCAATAGTGAGTTCGATCCTGACCCGGATCTTGTAAAGATACATTTTCTTTGGGTTCTCATGAAGGGAGTGATGATTTAGATGGGATTATCACTTTAGAAAAACTGAAGGCTTTATGGATCAGTGAGAATATAGTTATTTAAGTGTTAAATAGTATATTTTTATTATGCCTATATATATGTATAAATACATATATATGTATATATATATATATATATATATTATATATATAGTATATATATATATATTAGGGTTGTTCTTATTTTTCAAATGTTTGAAATGTTAGCAACATTGTGGATTTTCTGTTTCTTGGTGATAAAAGAAGACGACATACAAAGTTTGAACAAAATTGGTCAACATTACGAGGTCGCGCAACGAGGTCAAAGTTTTTAAAATTTAGTAAAAATATAGTTTTCCGCAAATTTCTTCAAAATGGTGGACGTTACAGACTTCAATAATAATTATTAATTTAAAGGAAATCTAATTTACTACCAGACGTATGTTTGATGTTTTTTAATAAAACAAAGTTTTCAGTAAAAACAAAGAAAAAATGGAGTGTGTATTGTTAGCTTATTTCATAGCTTTTTGTATCAATTAACTTCACTCGTCTGTAGAAGATGACTTGTTCGCTTCAGAGTAAAATAGTACTTTTAAGTTTAGTAAACCTTTAGATGATAAATCCAAAAATGACCTTGGTTGCATTCTATCAATTCAGAATTCAGTACAATCTGAGTTTACATCATATGATTCAGAGCCTGTATTGACCTATAAGAAATCGATTATGAAAAAAAAAAATAATAATGTGTTTCTTAGATTTGCGTCAAGGTATCCTCTCAAAATTTTACTTTGTCTCTGACGCATACATAATCCATTATATGCGTCATTTTGTACGCGAGATAGGCTTTTTTTATGTACATATAACTCTCTACTTATTAAATTGACATGATTTAGTATACCAAAATATTAAAGCTGGTTAACCAAGCTTTCATTTGATATGTTTGGTGTTCAAAAAATCGCTATACTTTAAGAGATATAAGAAATATGTGCTCTCCCCCAAAAATTGATCTTTTGATATGAGAATATACGATTACCATTTGGTAATTACCTCCGCCGAAGGAGGTATTGTTTTCACTAGCGTTTTGGTTTGTTTATTTGTTTGTCAGCAGGATAACTCAAAAAGTACTGAACGGATTCGAATGAAACTTTGTGGAGTTGTTGGAAATGCCAAAAGGAACAAGTGATTAAATTTTGGCATCTCTAAGTGCTTTTTAATATGCAAAATGAGCAAAATACTAAATGAAATGGGGTCTCTATTCAGGGAGTAGGAAAGAACAAACGCTAAAAAATATTCATTGACGTATTATTGTTCATATATCAGCTCAGGACTATGTTAACCCAGTGACGTAGCTTAAACTTCTTCCTCTTCCCGTCTCTGAGTGCTTTTTTAATATGCAAAATGAGCTAACAGAGAGGAAACAATGATTAGAGATAGAAATCGGGCGTGTGAAAGGGAGAATGTTTGAATGGGAATGTTGTGGGGATCGGCGGAGGTACACACTCTCTGAGTGTATACATGCCTCTAGTTGTTAATGGGTGTCCAGTAATATAATCGTACATATTATTATCGCGCACGCCTTAATCGCAGCCTTTAACATCGTATGCTTTTTTTCGTACGTTCCTTTATCGCACGCCTTTAACATCGCAATCTTTTCTAAAGGGAGTATTATTAACGGGTTGCTCAATTGTCGTTGCTGCTTATAATCGCCCGTTTAAACATCGTGGTCATTATCATCGTAGTTTTACTTCAATGAATTCATGAATCCAATAAGAGGAAAAAAAGAAAAGGGACTGAAGGGAAATAATAATAATAAAAGATATCATCTCATCATCAGTCGTGAGTAAAAACAACAACAAACATCTCGAAATTTCTGAAGAATTGTAGTGCTCGGGGCTGTAAATGAGGATGTTTAAGTCATGGAGAATCCAGCATTATCTTTGCTTAATTTCTTTGAAGGACTTGAAGCCAGGTCTTTGTGGTAAGTGGAAAAATGTACTTATGGACAAATATATAAGAGTCGTGTCCTACTTGTCCAGTTTTATAGGACTTGGATCCGGACTCTTGGACTCCAGGACTCTGATTCGGATGTGATTGGTCTTATAGTACTTGAATTCAGATTTTTGGGACTCAAGGACTCGCATTCGATCAATTTTTGAGGACTTGAAATCGGACTTGGAATCCTGAATGATTATATTATGATATGGACTCTCATTTTCGGCTGTGATTCTACGTGTCCCATCCAAGCTATATTATATTTAAGTTTGTATTATAAGTAAATAGGATGTAGTAAAGATATGGAATATATGAAATACCATTTGCCATTAATATCAAATAACCTTTCATGATGCCTATTAACAGAAAATCCTTTACGTAATATGTAAAATATTATAGAAAAAGTTATTGTTTATCGTTACTAGTTTTATTTTATTTTCAAAAGTGCTTTTTCATTTTTTCATTCATACTGTTTGAATCGATAGATCACTTTTATATGTTTAGAATATATTTTACGTCATAATTTTAGGAGTTGAAATCCTGGATTTATCGGCTCCTTACTTCAACGACGACCCGAGTTTATTAAACATAAACATTTGAGCTCCATAGACAACGGGAATAGTTATATTAAGTCATCAGGATTGATGAGTTACTGATAAGAGTCATTCAAGGGACCTTTTGGCGTTAACACACTCAAGACAAAGGCGTTTAAGAGGACTAACAAGATGAACTTTCTCACGGAATTAGTCTTTATGCAAGAGGAGTTCAAGCATCCAAGACGAAAGAAAGAAGATTGTCTACTGCTACAAACACTCTTTTGCGGCAAAGAAGTCTCCGCTCCTCGATGAGTGATGTGGAGCTTCAGGTGGACCTGGCCATGGAGAGGTAGTGTCGGTGGAGGCCCAGCTTTACTACCGGAATCCAATACTATTGTACCCTTCCCTTGCCGTTCTCCGAGGAACCCGAGTTGCCTCCGTGAGTGTCGTGAGACTGTAAGGCTATTGAAATCCTCGAAGCATTGGCATATGAGTGTAAAAGTAGAAGAAGACTTCTAAACACAAATGCAACCCAATTCACAAGCAAAGTCTTCTGATCTAAAATTAAGGATTGAAATATATCCATCTCTTATTTGCCCCCTCACTATCTTTAATTGACAGACACGAGTAAGATATCATACCATTAATAATTTAGTACCACATCAATCTCTTCCAATAAAAAATAATGTATTTTTATATATTTATAAACATTTTAGTTTTAAATTCGGTCTCCAAACAAAAGTTTAAATACAAAATTAAATGTTGAAAAAATAAAAAATAATAAACATGATCTTACGATATCAAGCAAAAACAATCAGTCAATAAAACAATAAAAATAAATTTATTATTTTCTAAGATATGTCGTTAAAATGATTAAGCTAATAAAATTTTACTTTAACATGATTTGAAAGAGTTTTTACTATGGATATATGGTCTCTTACAAAATTTCTTATAAATCCAAGAAGTTATAGGCGTCTCTTTGAAATAAATCATTTAAACTACTTTTTCACTAGTATTTTATCACTATTTACACTTCAGATAGGGAGAGGTCCTCTCGGAGCAGGAGGGGAAGATAGGGACGGTAACCCCTTTAAGTGTGATAAAGTTAAACACATTGATGTGTATGATTGGGCTATGTTGTTCAAATTTAAAGAACACGAAATAGCTGGAGCGAATCCTAGATTCGGTTTAGGGCAAGCTTGTATTTATACGAGATTTCCCATTGATGTGAGAGCAAGACTTGATGATTTGAAGGTGCAGCATAAGTTAAAGGTCTTGAATAAAGATGGAAGAAGTTATATGCAAACTTAAAGGAATAGAAATATTTCCACTGACAGGAAAAAAAGCTTAACATTACCTTGTTAAACACTTTTAAGCGAGTGAATGAAAATAGTCTTGTAAATAAAAAGAAAAGTATTCAAATTACAGGGACGTGAGGAGAGACAGTGACTACGTGGTAGAAATGGTTGCTGACCCCGCCACGATCCCACAAATCGTTCCCTTTCAAGGATTCTTAATTAGGTTAAAATTCTCTGGAGTGAGACTACAATGTCAGAAATGCTTTAATTTGGGACATATGAAGCAATATTGCACTAAAAAAAGAATGAAATCGTTCGAATGTGAAAAAGAACTGAAGAAAAGTATTGAGGAAAGACGTGCAAAAGAAATCTCAGCTCCAAAGACTACTCATTCAGAAATAGAGTTTCAAACACCTGAAACTAGTGAAGAAGTGTTGCCTCCCTCAGGAGAAGCAGCTTCTCAAGTAACTCCCAACAATGATATCTATGAGGTAGATCCGTCAGAGAGTGGGGCAAAGGAAAGCGAGATCATTGAGCGCCCAGAAAAAGACTCTCAAACAACTCATAGCGCGGAAGGAGGGCTGTCTCCCTCAGTGGATACAACGAATCAAGATGCTCCGAACGATGATCTCGTGGAGGCCCATCCAACGGTAAATGAGGTGGAGGTAGATCAGATCCGGGAGTCAGACTCAAGTGGAGAAAAAGAGGTCTCAGCTCAAGTTTCTTCAAAATCTTCATCACAGGTTCCGATAAATTCAGGATCTGAAGCCATAGAAGAATGTAACACAAGAGGAAGAGAACAACCAAGGAAACCTCCACGCCCTCACCTGGATGTCAGTGCCATTATGATGCATAAAACTCGTTCTCAATCTGCAAAAAGGATCCGGGATGATGTAAATCAATCCCCCGAAAAAGAAAAAAATCCCTCGAAACTCCAAAAAGCTGATTTTCGCCCATAAATTTCAAAAATTATGACAGCTGTCATCGAAAAATTTATCAAACAAGAATAACGGATTACATGCAGGATGATGTATCGGAAGAAATTAAGTCCAATATGGGTCTAAAAAAGATAATATCCCTAAACACAAGAGGAGGACTGGAACGGAAAAGAAGACACGCACTGTTAAATTCTATTTTTTTAGCAAATCCAGATATAGTATGTTTGCAGGATATTAGGCATGAAGTGTCATCGACTTGTTCTATTGATTGTATTTTATGTAAGCCGTGCCGCTATCATGTTTTTTACACGGGATCGGGCTTCAAAAGAGGAGTTCAAACTTTTCTAAGTAAGAGATTTAAGTTAGTGGAATGCATCGATGAATACTCTCAGGAGAGCGAATGGCATAAAATATATATATCCTCCAATAGCATGAGTTTCTGCCTTATAAATGCATATGGCCCCAACGTAAAATCATCATCATTTTTTCAATCTATTATAGACTCTAAGCCTTTCAACACTCTCCCATTAATTCTTATTGGAGATCTAAATGTAGATTTAGAAAAAAATAGCATTAGGTATCCTAATTGGGAATATTAAACTCATTGATATACAAGTTAGGTCTCATTGATTGCGCTAAAAAGTTATGTTCCGGTGAATTAGTGTCATGGAAGAGAGGATCACAATCTTCTAGAATTGATCTGGCATTAATATCTTCTTCAATCCTGTATCAATTTAAAAGTGCTCTTTATAGGCCTGAGCCTTTCTCTGATCATCACATATTGGAATTAGGTTTAAATTTCCATGGAAAATCTAAAGCCTTTCAAATTCCAAAATGGGTTCTGAGAGATAATAAATTTAGGGAAAAAATGAGAAAAAACTTAATCAAAAGTTTTACTGCTTCTTCATCCTCTGAAGAGATAGCTTCTACATTTACCCGGGTAATACGCATCACAACCTCGAACTATATATCAAATTGCAGAAAACGTAGGATGGAAAATAAATCAAAAATTAATAGTTTACTCAGCAATCATTCCCTGTTTGTTCAAACTTTTTCCTCTGAGGTGTTCAATTCCTTTAGGATAGCGGAAGTTGTTGAGGCTGAGATGGCAGAAAAAGTTTCTAAAGAAAACCAGTCAAACATACGTTTAAAGAATTTACAAAGTCGCGATAAGTGCTCTGCTATGTCCATAAGTGTGATCCATCATGAAGGCAAAAAGATTACTAAGCCTAATGACATTCTACACTACTTCTATAACCGCTTTCGGGAAGTGGTTAAAGCCGACAGGATTGACTTTCCAAAGAAAAAGAGCTTTGTAAAATGCAGAATCTTCACTCAAGACTGCATCATTTCTTACATTAAGAAAAAATTAAAAGATAAGAAGGCCTCCGGTATTGATGGAATAGTAGGAGAATTTTATACTCTCTTTCCGAATGAAGTAGCTCCTTTCCTTCTTCGATTGGGAGAGTTGATGGAGACGAGGGGTAGACTTCCTAAACACATTACGAAGGGAAGAATTGTTCTTGTTCCCAAGAAGGGAAACGGAACGAACTTCAACCACTGGAGGCCAATTACAGTCCTCAACTATTCTTATAGAATTCTTTCGGGTATTTTGGCCCAAAAAATGGAACCGGAGTTGAGCAAAAATATAGGGGTGCCTCAGAAGGGTTTTTTAAAACATAGGAATATAGCTGACGTTTCTCGCAATATTCAAGCGGCTATTGAGGCTGTGAGGGAGAAAAAAACATTTGGAGCTGTTATTGGTATAGATTTTAGAAAGGCGTTTGATTCCATTTCTCACGTGCAGATTCTTCGAGCAGTAAAACGTTTGCTCCCAAAGTACTTCTTCAATCCAGTTCGAGCGCTCTTGTTCAATGGATCTTCAGTGATCTCGATTGGAGATCAAGAAAGCCAGTCAATCGCACTAAAAAAGAGCTGTCGCCAGGGCTGCCCTTCTGCTCCTCTTCTTTTCGTGGCAGCTATAGAAGAACTAGTGGTCCTATTGACTCGCAAATACAGTGGTTTTGGCGTTAAATTTGCAGAAGAAAGACATCTTGTCGATCTTTACGCAGACGATGTCACACTAACTGTAGAAGCAAACTCAGAGAACCAGCTCATTAAGAGAATCGAAGTCATACTTAATGCTTTTGAAAAATTCAAGGAGAGATCTGGGTTGGAGCTGAATCGCTCTAAAACATTCATTCTTCCTATAGGGGCATGGGATCCCTTGGAAGAAAAAAGCATAGCTGAATGCCAAGTAAAAAGGAAAGTTTCTATACTAGGAATTGAGTGGGGATCCGAAGGAATACACATCAACAACTGGGCCAAAATATCCTCTTGGGTAAACAACCGTATCAACATATGGCGGGGGTTTAATTTACAGAAAAGGATTGATCTTTACAATACTCAGGTCGTCCCAATTGTTTTGTACAAAGCCACTGTATCCCCCTTGATAGCTGAAAATGCTATTCAAGAAGAAAAAAATGGCTCTCTGTTCTCTTTCATAAGAGATACATTGAAGCTATAAAGCGGCCGAGGTTCCTTATCGGGGGAGGATTGACAAAACTTTCAACAATCTTACCCAAAAATATATAAAAATATTTATCAACTTGGCAAAGTTTCCAGAAAAGGAATGGAGGAATTCTGTCTCACATAGCGATCTATTTAATAGATTAATGTTTGGTACAAACCTTACCAACAATGTTACCAGGACACTCTCTGAAGTATGGGCAGCGGCTCAAAGAATTGTTTGGAGTTGCGTCCCTATTTATAACAGTGACTCAACTGTGGACATCATTCGCCAAAATGCCCATAGGCCATTCTTCTTCAAGAATATTGAGAGTCCAGATAAACTTGAGGATTGGGCTATTGCTAACGGCACTTTGTCTATAAATTCGTCTCATCATGCACACCCATTCAAAGATGGGAGATTTAAATACCCCCTATTAAGGGCAGCAAAAAATGCATTTAAAAATGACGCTCCCGAGTAGTCACGGTGAGGTTAAAAAAATAACAGAATATTATCTAAGGCTGCTCAAACTCCCGGACAGTTGGGCATTGAGAATAGAACGGTCTCTCATGGGAATACATGATGGAAGAAAATTCACGTCTCAACTGCAGATCTCTTCCAACTGTATAATATTCAACACACACTGCAAAGACTGTGGCAAGTTGAATAACAACACGCTACACGCCTTTGTAGACTGTCCTTTTGTCTCCGTTCTTAAACGATTCATTGTTTTGAACGTGAAAGGAATGGAGAGGTCCAAAGAAAATATTATTAAAGCAGTTGTGTTTTTGGACTAAACAAGAGGAAAACCAACCAATCCGTTGTCTCAAAAGCAATCGAGTTTGCTATATTAAATGCGAAAGCCCGAATAGCAAGCAAACTGACCAGCGGCGACTTTTTAAGTTCCGAAGATCTTCGAGCAATCATTTTATCAGCTGCTGCCAGATATGGAGCTCTTTCTTTAAAAATTCCTTCTCCTTTTAACGACTCTTGGACTTTTGCGTCAAAAGAAATTAAGTATTTCCCAACAAAGTCTTACAGCCATTTAAAATTTTTAAGAGGATGTTAAAGTTTTATTAGACTATTTATTGATTCGACAAGTTTATTCATGGCATTGTTTTATTTATGTTTTAATGTTTTGTGAAATGTTTTTTTTTATATTTTAGATGATACCTAAGTTTTTTTATGTATATTTTTTTAAAGATTTATTATATACTAATATTTAAATGTACCATGCACAAAAGTTTTTTTGAAAAGTCTTGATAATGAATATCAACGACATCATCTCCTACCAGCAGACCGGTTCTCTCAAAAGGGCATCTTTAAGACGCCCTTCAAACACCCCCATCCCCTTAACCGTGTTATGGAGATGTCTCTCTCAAGAACTATCTCAATGGACTCGCTGATGTCTCGCCGGCAAGAATGTGTACGACCTCCCCGTATTCAAAATTATCAGACCCGGCATGATAGAACCCAACCTGAGGATCAAAATTACCTCCTATGAAAGCTTCATTAAAGTTTGAATTTATATTTTAGTATTCTTATGTTGGAGTGCAAATTTAGATTATAATGTCTATTTATGTAATTAATTTACGAATGTACTTCAACCCTTATAAGAAATGAAATACAAAAAAAAAAAAAAAAAAATACGAAGAATGTAGCACTGATCAATTAATCTGGGGGATAAGAGAGTAATGAGGTGTATTTAGTAAATAAAACCAGGGGAGATCATCCACATTCTGAATTTTTAGACTACACACTCATAGATTTCTGTTGGATCATGGTTCAAAATGCCACCATGTGTTTTTAGATTTATTTACATGGTATTACCATCCATTGACTGTAAATTACCTACTGCTTTCCTCTCTGTTTATTTCTTACAATTAAACGCAAACATAATGAGCGATGATTTCCGATAACTTCTTCTATTGTTGGCTCCTCATACCACTTTGAAGCTAAACGTAATCCAGCCTTAATTTCCTTTTCATATGTCAGAAAAGTAGACCTCAAAGGTAGATAGAGGTATATTTATATTAGATGCCAAATTAGATTTCCCAAATTATATGTTAGTTATAGGCAAGGGCATTGTTCACTAGGTCTACCCGAGGGAAGAATATTAAGAACTAAACGTCAGCCCCTAGGGATGCCTAGGGTTATAATTGTTAACGAGTAAATCAACATTTACTGTCAGAATAATGGTTCTGCTCAAATGGATAAATGTGTGGGTTAAGTATTTATTTTTTTAGTATAGGAAACATTTTGGGTATTTATGATAATCACAACCGCTACATATTATTAATATACTAGAATATTTTTTCAAATTCAAGAAGATGAAAATTTTAGAACGCACACACAACATATATATATATATATATTTTTTATTTAAATATCAGAGCTGCGACTACCGATTGAAAGCGGTATTAGATACTACCACTATGACGGTCGATTTCAAATATCGAACCGATTATACATTTCCGTAGAAACTACCGATACCGTACCGTTATCAATCGGTACATTTATTGAAAAGAAGAATGACTTTTGTAACATTC
>CP045898.1:13968714-14009231 GCA_013387185.1 Caligus rogercresseyi
AAATTGAAAAAATAATGGTATTATACATTCGAGACCAAAGAGAGAAATACAAATATCCTGGCCCTTTAAAGAAATAGGAAATGATTAAAAATAGTTTATTTTATGAAAAGGATTATTAAAAAAAATTAACTCTCATTTCTTGACGATAATCTTTATTTTCACTTATGCCGCTTATTATCTATATTAAAAATACTCAACTATTATCAACATAACTAGGTTAAAAAAGTAAATATAGGCAGGTAAAAATAATAAAATCATGTTTAGAATAGATCTTTGCCTCCCCAATTCGCCTCCTCGGCTCGCATCGTATTATGCTTTTTAAATGGGCCGTTGTGGATATGATGCTTTTGTGTATCCTTAACCATTGAATAAAGACCTCCAAACTTCAAATAAAGTAATCCGCAAGGGAGTGAATTAGCTCAAGACGTAAGCGGGTTCAATGTTGAGGACAATGATTCGACTCCTTCCGAGGGTTAAAGGTCAAAACTGATTAATCTAATGAAAAGATAGTCCTGAGCTCCCCTGCATTCACAACACAATCTAACCATATAGGCAAAAAAAAACATAATCCATCAATTTGTTTAAAACAAGAAGAACTACAAATAAGATTTTATTGCTAAATGCATTTAAAACCATCAGCCATTTTCTTGAATAATGGCCTTGAAAAATAATTAAGGAAATATGTATACATGAGCTCTGCAAGCAAATTAGGATTAAAACCTTTAGTGCACATTATCGTATAATAATTAATACATAAATGTGCATTTAAAAGTTCGAATCATTAATTCGAAGGACTTTTTATAATAAAGCATAATTAAAAGATTCTCGCTTAGAAAGCATGATAAATTATAAGTTTGCTACTATTGCCTCAATTTGAAGACAAAATGCATTGAGGACATTGAGTATTTTTCTTGTTAGGGTTCGTGTAAATTCATCTATTGCAGCGATGAAAAGAAGAGGGGCTACAGGACACCCCTGTCTGCAACTTTTCTAGAGTAAAATTGTTGTACTGATTTGCCATCCAAAGAGATAATCGAAGAGCCGTTAAATAACAGAGCTCTTATAGGAGGTTTTTTTAAATATGTGGTGTATTCTTGAAACATTGTTTATTAAGTAAAAGAGAATATATCCCCATTTTTAAATCATAAATAAAATTGTCTCCCTCAAAATATATATATAGGTGTATTTTAAGAGAAGTTGTTTTTAAGTATATTTGTTACTGCTTACAATATGCGTAAATACACATACAAAATAAATACACTACCTTACAAGGGGGTGTATCCCGGCCACCATAGTAAGATTGGAGCTCCTATTTGATTCCAGAAAAAGTTATTTACAAGAATAAATAATTCCAATATAGATGAATTATATTTTTAGACTTTTGTGAGAGAACAACACAAATCTTTGTTTGCAACAAGATTCATTTTGTTGCTTTGTATTTTGAGGTGTCCATCCAGTGGATCATTCGTGTAGGGCAGGGGTGGCGAACAAGTCCAGGTCAAGGAGCCAAAATTCTTTAATGTGAAAGCCAAAGAGCCACTGACTTTGAAACAAAAGACAAAATATAAAACACGATTGATAATATAACGCATATAACATAATTAACACCAATAACTTCGTCTACAGACATCAGTCTAAAGGGGGACATATCAAATGCATGGGGGCAAAATTATTATAACCCGTAACGTCACGTAGCCACATAGTCTTACTGTAGGATAAATTCAAGAAAATATACTTATTTCTTTAGATTTTAATGATGAACAAGCAACTTTAGTAATTGAAATAATAATAACTTAAAAATAGAGATCTGGGCCTCCAGTGGGGGTGGAGGCACAAGCACTTAGTTAGGGGGGGGACAGGCCCCCTATGGCCCGTCCATAGCGACGGTACCGTCATCCACATTCAGCCAGAGTCGCCACTGCACCTACCAAGAGAGAAAACTATATAAGCTACACACAGTTTTCACTTTCTCTGAGATATGAACAGAGCAGATATTTTCCACTTAAAATGTGCATATATCAAAAGTGTTTCTTACCTTTTTAGTGTTGTAACTGACTCAGTGAGACTTCTGGCATCTCTTGTTTTTAGTAATTCTTTGAAGATCCGGTTTATACTCTGTAGTGGCCACTCGCAGCAGTTCTTTCACATGAGTGTCAGTCAAAATGGATCGATGTTTGGACTTGACGTGTTTCAGAGTGGAGAACAGGGACTCGCACACATATGTTGACGAGAACATGGAGAGCAGCTTGAGTGCAGCTGTTTTAACACAGGGGTATTTTTCAGTTGGGACAGCTCTCCAAAAAACAACGGGCTCATCCTTTACAAGAGATTTCAACCTGTCGTCCTCGTGCAGTTCAATTATCTCTAATTCACTTGCTGCTTCATCGGTGACAAGAGGCACTTTTAAGCAGTCCGTCTCCGCATTAAATGGATCGATGAGAAATGTGATCTGTGGTCTTTTCTGCTGCAAATCTTCAAAGCGCGCAGTGACGTTCCCACACAGTTGCGCAAGCAGTCGCGCGTACTGTCTGCATCCACACTAACAGCGGCCATATGCGTGGATGGTTGCGCAGAGATGGAAAGTGGGTTAGGATCGCTCTTTTTAATACGCTCTGTGAAAAGCTTCAGCTTGTTGATAAAATGCAAAAACACAGCACCAGATCAGGCAGCGTTTTTTAATTTCCCCTGCAAGTCCAGGTTGAGTTTATCCAAATGTGAGAGTACATCAACCCAACACGCCAAGTCCAGGAGCCACATTTGCTGAGAGCTGAGGATAATTATTTTTCTTTTCTCCCAAAATATTTTTTATGGCTCCCAAAAGTTGGTAAAAAGAGGAAACCCTTTTCCTCGGGACAGCCACTCACCGTGCAATGCAGAGTTAAGTCACCAGGCAGATCTGCATCAAGTTCAGAAAGGAGATTTTGGAACTGCCGATGATTGAGAGCGTGCGTACGAATATAGTTTCCGATTCCAGTACGGGTTTCATGACGTGGTCTAAATTGAGTGTTTTTGCCACAAGTTGTTCACGATGTATGATACAGTGGAAGTTCCAAAAATCGGGAAATCTGTCATCACTCTTGCAAAGACCCACAAGTCCCATTCACAGATCAATCATTGATGGTGCTCCATCTGTGGCTATAGCTGTGAGCTTATCGGAGACAAATTGGCTCCTCAATACGTCCTCATTGCTTCTTTCACGTCAATGCGGCGTGTTCGGTCTTTTAATGGCACAATATCCAGAAGCTTTTCTTAAGCCTGCCGTCTGGAGAAATCATACGGGCAAATATTGTCAGCTGTGGCTTGTCCTGTATGTCCCATGACTCATCTAGAGCGACACTAAATATGCACAATTTTCCAGATCTGTGCGGAGATCAGATTCAATCGCTTTGTTTATGTCTGATATTCTGGTCTCAACAGTGTGACGTGATAGCTGAAGATCTACGATGGCATCTTTAGTTTGGTATTATCTGGAGTTAAGGTTTCAATCACATCTTTCAAGCACTGTTTCACAAAATCACCTTCACTGTATGGTTTTTTATGACGTGCTATATTCCACGCCACTTTGTAAGAGGCCAACGTCACAGTTTCTGCATGTTTGCTGAATTGGGGAAAGACTTGAGCTTGTCTTTTTACCTGACTTTTCAAAGTACTCACTTTGTGCGTGCGTAGTCAGTGCTTTGGGAAAGTCTCTGTCAATATTAGCATGAACCGTGCGAAAATGCCGTTGAAGATTTGAAGCTTGAAACGTGATAATGTGGAGCTGCAAATTAAACAGAACGGTTTTCCATTCCGTTCAATAAAAAAATAAGCGTCTTCCCATTTTTCCAAGAAAGTCCGGTGTTCATCTTCGTATTTTCGTTTAGCCTTGCATTTTTCCATTTTGATGACGAGTATAGCCTGCACTAGAACGCAATATGCTAATAAATTCCTGGCATTAATCCTAATGTTTAGTATGAATACCTGGGAAATAACAGGGATTAAAGACTCTACTTGTCTTACTTATCGTTTGGGATCGCGGATAGGAAGCGCAAGAAGAGTACACATATTTATGTCGCAATCTAGGTATTCAGAATACAAGGTATCCACATTGAGAACTTCAACTTAATAAATCCCGGCGTGCTCTAATTCGTCCACATACTTCTTTTACATTTCAGATTATAATTTGTTTTTGATAAGCTCTTGTTGATATGAAATTGCTCTTAAGGAAGAATTAACAAAGTGAGGTCTAAAAACATGCAAAAATGAGAAGAGGCAACCGCATTCCTATTGACCAAGAGCCGCATGAGGCTCGCGAGCCGCGTGTTCGCCACCCCTGGTGTAGGGGTTCATCAGCATCGTTCCTGGTTTTTCTTCAATTGCTCTATATGGCCTTGATCACTCTCCCATTGCTCCAGATTTGTAATTAGTTTGTCCGTGATCAATAGCATAAATGCTCAGTCTCTCAGATTCATGTTTATATTGTTGTTATTATTATTTGCATTCTTATTTTTCTTCTCGTTGAATGAGTCTTGCACTCCTGGGGTTTTGAAAACGAAAGTTCTCCACTGATGAGATGTTAATGAGCAAGTTTTTACACCATATCGGTGTGGACAACTTTATTAATTGAACAATATCAACAGATTTGTCTCAAACACCTAAATCAATTAAAATTATCAGAACTATACTTTTATGAAAAACTTATTAAGTCACTAACTAATCTAAAATATAATGCCCTTTAATGGTTTTTTTGTATACACATTACCATATTCTCTTATTAAATGCGACAATACTTAATAGTCATCAAGAATACTAATAGTTTGGGGTTACGTTTTTTTTTTTGGTTGGTAACATATTATCTGCAATGAGCATATGGTTGTGCCTATCGAGAATAACTTTGTCTTCAATCATCCATTAGATTTGTTGTTACGACGTTTTTTTTGCCGTCCTTTTCAAAAAAATAAATAACTGATTCATTCATTCTGTAAATTAAAAAACATGATATATAAATGAAGCCCACAGCAAATGTGTAGTTAAAAAAAATACCTTTTAGTTTCTAACTTTTTCTCTGGGGTAGAACACAGTCAATAAATATCATGTAAGTTTATAATGATATCAATTCAAAATCATATCACAATCAACTAACAGTATTAGATAATTTAAAATTCAGTGCCTAAATGTGAAAACAAAACACAAAAGAATGTACACAAGCTAATAATTGTCATATTTCTTTGAACCCATTCTTTTGTTTTTGGTGTTGGAGAGAGAAGCTTAAGAAATATTTGATGATTTGTCTTCCTTTGAATCAGACTGCAAGAATCGTCATCAAGACTGGTAATTTTCACTATCTAATGCGGTGTATCGTGCCGCTTCAGCGAATATAATTATCCTCAGTTCCACCAGTAATATTTTTGTACTAGTTTTTCGGCGTATTTAGAAAAACTAAGTGATGGATGTACAACGAGTAATCCAAATAATAATTATTAGATAGAGTAACAAAGTCACAAAAACTTTATTAATATTTAGTTGATTATGATATTTTTCAGTTACAGAAGATAGACGATCATGAAGGACTTGAAAGTTATATGCCTACTTCATCTATCTGCAGAACACATAAATGACTTTCCTCATAATTAAAGTGTTGATAGGTTCCACTGAGTATTGAAATTACCAAAAGCGAGGATGTTCAACCTTCTGAACTACATTGGAATTATATATCAATTTTTATATTTTGTTGGTCAACATCTATCAGTTGGGGGACCTTTGTCTCACCATTCAGCATTTCCTTTAAGCCTTTCTCTTTCATTCCCCACATTCCTAACCTTTGACCAGAGCTGTGTTCATGCTTTAATAAATATATATTCATACTGTATCCATGTAACTCTTCCCTCTCCAGACTCCGAGTATGGTATCTTTACTAATTATGTTTGTTTTCTCTTAAAGATTGCAACAATTAATATATATATATATATATATATATATATATATAGATATATCTATATATATATATATATACTCAAGCGTCATATATACGTACTATCTTTAAGTGCTTCTCTCTCGAAAATATAGTGGCTAGAATCTTCAAAAAAGTGATGAATAGTAGTATATCACATTTTAAGGCGTTATGATGAACATGAAAAATTCAAGTTCCAAATCTATACAAACATCTGTGCATGCGACGTTTTAATCAGTGTTATGTTCTATTAAAATCTTCGGAATATAAATCACTATTATTGTTAAACGACTGACATGAAAAAGTGCTTGCATAAGAAGGTCGACCGAAATATCAGTGTGTCAATATATCATCCCTCATTGTACACTTGTCGAACTATCCGTATCGGCAAATTTTGATCCTAATAATTGCCGATAGTTACATTTTTTTAAAGATTTCATTATATTTCAAGGCTCATAGTAGTCAAAGAAGGTTTCATGCTTATTAGTTAGTGAATGATCATGGATCTTAATATTAATATTTTGACATTATCAAAAATATATTAAAATGTCATTCTACCAGGTGGTTTTTTATGACGTCATTCCGACAAATTAAAAGTCAGCTCACTTGGGAATATGGATTTAACTTGCTTATGAATAAGGTTTGACTTAATTTACGATTTCAGATTATTTCAGATGATTCAGTTATTAAAAAAGTGCCGGAGGTTGATTGAGTTGATTAAATATGAGTCAAGAAGAATAACACGATGCACACATATAAATATGTTTGCTTCTAGGTCAACATTTATCTGCTCGAGTTCGGACTGAAGGTATCATAGAAGCAGCAATCTATATTATTATTATATAATAACGTTATATTAATGAAAACGAAACACCGAATTGATCTCTTGGGGGAGGGGAGGGAGTTAGTCTATCTCTCTCTATCTATCTATCGATCTATCTATATATATATATATATATATATATATATATATAGTAAAAAACACTACTTATAATTATAATGGGTTGATTAAAAGTTTGCCTATAATCATATCCACATTGACGGATATCATCCGGCAGAATTGCTACAAAAAAGCTTTCTTCAAAAACCTTAGAGATCCTTTAGCTATGGAAGAAAGGACATTGGACAAAATTGTGCATAAATTAGCCTTAGGTATCATTGCGTTGATGGAGTGGTCTTCTTTCCTCTCCAAAGAAAAACCACAGGACTATACTCCTTTCGCCCATGGCATTTAAAAATGTCAAGTGGATATGAAAATGATGATAAAAAAGTAGTATTTGGTGCTCTTAAGAATTTTTTTTATCTACATCCAAATATGATAAATAGGATTATATCTTCACTTAAAAACGTGACGGAAGAAAATTCAATACGCAATTTCAAATTCATCAAGTCCTGTAAGGACTGTGAAAATTGTATAATGATACAAGCCATCCATTCGTTATTGTCCAGCCATGGAACAACTTAAAAAAAATTTCTGCCTTTATATTGGTGGTCAAGACGACACCCAGTTTGAGAACCATGTTTGGGTTATCATCAAGATGGATGAAATTATCTGATAAAAAGAAAACCCTAGACTTTGCCCTTTTAAATACAAAGGGCTTGATATCAAAGAAGGTACTAAGTACGAACCCTATAAGACCGGGAGAGATGTGAGGGTTCCTACTTGGAGCTGCACGAAGATACGCAGCTTGTTCAATCAAAATTCCATCGTTGGACGGCTCATCGTGAACATTCGCAGATAGATAAAATACTGCTCTAACCAAAACCTCGTGATAAGCAAATTTAAAAAAATCAACAATTTAAGAAATTAGCATGATTGAATTTGTTATGTTTATTTTTGTGTTTTACTTTTGACAACTTTATACTCGTTAATTGGTTGTCATTTTATTGTTTGCTCAAATTCAATGCTAAATTTAGATTATAATCTTACTTTGGTATTAAATGGTTTTTTATATACCGGTGTTGTATATATGTTAACGGCTTAATAAAGAAAAAAAATGTTAATAATTGTTATGTAGTTTTTTAAACATTAGTGTGCAAAACCATTTCCTTGAGTTAATTTTCCCCTAGTGAAATTTTAAAGAAAAGTTGTTTATCCCACCCTTTGTCGCAAATTATATTATAGTATATCGTTGTTCTTTTATAATTGAGTTGATAGGTCTTAAGGGGCATTTAATTTTAACTACAATGTTATTTTGTTGTTCATAATACAATTTGTACTTTGAACGTTTATAAATAATGTATATATAATTTTGTATATAATTTATGAAATAAATAAAGACATTGCTTTTGAGTAAAAAAAATAAGTATTAAAGGTATGAGATAATTTGAGCTGTCATTGCATAAGATGAAATCGAAGTGAATAATGTAGAGAAGGAATAAAAAAAATATTGAAATTGTATTAAAACAAACATAGATGATGCGCTTGTTCTTTGTGTATATTAACTTTTTCTATGCACATATTTGAACATCATATTTTTTTGTTAGCATGAACGCTCAAAGATTAAGAATAAAAACAGAAAATACTACGCCATTTGAGTTATAATAAATAAAAATATAGTGTTAGAGATCGTTATTGATCTTAAAACAAATCAAGTAAGACTTTTTATATCAATCAGGATTAAGTATTAACCAAAAAACCTTTATTTTATTTTACAAACTTCTATAAATCGAATTTAAAACTTCGTTAATATCAAACGAAAGCCTAAAACCTACGTTTAATTACAAATATAACGATACTTTATTTTTTACTCAATCCTAGCAAATTGTTGAATTAAAGCATGCTGTGTATAATAGTTTTATTTGTTTATAATGCGTTACCCAAAACAACTTGCTCACCCCTGACTCTAATATCTTATCAATGCATAAATCCTATGAACAAACTACTATCAAAATATACACAAAGAACAAAATGGATTTTCAACGCTTTTTTCATCAATCAACAACGCCTTATTCTCTTGGTTGGGAGAGTGATGCAACTAACAAAGTGTATGATTTTATTTGTCTCAGGGGAATGCAGGTAAAAAAATAAAACGATAAAACTTTCCCCATAGAAAATTTACTTTTTTTGAAAAAGTAGTTTATCTTAAGTTTCTCCAATAAAATGCATTTATAAAGAACGAGGCTTGTCAGTGTATATTTATCTTGCATGTTATATTTTAGGTATCGACAATTTAGGCTTTCGGGGATGTTTAGTATCACAAAGAGATTTAAAAGATGTGTATCGTAATTTTTGGTGGGATGATAGAGTAGTGATATTTAATAAAGGAATAACAAAATATATAATCATGAGAAAAAAATAATTTCATATAAAGACAAAACCAAACACTACATGTTATTTTAGAGTTACCGAGATGTTACAGCAATGTAAAGTTAAAGGTTTTTGTTGAATGTGAGAAGCTTGACCAATGCTATAAATACTACAACAGGTGACGTTTTAAATAAAAACTTAGGTTCTACAAATTAAAGATAAAGGATTCTATTGCTTTTGATAATGGAAGAGAAGAAAGCGATACTTATCTAGATGCATCACATACTTGTAACGGAAAGATTTGCTTCAGACAGATACATCGGTGGCGTTTTACAAATGCTCAAACTTCATCTAAAGACGTGAATGTAACCATTCATATATTCTATTAAATTGTTAATATTGAAGATAGTTGAAACTTTTTTGTTAATTCTTTGAATATTTTTTTTGAAACTTATGTTCTATGGTATTATTTTGTGATAAATGTTAAGATCTCACTCTTAAATTTTGTTGAATAAATATTGTAAGGTTTGACAAAGCCCATACGCATCACGCACAAAATAAAACGTATAAAATATCCAAACGTTGGAATCTATTAATCTGGATTGATGCCTGATGCTAAATATCATCTATTTGTTTTTAATATTATTAAACAATTTTCACAGATTTTAACTAAATAAATAAAACTTTTGTTTTAATCTATTTCAATTATTTTTTAATTAAGTGAAATAAAAAAGGAATTAATTGTATCTTTATGAAATGAATATAAAATATTGATCCTAGGTGGGGCATAAAAATTTGACTAAATAAGGGTAACACATAAGAGCATGATGCATCTTTTAATGGGTTGTTTTACATTGATTAAGACAGGTTCTTTTTTATTCGAAGAGACATAGATTCTTAAAGCATTACCTCTACTGGATAATGGTGATAATATTCTCTTTATCTGCATTAAATATTTAACACTCTGCTCAAAATGCACTCCTTATTATTTTTCAATTACTCAATCGTGACATCTGGTGACTTGGCTGCGTATATAGTAAATATCTATAAATGAGACAATTTCTAGCTATCCCCCCCCCCCTCTTTCATTTTATGTCCTTATTTAGCTTGTGAAAGTGAGTCGTTGGAGCTGGAAGGATATTGCAGATGGGAGTTTGCTCTGTGCAATAACTACTTACATGTACCCGAAAGCACTTTATATACATGCTAAGAGATAACAGTACAATAAAAGTATAAAAGGAAATTGAACACATTGATTTTATGTATACATATATTTATGTATATTTATATATATTATATATATATATGCATATGTATATGTTCAATTAAATTATGTCTAATAAAGATGCACATATAGGAGGTAAAACTTCAAAGACGGTACTAAGTAGGCACAAACAAATTCTGTTTGAGTTTTCTCAAATTATTTCAATTTAGGTTATTTATATATTTGGATCCCATCAATTATAGGTATGTCCGATGTAGACATTTTGTGTACAAGTCCTATCATTTTCCCCTCTTCAGCAAGGTGTCTTTTTTATTTTAAAAATATAGTATGTACAACCACAAATAAATAGTGTTAAGTATTTTTTTTTCTTCTCTAAGACCTTAAAGCTCAAAGCTGTATCCAAGTAAAAAAATGGTTAAAACGAAAAGTTGTAAAATTATAGGTAAACGTACAAAACATAAAATTATAGTTAGTTGAAAAAAGTAACATATAAATAATAATTTAAAAGCCAGAAATATAAATATTTCTTGTAATTCTTAAGCTTTTGTACATAGATGGAGATGATTCCGGGAGCGAGAACTCTTGCAAAAGGTGGTGGAAATTAAGGAAAATATTTCAATGAATAAAGTCCATAGTTCCAATCTTTTAGGTTTTCTAATATTGCACTTGGAAGTTTTCCTTCACAGCGGGAGTCGAGTAAAGAAACACAGCTCAAAAATATACTTTTTAAAGCTCAGCATTTATACGTGTATCTACATAGAACCCTTCCAACTATTTTACAACCCCTTTGTTTTTTCTTCCACTTTCTACCACGTCATTAATCAAAGCCATCCTGCGCTATAATCATTCTTGAGATATACCTCTTCCTTTTCTTGTTTCGTCTGCATATAAATTAATATTCTTTGCTGTCTCTCAAGTGTAATCACCCTAGAGCACTGCTGAGAGACTATTCCTTCTCCACTTCTATTTACATACATACACACATATACAAATAAACTAATATTATCAAAAAATGTAGCAGAAAAATTAATAGTACTATGAAAATAGATTCTTCTGTTATTATGATCAATCATGAAAAAAACAAGTGTGTGAGCGATAAATTTACCACTTCAAATATAGTCCAAGAGGCTACGGTCCTGGTAATATTATCTCCACTAGCGAATGGGCAAAGAAGAACCTCACATGTGCGTAAAGGACCAAATCATTCGAACAATTTCCAGCCTGAAATGATATAAAATGGACATATTAGACAAAATCGTGAGTTGGAATGCCACTATACTCCCAAAAATAAATCAAGTCCTTTGATGCACTCCCTTCGATCCAACAGCCGCTCGCTCGTGGAAAAGGAAAGCAATATAATTGGTTGGGACTCCCAAATACATCGCATATGACAGACTCTTCGTCCCCAAGGCAAGAGGTGGACATTGAACTCAACTGGAAATTTTACTTTTTTCTTGGTATAACTGGTGGAGTTCCCCTGAAAAAAGAAATGTATTACTAGTCATAGGGGGGAATCTTCTCAACGCCTCCACAAGCGTCTCCTTGGAAGGAACTAAGCCCATCAAATGAGGTTCTCAACACTTACAGGATAACATTGGAAGCCTGTGGACCAATCAAAAAAAATCTGCAGAAAAATAGCCATCTCAAGCAAACTGATGAAGGACTTGAGTTTCGAAAAATCAACGACGTCCTTGTCCTGGAGGCACAACCCACCCTGGGATTTATCTCCACCAGAAGTCTCTCAGACGATTTTCAAGCCCAAGAAGAACATTCTTCTAGTAATAGAGGTCTTGAACGTCCCAAATTATATTTTTAAAGGATGAGCAAAGAAAGATGCAACCGCCGTTTGAACCGCGCACACATAAACTAAGGTCCAAATGTTTATGTTCAAAGAGAAATTTTAAAAATGTGTCAAGACGGCCATAATTGATCCGATCTTAAATACGAAATACATTATTTTTTTAAATTTATTATTTAGGTAAGGAAACAAGGTGTGCTATGTGCGGGGAGGAAGAAGAAAAAAACAATACTGCATGTCTTCAGAGACTGCAAAAAGATCCGTAGGCTTTCGGAAGGAATGGATAAGACTTTTTAATAACGTGTGAGGAGACAATCAACGCGGGATGAGAAGCTCAACGGTTTTTTCATCCCAGTCGAAACATGTTCAGAACTGCCTCCAAAGCAATTGCCAAATTCCAAACTTGAATAGGATCTGCACATATACAACATGGGCTGAAAAGTCCCGGGCCTAACAAAGAAAACCTTTTTTTTTTGTTCGAAATTAACTTACTCATCAACGTAATCTCCATAAAGAGCAAAAGCATCATTCCAGCGCCGCTCTAACATTCAATACCACTTTTGTAGAAGATCCATCTTTTCCCCCAAAATAGGCCTCAGTTTGAGCGACACCCCTTCATTCGTGCGAAATTACTTACCGGCGAGCATTTTTTCAGGTCAGAGAAAAACCAGTAGTCGCTGGGAGTCACAAATCTGGCGAATACTGTATATGTGGGAACAACTCGAAGTTCAATTCACGCCCATTATTTTGATGACTTGTGCGTTGTCTAGATAAAACAAAAAAATATTTGCCATATGTGGTCGTTTCTTTGCAATTTCGGCCTTCAAACGCTCCAATAACGCTATTTAATATTCACTATTGATGGTATTTCCTTTCTCAAAATAGTCGATGAATATTAAAAACACGCATATCCTAAATACCGAGAGGCCATAACCTTTCCAGCCGATTGTTGTGCTTTCGGGCGCTTTGGACGAGGTTCACCAGTTGCTGTCCACTCAAATGACGATCGTTTTGATTCCGGAGTGAAGTGATGGATCCATGTTTCATCCATTGTCACATATCGACGCAAAAAATTCCAGTTTGTTACGTTTAAAACATGGCCAAACACTTCTCAGAATCATCAGCACCTTCCTGTTTTTAGTCAACAGTTAGCAAATGCGGCACCCACTTTGAACAGAGCTTTCTCATAGTCAAATGCTCACGTAAATATAAAGCCAACACGTTTTTTTTGAATTCTTTACATGTCAGCTAACTCACACAACTTCACTTTTTGATCATTAAAAAACGATTTTGTGGATTTTTTGATGTTTTCTGGTGTTACCGCCTCATTTGGACGTCCACTGCGTTCTGCGTCATTGGTGTCTCTACGACCACATTTGAAGTCAGCAAACCAACGTTTATTGTTGTTTCTGATAGAGCGGAATACCCATAACACTTTCCAAGCCATTGCTTCACTTGAACAGTATTTTTTCTCCTCAAGAAGCAGTGTAAAATTAAAACACGAAATTATTTTGGATGCCCTTGTTTTAAAAATAACAACAGTAGCGTCACTCTTAACACAATAACTCAAAAACTTTGAATAGAATATTACGAAATTTTAACAGCTGTGAGGAGAAGGTTAGTATTAAAGATCAACGGTTTTATCCCCAGTCGAAATACCGTCAGAACTGCCTGTTAAGCCCGGACTTTTCAGCCTTGTGCTTTTTCATAAAATTGAAATAAATAATTCAATTGTCACAACTGCCTTAAATGAATTTATTTATTTAGTGGATTTAATGTTATTTAAAAATGACCCGGTTAATACGTATTGTGTTCTTTTTCTACAAAATAGATGATAGCAAAAAAGGAACAATTTGATAGGTAGTCACGAATCCAAATAACTGAAGTACTCTTCAGCAATTGGTAATTTAATAATAATTACTATTTAAATAAGCCATGGAACGGAAAGATTTTCAGATGTTATACAATGGTGTCCACGGCCACATCTATGGAGGATGTCCCCATGGAAACGTGTGGGAAACCGGAAAACGCAAACCAAGATATGCTGGAGGGCACCAACGAATTTCAATTTTTTTTGAAAACCTCGAAATATAAAATCAGACATAATTCTTTGAGTTCTAATTAATTTAACAATTTTTAACTCCTTTTCTTCAAAACTTTAATTTTACATTACTTTTAAATATAGGTTATTTTCGTTGGCTCCATACCTACGTACAAACGAAAACAATTACGGGGGAAAAGTTCACGTTGGACAAGCTAATTGCCAAGAGGAGGGGTGCCACTTTATGGAATGTAGCCTACAGTTATACTACCATCACTAGATACTAGAATCACAATGAAAAATAAATAATATTTGAGGCAGCTCTGGAGGACACGAATAAAGAGGTTGTCACATAAAAAACAACAGGGGCACAAAGCGTCAAACATATCTTGAGGAGTTCTTTTCTCAAAGAAAAAGGGAATATATAATATATTTACCTAATAAATAATATTTATTTTGTTCATTTTTTTAATGAATGTACAATCATCAACCATAACTTTAAATATTCCCAAAACAGTATGGAGGACTCTTCTCATTTCTAAGTGTAAACAATATCAAGTAGGAACTCTCCATGGTTAAAAACTGTTTCTACAAAAATAGAAAATGAAGAAAACTGATTCAGTGAATCTCATTTTCCCCATCTTTTATACCTATATGTATTTTTAAATGAAGCTGATCAAGCCAACAGATTGTCGTTTTTAATTTAAAGAGCGGACTAAAGGAAGAACGGATCGACGTTTTAAAATTTTGAAGCAGACAAGCGGAAGAACGGACTGACACTTTCAATTTTAGGAGCGGACAAGTGGAAGAAAGGACTCACGTTTTCAATTTTGAAGAACGGAAGTGCGGATTAGGACTATCAATTTTCAAGTAGCGGGCCAGCTATATAAATATATATATATATATATTTGAAATACTAAAAAATGATGACTTCTTTCAAAATATAATTTATTTTATTTTGTTCGAAAACTTATTCAACTTGTCTTCTAGCTAATAGATCTCAAACGCTTCATTTATAAAGCTAAATGTTTGCTTATATGATAGATTAAGGACTCATGAGTCTATACCCATTAATCCAACTAGACTCTAGAGATATAAAACATATGGAGCTTATTGTATTCTTCAGAAAAATACGTCATTGTGCCCAATATAAACGAATCTTTATTTCTCTATGATCAACTTACGATGACGTAGTAAAAATTACTTTTTTATTGGCGACAGCTGAACGATTTTATCTGATATTTATTATTGACGAGTAATAAATGAAATATATTCACTTAATTCTATAATCGATATATAAGTCCTCTTATTTATTCAAATGGTATATAGTTAAAAGAATATTTACATTTCTAAGTTATATTTATAAACGTTTAATCTATAACATAAATAGTCTTTTGATCGTCTGTGCATAAATGATGTAAGGATATTAATCGAAAGATTTAATTATTATTTAAATGTCAAAAATTGTTATTATATATATTTGTCAACAAAATATATATATATATATATATACACACCAATCAATTTACTTATTTAGCTTCTATGTCATTAATTTCCATCGTTATTCATAAAATATACAAAATAAATATACACTTAATTTTTAATTTTTTAAGGATATATTCTTTGTTTATATATTTTGTGACTTTCACAGTTTGCAGAAATTACATTTATAACATATCAATACATATTTGTGATTTATAAGTTTATATGCAGTCATAGTTTAAACTTTTAAAACAGCTCAGTTTTGGGTAGGAGACAACCGACTTGTTCAAAATTTTGTAGGAAAAAACTAGATCATCTTTACGGTCTGATAGGATTTCTTGCAACCAAATAGGATGCATCTGTCAAAGACGCCTTTTATTCTTACAGCTATCCATAATTGTGAAATAAAAAATATATTAAGTCTCGCCTTTATCTTTATTTTATATAGTCTGTTCTAAAATCAATAATTTAGGCTATGGTTTTCAGCGCCAAAATACAATTTTTCGGCCTTATTATATCACTAATCTATAGGTCCTCGACAAATATGCCTTGTTATTACGAAATCTTCAATTAAACTATAGTTATATCAACCATTCATAATTACTATACTAATACTTTTTTTATCTGGACATTAATTATGTACTATAATGTTTTTTACGTAACTGTCCAGATTTGATTTGATTGCTTATGTTATCTGTATGTTTTAGTGTATTTTTTTCACTGTATTCTTCTTTTCAGTAACATAATAAAATTATTTTGACCATAAAAAGGCTAACTTATACACAGTTTATAACCTATTGATTCTGGATCGAGTTTGGTGTGGTGGGGTCGATCTTAGAGGTAAACAAACACGTGTATAATCTTGACGTCATACGAACCCTATTTATCTTTACAAACATTACTTTTGAATACACTTTTTATGTTTCAAATTAAATATTCCTATAGATTTATATATTTGTATTAGGAATTCCCTAATTATATGGTTGAGTAATGGGTGTTAATTTAATTAAAGAGTTACTATAAAATTATGTTCATATAATGCATGCTTATAGGAGGAGGAGCAACACGTCTTCTTGCATAAATATTATTCCTTTGTTCTTTTTAACTTTATTATTCATTTGAGGGTGCTTTGGGATTCAAAAGATAGAGACTTCATCTCGATATGACAGGAACTTGAGTCCCTTAAATATAGGGAAAAGGGAGCTAAAAATAATAATCAGACATGCTACTAGGCCTTTGAGAATAATGACAAATAAATATGATAGTCATCCCTAAAGATACCAGCGAGGATCAAAATTATATATGGAACTCCAATGCTATTAAAATAAAGTTTCAACTGACTCATCATTCAGTGCATCTTAAAGAGTGGAACTTTGATTTGAAGACTATACTCTTATAAGAGCCCTTCTCCAAAATAATTGATATGATAATATATATGCGGAAAAAATCATATTGAAGCTGAGTTTTTTTGCGTATCATTATTTATTATCACAAGTTTTGTTTAAATTGAAGATCTTTAGTATATTTATACCTATTATGTTCTACAATTGATTTAAGAATGAATTGTCGACGATATGTTTCTCATTTTCTAAACTCTTTGAGAATGATGTTCGCATTTCTTGTGCTCAAGTCGATGATGTAATAAAATACTTGTAATAGCCAACAGTGATGTGAAACTTATGTCAATGATAATCTTGTCATATGTTCAAATATATTCACTCTGATTTGTTTTTGAAAATTCGACGAACATTTCTAAAATAGGGTACGTTCTTATATCTCTTTCATCTATTCACTCAGAAAACAACAAACTTGTATAATTTTCAAATCAAAAAAACATAAAAACTATGTGTTTTCATTCATTTAAAAAATGTTAGTTATATATATGCAGTGTGTTTTGCACTAACATGAGTTAGGTTATTGACAGTTAAAAGAATTCAATTTAAACAACTACTTTCAGTTCTTCAATTGCTACTCTTCCTTCGTTAATTCGATAATACTTAGTTATATTATATTTATTAAAATTCCTCTCGGGATCAACCTTTTGAGTGTCAATTACTAGGAAATTCAACTAATAAGAATAATGTGCAATGTTCCTCTTAAGAATGATTTAAAGTAATGTATATGTATGGAAATACTTTTATCTTCTTGATATTATAATCGATCATTAAATGTTATGTTCTTCATATATAATATATGAAGCAGAAGCAGAAGAAATGAGGAATAACCGTAAGGGGAAAAAGATGCTCACAGGATTTATCCGAGGAATCACATATACTTGCTAAAATCATTAAACATCAATGCACTATTCGTGGCATTGAAGCGAAAGTTGAAGTTACAAAATCAGAACTAACTCAACTTGGAAGAGTTCTCTATCTATCTGTAGACCAACAAAAGTTTAAAAATCTCCAATTAGTGGATTTTACTCTTCTCATTGCATCAGCAGGGAAAGTGCGTTTTCAAGACCCCCGGGATTCTCCGACTGTTGAAGAAAAAGAAGAAACTGTTGAAAAAGACGACAACGAACTTGATGATAATAAAGAAAATAAAAATCAGCATATTGACAATGATAGAAACGCTACAGAAGATGGAAACAAAAAAAAATCAAGCACTGGAAATCATGACAAAAACAACAGAAAAAATCAATGGAAAAGAAGCGGAATATCCTATAACTGGATCTGTCGGATTAACAGGAGGTGTTCCCAAAGACAATAAAAAACAGACAAAAATTAATTGTGTTTTCAAGAAATCGAAATGATTGTTAAAAAAAGTAATTGATCATGTGGTCATGTAATGTATATTCTTGTACTATTAAAATGTAACTCCATATTACTGTTGTAGCATATATACCACGTTGCGTGGTCGTGCTCATTTCTTTAGTTTGTATTGTGTATATATATATATATATATATATATATATATATATATATATATATATATATATATATATATATATATATATATATATATATATATATACTATCTATATATATAGTATATACGTAACTTCTATTGTGAAATAACTCTATATATAAATATATATATACAGAGTGTACCAGCACGTTGCGTGGTCGTGCTCATTTCTTTAGTTACCTCCGCCGAAGGAGGTATTGTTTTCACTGGCGTTTGTTGGTTTGTTTGTCAGCAGGATAACTCAAAAAGTACTGAACGGATTCGAATGAGACTTTGTGGAGTTGTTGGAAATGCCAAAAGGAACAAGTGATTAAATTTTGGCATCTCTAAGTGCTTTTTTAATATGCAAAATGAGCAAAATACTACTAATAATAATAATGAAATGGGGTCTCTATGCAGGGAGTAGGCAAGAACAAACGCTAAAAAAATGTTCATTGACGTATTATTGTTCATATATCAGCTCAGGACTATGTTAACCCAGTGACGTAGCTTAAACTTCTTCCTCTTCCCGTCTCTGAGTGCTTTTTTAATATGCAAAAAGAGCTAACAGAGAGGAAATAATGATTAGAGATAGAAAATCGGGCGTGTGAAAGGGAGAATGTTTGAATGAGAATGTTGTGGGGATCGGCGGAGGTACACACTCTCTGAGTGTATATAGGCCTCTAGTTTCATTGGCGTTGGTTTGTTTGTTTGTTTGTCAGCAGGATAACTCAAAAAGTACGGAACGGATTTGATGAAACTTTGTGGAGTTGTTGGAAATGCCAAAAGTAAAAGTGATTAAATTTTGGCATCTCTGAGAGCAGAATTAAGATGCAAAACGAGCTAAATACTAACAAATATTTCAAGTTAGCCTACTCTGCCAATAGATGTCGTTGTGCTGTGAAATCGGGTGCCGGGAGCGTCTTCCTCTCGGAATTTCAGTCGAGGGGAACCCTCCCCCGTCCCTCTACGCCGCCCCAGTCGTGAAAAAACCGCCTTGGAAGGCTCATAAGGACCCCGTGACGGCGGAGGTTTGCACTCTCTGAGTGTATATATGCCTCTATTGTGTTATATATATATATATATATATATATATATATATATATATATATATATATATATATATATATATATATATATATATATATATATATATATGACATATATATCTATATATATATGTACTATATGTATGACTATCTAATGCTAACTCTAACTACTCATATATATATATATATATACAGAGTGTACCAGCAAAATTTAGAAAATCGTACAACAATTTTTGCTTTACTTCTAGAAACTTTATTTGATCTTTTATAAAGAAGCATCTGAAACAAAAGTTAAAAAAAAAGATCTTGGCAATCTATCTTATTTATTATTTATTTAGCTTCAATGACTGCATCAACAAGATGGCAGAAAGCAGCACAGCTCTTCTTGATGAAGTTGGTAGATATGTTGGCCTAGGCAGCAGGTATGAAGGCCTTGAGAGAATCCACATTGGGATGGGGAGTGCTGTTGGTCTCCCTCTCCAAAAAGCCCCACACAGCAAAGTCCGGGGATTGAGATCTAGGCTTGAGGGTGGCCAATAGTTTGCTGGCCAGAAATCGGCCAAATTCCTTGAGCAGAAGTCCTGGGCCAACTTTGATGTGTTGGAGGGAGTTCCATCCTAAGTCCATACATAGTGGCCACTAGGGTAATTTTCCTTCAACCAGGGCAAAACATGGTATCTCAGGACTTTCACGTAGACATGGCGGTCAATTTTCTCTTGGCCCGAAAATAGTACGGTGGCATGGTCTTCCCGTCAGATGCCACGACTCCTAGAACCATCACATGGGCTGGGTGTTTGGTTCTGTAGACTCCCTTGACCTCATCTACTAACTCCGCAAGGTACCGATCGTTTCTCTGATTGTAGACCTGGTCCACTGTAAAAATCTTTTGTCTGAGAAAATTGTCACAGTGGACTTCTTCTTTTTAAAGGTTGAATGAATTTGGTGTACCTTTCGAGCCTCTTGACCTTCATTACCTCGGTTAAAAGATGCCTGGGCTCCTGACATAAGATTTCAGGTTCAGGTCATCTTTTAAAGCCCTTGATATGGTAGAAGTACCGACATCCATGGTCCGAGCCAGTCTCCGAATTGACTTTGTGGGATCCTCCTTCACCGCCTCCTTGACCTTCCCAGAAAGTCCTCAGTCCTTTTCTTATTTTCTCCTCCATTGCTTGGAGTCCTGCCAGTACCTTTTCCATTTTTTAGAGCCTTTGAAACATTGTAAACTGTAGCCAAAGAGCAGCCAACAATCTCCACGATCTCTTTTTTTGTCCACTTTGACCTTAAGGAGGTCAGCAATCCTCTCACAATTATTCTTCTCATGGTGAAGAGTGAGTGAAAACAATGTGTATTAACAAGTGCTCTACATGGCTGGCACAACAGGAAGTGGCCTTGGTTGCATTGTATCAATTTAGAATTCAGTACAGTCTGAGTTTTACTTCATAAGACACTGAGCCGGTTTTGACCAGTGAGAAACCCATTATGAAAAAAAACTGGATACAAATATTGGTTTTTTATACTTACTGAAATTTTTGCATTGTCTCTGACGTATTTCGATTACATTATATGCGCCATTTTGTACAAAGCGTATATGTTTTTGAATAGAAATATAACTCTACACTTAAATGTATTAAATGATTAAATGTTAAAAAAACATTAAAGCTCAGATTTCGAGCTTTATTTTATGTGTATGTAACCTTTATTTGATTTAAATAATCAGCTATTTGCTGGTCCGTTTTAGCTATAATAATATAAAAAAAATATAAAAATATAAAAACAAATCATTCCTGTGTATAAACACATACACATATATAAACAATGTATTTATGAGAAATTAGCAAATACATTTTTGTTCATAATCTATTGCTTTTTTCTCTTCGAATAGGAATATATACAATTACCGCTTGACAGCCACTGTTATTTGTATGGCAAGAGAAAGAAGAGGAGAAGCAAAAGAAGTGAAGTAAAGAATCATTATCTTCATAAATACAACAACGACAACCTGATAAATTGTGTGAGTTTCTTCAATCAGTGTCTCTCCATGATTTTTGAATCCATACCTGTTGCCATGATTGAATCACAGGACTGGCCTCCCTAATAAGTATTCTGCCCCCTCACTTTGCTGCACAAGATGTACCCCTTATGTTAAGTGTGTCTCAATGGATCCTCTCAGAACTGTTTGCTTGTCGTGCTAGATGACACCCAATAAGAACAATCTTAAACCCTTCCCAGGATCAAGCATGGAACAGCATGCTCCTCCCATAATAAATGACAGAAGGAATTGGTCGGCTTCAATACCCTGCATGTACGAGGAGAATCGTCGTTGGATTCATCTGTTGTACATTTCTGACAGATGAGGGAAGGGCATGCTTTCTGCGTCACATTTCAGAATATCATGTTTAAATTATTTTGACATTGGTCTTCAGTCAACTTATGTTGCACTATTTTTGTGATGTAAAAAGGTTTTTTATTTCACTTTGAGCATCAAAAGCATCATCCCTCATCGTAGTGCTAATTTATGATATTTTTAAAGTTTATTTTCATTATATTTAATTTAGTTATGTATAACGAAATGAAAGAAAAGTTGTAAAATATATGTAACTCGAGTGTTATTATAAACAAATATATGTATTTCATATAAATTTTTTCTATTATTTCTTTTATTAAATAGTATAACGTGTACACACATACGCATAGGATTTAAATAATTTATTTGCTTTGTACTGGGTACGTTTTTCTATTTCTTCGACTACTTACAACAAAAGTTGAAATTGTGTTTCACTTTTTGTTAAAGTTCTATTAAATTATTTTATGAGGGCCACACCTCGTTCAGCCGTAACATTGACAATCTTCAGTTGATTAATGCTTTCATTGACTTTAATATAAAAATCACTTTGGGGCCACAATTTCGAATTCATCCTCACAGTTTTTCTTGGAGATCCAAAAACCTTAATATATATTTTGTTTCATTTTGTACACAGTCTTATAAATTTGTATCTTTGTTATTTTTTTACGATTTTCCTTTGTGATTTTTACATTTTAGTTTACACATTATTTTCCTAGATTCCAAACTGACTCGATGATCAAATAAGCCAAACCAATATTCTGTTCATACAAATAACCCTATATGTTTTTTTAATTTATCATATACTATTTTGGAAATTGAGCAACAGTTGGTAATGCCTTTGACCCTTCAATAGATTAGATAAAAGTATAAAAACATAAATTAACACTATTTTGCTTTAGGTCGACCCTTGAGACTAAATGTCGTTAAGGAGTATTAATAAAGTAGCATCGATATAGATGTTTAAATTGAATAATGTGGTTTGTTTTTTCTTTCTTTCGTCTGTGAAGAAGCATTTCATTGTAGTATATCAGCACTCTATATTTCTATATTCTCAGAACTAGAGTTATAAATACAAAAAATAACTATAATTAACAACTGTCTCATATCTGCATATTTTGTTTGTTTGCTAAATGAGTAAATTATCCCTTGAGCCGAACATGTTCCCTAATCAATTCAAATTAATCTAACGTAGAGGAAATTAGTTTTTATGCTTGCTTGTACATTTTCATATTTTTTCTGCTCTTCTTTGTGTCGCAGAAGATTATGTCAAGATTAGACCTTTACAAATAAAAAATATATTAAGGATCAACCCTTGTTGACATGCAAGACTGGTTTTCTTTGCCCTTACATTTTTTCTGCTCCGTCTTCTGGACAATGAATCACTACGTTTTTATCATATGTAGATCTAAGTGGTGGGAACTATTGGAAATAGTATAGAGAAAATGAGGGAGAAAGTGATTTGCAATCAAAGCCCACCAAACTTAGAACTATATGCAGAGAACTTCAATAGATTTAAAAAGCGTTTTGATTACCTTTATGGCTTTCCCACCAATTTAATATTGCGAAAGGTGATCAGAGGAAATAGCCAAAGAAAATGCGACCTACGAAGAAATGTCCCAAGATAGAAAAGGAAATGATGACGCATGAAAAAATGCCCCAAATAAATCTTTGCACCGTCTAATAACAACAAGAAGGAAAAGTTATTTATCAATATTTGAAAAAAAATATATATTTTTGGCCAAGATTCACTCAATTCCTATAAGAAATAATATTTGATCAATACTTAGTTGTATTCCACTCAAATACTTGCGCCTACATTTTTGACCATTTTTTCTGTGAGTCCTCATTTTTTTTTCTATTTTGGGTCTAATATCCTTAAGAATAATAAAATAGTTATTCTACAATATTTTTTGTGATGTCTTTGTTCTATAAAAACGTATTATACTTATTAACTGTTAACACAGAGTGTTAACAGTCATTTCCATTCTTTTGTCTATTATTCAAGCCTTTGACTTCTGAACAGTTAACAAATATTCCTTCCATATCATTCTTGTTTCAATGAGCTTAGGAATATACAATTCATCAATAAGCGATGTAAGAGGAATCCCATCAGTTGTTGAGTTAAGTATAGAAAGCAAATAAAAATTCTCTCTACTTAAAGATTCTCTTTGATGACGCATAGCGACTGCAAATAATATGTTTTGGTAATTGAAAAAAAATAAAATCAAATGAAAAAATCAAAAGATGTTATGTTTTTAGTAATAAGTGTCCCATAAAATGACGTCACTGGGTAGCATTTTCTCTTTTTCTATTCCTTAAGACTTGGCATTAGGCTTTGACAGCGCTCCAGGGATAAGAACAATAATTCATTCCTTCTCTTTGTTCATCGACTTAGAGAATATATTTATCGACCTAAGATGGCTGCCATTAGTTGCTGAGTCATGTATATTTATTCCTTTCTTTTGCTGTGTCATTTGTGCATCTAGTTATTATTTAAGGCGGTGACAAGTCCTTACAGTGTGTTTCTAATGGTACTGCTTCGAAATGGCGTTTATTGCTTATTCCATTGTATTCATAAAATTCAATGAGAAACATTTTTTAAACGTCTATAAATTCCATTCAAATATTTAAAAACCAAAATAATATATACGTCGATTTTTTTACTTTAGCTGAAAATTTTACCCTTATTTAGATAGTATGTGATAATATTAGCAAACTTAAATGTTCAATAATGATGATGTTAAAAGGGGCATAATAAAAACTATAAATAAAAATCAAATCTGATTAAATTTTATAAAATTAATTAAGTTTTTAATAAATGCATCGTATATTTTATAAGTTAGGGGTTTGTCCATATTTACACTTCTTATAATATACAATTTTACTAATATTTACATTTGTTCGTAAAGCATTGTATATATAAGAAATAATTTCTATTTTGATAAAGTTTTTTTCTTGTCATTGCCATTTTATAAAAGATGGTAATAATATTTAGAGTTATAGCTAAATTTCCCCACACCATATGCCAAAAATTTCATTGGCAGTTGTGACCCTAGGAGGGATAATAAAAAATGTTATTGGCTCAATAAATACTTATTGATTCTTACACGTCCCTCTTTATAATGATGTTTGTCATTCATTTTGTAAAAAGGTTATATACATATGGGAGACTATTTATTTTCAAAAACATTACTCCTCAATAAAAATGAAAGCTCAGTAGATTTAGAGTTTAGATTTTTACCCCTTTTTACAGCTGAATCGCTTTGAAATAAATCACATTAAAACCTTATTTTTCCTAGATATTTGTTGCGTTATAATGCGACAGATTATATTTTTTAAATATTTATTTATTTCTACAACTAACACCATATTTCGATATAAAATTGCAATATGCAGGATATTTTGGGAAAAAATTATGATGTCATATGGCTACTCTTCTAATGTAACTGCATTTTAGATCAAAGAAAATCACAATTGATATTTCACATTTTATTGGTGCTAAATGGCACTTCTAGTAAAATAAGGTTTGGTCGCATTTCGAGAATCCTTTTTCAGATGTTATAATTTGTTTTGCAAGGAAATTTGCAATACTAAAAAAACTATACTGAATTAATATGATTAAAAAGTAGTCTTTCAAAATTTATAACACCAATATCACTTTAAAAACTACACTGTTATAACTTTGCGAGATTGATAATTTGAACATGTCACCAGTCATTACCACCTCACTGCCATTGAACCTTCATAGATTAGACAAAAGGATAATTGCATAAATTAATCTACTTTGCTTTAGCTTACCCTTGAGACTAAATGTCGTTAAGTCATATAAATAAAGTAACAATGAAATATCAGCACTGAAATAGGTGTTTAAATTGAATGATGTATTTTTTTTCTTTCTTCCTTTGAAAATTGATACAATATTTAAAACTATAAGCATTTAATAATACAAAATAAGTCATTCAAAGTTTATAAGACCAATATCACTTTAAAATACAACGCTATAATTCCTTTGCGATACTGATAATTTTAACATGTCACCAGTCATTAGAACACTCACTGGCACATTCTGTACTTTTTTTTGAGGGCATGTCTTTCCTCATGGTCCATTAACTTTCATAGCAATTTTTCATATTTTGTAAGTTTCTTTATTGTTCTTATTTTTCCAAGGCAGTCTTAGGGGCTGTTGAGAGGAAAAGGTCCCCATGATATAAGTAACAACTCATCCTAATTTATGGGTTTTCCCAAAGTATATCATACTCTACACACACACGCTAAAGGGGCTTTAGCATCATAAGCAAGGAGCTTCCTAAATCCTTAGGCTCATAAAAGGTCCATCTACTTATAATACTCGTATATGCACTGTATAAACTTTTAAACATCCCATACAAACAAGATACTTATACAAGAGTCGTCATATTCTACCAAAAAAGTAAATTGATTGGCAACTTACAATTAAAATTAAATGTCAATTTAGATTGAAATCATTTTGACACACTCTTTTTTGTATTATTCAATTCAATATAAATTCTTTTGTACATAATGTTTACTAATATATATTTTATAAGGCTCTATATGCAAAGTTTCAACGGGTTGGGTAAATAAATAACCACTCCTAGTAAAATATATTTTTTGTATGGGTAAGCAGATGATCAAGCCTCTTTAGTTGTTCAGTGTTGTTAGAACGACATGGAACGAGCAATAAGAATAGTAACCACATAATTTTATGAAGACTTCTTCAAGATCAATAAGGAGCTGTCTAAAAGTATTGCGTCATAAACAGCACAGTAGTTAAATGCCTTGGATATTATTACAAAATCAAAGGTTTACAATTTAGTTTCAATAGATTTATTAGATATCTAATTTTGGCCGAATTATATGTTGAATCACTTGAAGCTTTTTATTATAAATAATGTTCAATTGGTAAAACTGTATGTATGTAAAAAAAATAATTGATATAAGCTACTGTAAGGTTTGATTACATCGTATGTATAATAATACATTTGATGATGCCTTAAAACCACAATTCTTCGGATGATAATTTTATATCCTTTGTCATTTTTAAAGATTTTTATTGTTTTAAAATGTACATTAGAATCGTAGCATCTATAGATGATATCATATTTAAAGAATATATGTAATTTCATAAAGCTCAAGCACTATAGTTTTAAATTACTTTAAAAGACCAGAATAAACGGAAATCAATAAAATACTCTTCAATGATGAATTAAAGTCCTAACAAGGGTTATAATTAATCTAAAAAGTACAAAGCATAATGATGATGACATAAAAAATAATACTAATTGTGACTTATTCACCTCTCTGGGGATTCTAACAAGTAGATACATCAAACGATAGAGTGCAAGATACACTTAATCATTGATAACTCCAGCTGGCTTCATACCAGTCATGCTGATCCTTCAGGGAGAGGTGTTCTTAAGACTCCTTCTACGCAGTGTGACGGTTTAGTAGCAAATCATAATAACAATATATATTAATCTTATTAAATTGCTCAATGCTTCTCAATCCTGGGGCTCTTGGAAGAGACAAATAAAAAGAGAAGTGAATCGCACTGTCCATATTTTCCCACCAAACCTCTCCAATGGATGTCTTGGTTGTCATAACTTTCGGAAGAACCCTTTAAATACCTATTCTTCTTTGTTGAGCTGAGGATAATTACAACAATGAAATATTTTCCATTTATATGTGAAAAAGTACTCATTTAATTACTTTTATTAGCTTAAAAGGTAAATAATAACCTTACCATGACATAAAGTAAATTGTCATACTAAACAATTCAATTGTAAAATAAATATTATAAGGACATAGAGTATCAGTTTTCCTTATTTTTGGACAATGAGCCATGAACAAAAGGTTCTTGTAAATCTATTGAGGCAGTGAAATGCATTCACAAAGCAATAAATACTGATTTATCATTAGACAATGGATTCTTTATAAGAAGTCGTATAATCCTCTTCTTTCAATGGTAGTAAAATATATCTTAATAATAGAAGTGGAATAAATGCTATATATATATATATATATATATATATACATCTATAAATATATAAATTATTTGTATTGTTCTGCTTTCAATTAAAATTAAAGGAATTATAAGTAATTGTACAGAAATCTACACTTTTAATAGAAAAATAACGATATAATACATAAAGCCTCTGTAACGACTTTTGTGAGTATAAAATCTATATATTTAGACAAATATGTGGCCATTTTAACAAACTCGTTTGATATTAAATAATTATTATATATTTATTTGCATTTTCCTTTAGTCAAAAAGGATCCTTATTATTGATAAATTATTATAATAATACCTCTTTCGCTATAAAATACAAGGTAAACAATCAATTGGTTGCCCAGTACATATCATAAAAATTAATTAGCATGAATATAAATTATGCAAAATATACATTTTTGGCGACCGTCGCCAATTCAGCCATTTACCGCGTTGTGCAGCCACAATCGTTAAACAAGTGATATGAAGTTTGCTAATCTTCTTCACAAAGTTTGCATTTTGAGTCCAATGATTCCCTGATAATACTTATGATTTTATAGTTTATTAATTCCTTTATACTTTATTTATTTCTTGGACTGTCTAAAAAGAATACCTATATGTTATTTGATAGGAAAACCTCACACGAGAGTCATGAGGCGCTATTACATCCCAAAAAATACTGTTTGATGCAATTGCATACTGACAGTGTGAATGGACCGTACTTTTTCGTCGATGACAACAGTCTCCACGTTACTTTGAATGGAATCGTTACAACACCATAATAATCAATCATATTAGCCTGAATGAGAAGATATTGACTTGGACGATATGTGGTTTCATACACAGCAAATATTACCATTGATTTATTGAAGAGTAAGTTAGGTGAGCGTGTTATCTCCATAAACAGATCAATCAATTGGCCCCCTCGCTCGTTATATTTAACGCCTCTGGACTATTTTTTGGGATCATATGAAAATCCTGGTCCACACCAATAATAATCTGTCGATGTTAGAAGAGTTCAAAACAACTATTCAACGCGAAATTGCTGCAGTTTCATCAAATTTGCATAGAAAAATAGTCGAGAATTGGGTTCGATGATTGGATTTGATAAAACGTGGGGTTCATTTGAACGACATCGAGTGCCAATCATAGATTAACTGGAACATATTTTCACGACAAATATAGAGATTGTTGATATCTTGAACCATTTTCGTCTTAATGCGAAAAATGTGAACGCTGTAATGAAAAACACAACTAATTCAAATTTAATAATCGAATGAAATACAAGTTTGTCTTAGCTCATTGGTATTTTAACTTTGCTACAATACATTTCGAGAAATACAATTAATCTGTGCTAAAAACTAAAATTGAATTTCTACCAAAGTAATGTTGAGATAACGTTAGATATTATTCCATCATAAAACAGTGTTAAATTTTAAGACACTCTATTCATTATTTTCCCCCGAAACAAGAACTTAATCTAGTCAAGAACAAATATAAAGTTTCAAAATCATATTTTCAAATTTAAACCTGTTAAGATTTTTAGTTATGTTTTCAAACTTTATATGTATCAAGATTTATTATTATTTTTTCAAAAAAATAAGTTTCAAGATTTTTAATTTATTTAAAAAAAATTATGTTGCAAGATTGTTTTTATTTAAGTATTTCTATAATTTAAAATGCTTTAGGTATTCTGGATTTTAAGCAGGTAGTTAATTTGAATATATAATAATTGATAATTTTTGACTTAATAAAGATCTTGCTGATAAGTTTTTTTCCGAAAATATAGAAAATGTTTAACTGTGAATCAATATTTATATGGTCCAATTGTTTATATGCTATTTTCAATCTCGGAACAGACTTGGTATCCCATTTTGTCCAATATATGTTATTAAACTTGAATCTCGGGATAAACTAGGTCATCTCATTTGTCCAAAGTATTATAATTAAACTTGTCCTTTATAAAATATTTTTCCCAATGTGAATTGGATATCCCCCGTTGAAAGGTCATTTCAAAATAGAAGAAAGCATGAAGGGTTTGATGTCGTTTTTGTATCCTTAGACTTTGAAACTTACGGTATATGAAGTCGTATATGGCCATAAATGATACATGAGTTTGTCAACCCTGCTATATACCGGGTGGAACGCATAAATTGTTTCACTTTGTAGTTTTAATTTTAGCTACTTATATTTCAGCAAACATTCATAATTTCAGGAAAAAGCTTTAACATATAGTTTTATGGCATATATATTACATCAATCATCGATGTAGCCACTGTTAGCGATCACAAAAACCTCAAGACGCCTCCTGAAGGCCTGGCAGGTCTTTGTTATGTATTCCTTGGACATGGAGGTCCAGTGCTCATTAATGGAGGCTTTCGCGGCCTCAAAATTTACGTGGCGGTGTGTGCGGGTGCCCCATCCTGCTGGAAAACCACATTGCCATCAAGGAAATCCTCCCTCACCCATGGAAGGAATTTCACCTTTGGCACCTTTATGTAGTCAGCTGCCTTGAGCCTGAATCCTGTCGGGAACCAAATGAGTGGTTCAGCGATGCCATTGGAGGCCAAAAATCCCAAGGACATTGCACTTGCAGGGTGCTTTGTGGTGGTCAGGGTCCGAGCAGACTTATCAATTTCCCCAAAGCCGAGATAGTGGTCATTCCGGCGATTCAAAGCTGGATCAACAGTCCAAGTCTTTTCATCGGAGAAGATGATGAGGCGGCCAGCTGTTGCACTCTTCAGGTTGTCGAGGAGAGTTTGGCAACGTTGGAGATGGACAGCTTTTATTCTCACAGTGAGAAGTGGCCTCTCCACCCTCACCAAACTCTTCTCCCCAAGCATTTTGACCGACCTCACAATCGTTGTGTGCGAGATCCCCATGTCCTTTGCATGAGCCCTCATTGATTTCAGTGGTTCCGCCTCCAATGCCTTCTTGATGACCTGTAGGTCCACTTTGGCCTTACTACCACTTCCACGTTTCCTCTCGATGTTGTCCTTCTTGCCAATGCGGTACACGGACATTTTGGCTACGCCCAACAGCCTCGAAATCTCTGTGGATGTCTTCCCAGCATCAAGAAACACGCGGACTTTTACACGGGTGTCTCGTTCTGAAGCCATTTTCTCGTGAACTGATTGAGTAATCAACTTGAAATTTTCACTAGGCACGCTTTTTTGTGGTTGATTTTTGTAATACCTTGGACTATTTAAAAATCTGTCTTCAAGGCCTCTTAATTTAGAGATCAAAGAGTGTAACAATTTCTCCGTCCCACCCGGTATGCATTCATATTTGTAAATAAAAAGTATACAATATTTACAAACAAAATACTTCAATCGATAAACACTTTATTCAAGCATGTTTTCACGGAACAAGAAGAAAACCATCCAAGCGCAAATGTCTTACATTATTAAACTAATATATGAAAGTACACACAATATGTAATTTAATCAACCTCTTTAGAAAATAAACCATATGTATTCAGATGGAAGATAATTTCTTGAAGATACATGTAATATGATAAGGATATCTTATTAGATATCAAAATCCATAGATTCGTTGTCCATATGTTAAGGGAATTCATGCTTAAACTAATTCTTATATTTTCTAACTGCCAGAGAAATAATACATCTATCTCCATCATAATCAAAATTGACAGTTGACCTCATTGTTGCAGCTGTCATCAGTTTAAGATCGAAATTATATATTAAGGATAAAGAAATAGGAATAAATTATTGTGTTTTTTTTTACCACTTTGTTATTCTATAAAAGTTTAAATAAATAGATAACTATATCTGATATCGACATATTACATTGGGAGCTCAAAGTTACCACCATAATTGAAACTTAATTTTAAAGGTTGTTAAATAATATGTTTGTTAAGAAATAAATAAAATCTTCTTCTGCTTTTTTTTGTAGGAAGCTACTTAAATCGAAAGTAAATTTAACCTTTTAGTATGTATATTAAATACTTAATAATATTTATAGTCAAATTTAGTTAAAACTCTATATTTAAACCAATGCATTATAGTTTTGAATGGTTTCATATCAAAAAGTTTTTTATATCCCCATATACAAACCTACATCGTTTCATAATAATATATATTCAAAGGAGGAACCAAGATGGCCCCCATCAGTTACTAGCTCGGGCATTGCTCTTCCCTTCTTTTATTCAGTCTTTTGTGCATCAGTAAATATATATGTCTGTGAGTACTACTAATATCTATGTTTACAACTTGAAACTATCATACCACAACAAACCAATAACATATAATAGCTGAATGTACACTATACTGACATGTATCGTGAGAAAAGGCAATTAGTGTTATTAGGTATACCATTCATATTTCTAAATTAAGGTTTTCAACTATACAGACGTCATTGAAGTGATGCTTAAAGATCCTAGGCTCAATGGACTAATTTGAGTGCAAGTAGGATTATTTATATCAACACGAATGCAATTTTATTAAACCAAATTAGAAAAGAGAGTGAAAGTTGTATTTTCTAATGCCAACTACTTTTTTATAATTCACTCTTATTGTCTTTGAATAAACCACGTTCAAATATTAGGCCTTCATTTGTTATTCCTACAATTTAACAGTTAAATCGAAGGATCCCACTACTATTTAGGACAGCTCAATTGAGCAGCTTGTAAAAATCGTTACGCAGCGGGTAACATGAGCGAAAGTTTTATTTCATAATACTAACTCCTTCTTTTATTATTCACTCTTCTTTTCTTTCTATCAATCACGTTCCGATAAAAGATCTTCGTCTGGTATACTTACATATTAACAGTCAAATTTTATGCGTTAAAATGTAAGATTCCATCAAGTGCTGGACTGTTTTTTTGGGCAGCCCAGTTACAGCCAGCTTGTAAAAATCCCCAGGCAACGGGTCGCTTTGACTATAGAATCACGAGTGTTTTTTTTTCTTATTTACTTAGTTCTATTTTATTGCCTGGATTGTGCCCCAGACCCGGTTTAAAAAAGTGGCAGTCCGTTCGGTTCCTGTAATATCGGTATCATTATTTGCTATTTGAAAAGTAGGATATTAGAAAAAAAAAATGTGAAATGGTTTTAATAATGTTAGAAAAAATACAAATGAATGTAATCACAAAATTTCAATTTCCAAAAATCTTAAACGTGTCAAGTTGATACAAAGCAATTACATATAACTTACGAGGAGGCTTACAAGATCGAACACATGATACCCACTGTACAAAGGACCCTCTATGCTTTAAGAACGTGCGGATGTGGACTTCCTATGGGTCTCCAAGACCTCGTCCGAAGAAATTTAGAAATTCTGCGCTCTATCCACAGGGAAAATTTCAAAACAAACGGGCCCTCTCTCCTTCATGGGGACCAAGACAACAAATAAAAAGAAAAACCTCCACCTCAAGACTGGGGATCTTAATAATTATTTTATCACACCTTTTTTACCAGTTTCTCTATCTTATTATCGTGTCTATCGTGCCCTGTATTTCTTATGATTAATTTTAATGCCATTTGTATATAAAAAAGAACTGAATTAAAATAAGATTCTTTGTGTTTTACAATAATATATATTTTCGGATCAAATATATTTGAAAGTTAAAAAAAAATACATAAAAAGTATATAACTGATATTCACTCATTTTATTATATCTGAATTATTATATATTTATGGCTTTTAAAACCTCAAATTTCCAAATGGAATCCACCTGTATAAAAATTTCTTCCAAACACCGAAAACTAGATCTCAAAAAGGTTGCACGCAACAAATCTGGTTGCACAACTTCGCCAGAGCAGATATCATTATTGATGGATACATGAGAAGAACAAGATAGCTTAGATGGTCGATTTAGTTCTCGTTGATTAGTCATCCGTCTTTATCCAGTATCATGGATGAAGTTATTAAATGCTTTATATTATTATTATCCATGTCAGCTGTTTCACAGCTGCATGACTTCAAATCATTATATTTAATATCAGACTTCCTGATTTGTCATTTGTTTTAAAAGTTTTAACGAACAACAAAGGAAAACAAAAAATTCCTGTCGTTCGGTTAATAAAATCATACAGTAACATGCAGGTTTGTACTGATTCAAAATGTCTTCATGAATGTCTAACCCTGGCGCCCCCCCAAAAAATCCTTAAAGGCAATTATATGCATAACAAAGAAATAAAATGATAATTTTTATTATATTATTATACATTATGGCATAAAATTATTAGATATTTTTGTTATTTCATTCCTTCTTTTGTCCCTGGATTTTTGTCGGTTCGAATGGGTAACTGTGATATAGTTATATGAATAGAGTTAAGGACCCTTGCTAAGATAATAATAATATTTCTCATTAGCTGATGCTTCTTACTATTTCATTTTCTAGCAAAAGATTAAATCTCTTTCAGTCCTTGCCTTTACATAGAGTGTGGGAGTCAAGCCTGCCTGTTGACTCCATGTTGCTCACATTAATGAGCTATACACGGCTCAATGATCATAAATGTCAAGGGCCTCTGAATTTATGTCCTCTTCTTTTTGTACTAATGGAGTGAAATAAATAAATGAGTCTGATAATCTGAGAAGTTTGTTTGCCTTTATTAGGAGTTGGAGGAGGAGGAATGTAATGTGAGATAGAAAATATTATAGGAAAGGCGGGGGAGAGAGAGAGGCCTTAGGAAAGTACTATATTTTATCCTTAATTGATAGTGAGAATCAAAGGATCCCTCATTGAATATCACCTTAATTAACCAATATGTTACTTTAAAGAAATAAAATACCCAATAATCAATGACATGGCTGTGTCAGGTGACGTCATCACTCACTGATGACGTAAGTGCTCTACCTGCCAAGGCCTACCGACCTAACTAATAACTGGATGTCAAGTTTAGATCAAGAAATTATATATATATATATAACTCTCAGTTACGTCGTATAAAGGTATTGATAAAAAAGAAAATTAAGATTAGCATGGTGATTTAAAGATATATTATCTATTTTTGTATTCCCAAAACATATAAACTATTTGTCCAAGTGGGGCAAATATATCAGATCGCTAATCAAATAACTCTTTTTTCTTCTCTGCCTATGGTCCAGTTATTGAAAAGATCGGTGTGCTAAAGCCTTATCACACGCCACAGCCAATATTTTTTATTTATATTTCAATCATACAAGGGACTCGACATTTATATTTAAAGATATGCATAAAAATATCATCACATCAATGAAATAATATAAAAATAACTCCATAGCACTATAAACTTGGGGTTTTTAAAGATAATGAAGATTAATATTACCATATACAATTTGTATAATTAGTTCGACAGAATTGACAGTTTGATCTCTTTAAGCTAGGTTTCATAAAATGTATCTTTTTTAAACTATAATATTTATTCATGTATTTTCTTTTTACGTAACTACTCCGGTTTATATGATTACACTATGCAACAAAAAAATGACTTTTGTCTTGCCAACGCAAAAAACAATGAATCTAGTAATTTAGAAAATGGGGATTACAGATATATGATTTTAGTCGTGATATTTCGTTTTTTTTGGCCACAATTTAAACTTTAAATTTTCATGTTTTAGGCCAATGGTACATACGGATCTATGATTTTCAGGGACAAGGCAGCAATTAACATTAATGCATTACCAATACAATTTGAAAGAAAGATCCAATAAATCTATTGTAAAGTAATATTTCCAAAACTCTGATTATGTAATGAGATAATTGCATTATAGTCGTAAAAAATGGGACAAAACGGACACTTTCACGTTATGATAGATATATCACTCATGGACAATTTTTTTCAGCTGCAAAGTTATATTTACATACGTTCCAGGCTTTAGAATAGCCATCGAGACCATTAGAACCATTAAAACGACTTTATTATCGAATAATTGAGAAAAAAACATTAGGCACCTATGCTCCTCATATCTATGATCCTCGTTCTAAAGGTTTCGTGGATTGTTAAAATTTTCTTCGTTCCGTAACAAAAGGATAAATATCATATATATATATATAATATATATATATATAATATATATATATATATTATATATATATATACATTTGCATGTAGTCTACCTCAGTAGTTACATGTCCTTAAAATTAAAACAATAAATTTTTATTAATGGGAAAATATAAATACAAAAATATTCATATTGAAAAATTATATTCGAAATAAGTATTAAGTATTGAAGTATATTGATATTAATCTTTTGTTAGTGGAACGAAGAAAATTTTAAACATGGTCCAGACATAGTGTTATGTATGCTTTTCTGTTTTTATGTACATCATATATTTTAATAAAGGAAATAGTGTATCACAATAATAAAAAATGTCAATCATTTGAGAAATTAAGTCTATTAGTCGTCCAGACGATGTTTTCCCACAAAAGAAAGTCTTGGTTAAACTAATAATAGTTCTCTTTCAGTTTTTTCTAGACGTGAAATATTGGGAATTCGGGTTTTACTTTACGGTTGCTTTTTGTCAAATGAAAATTATTGTTCTTTATAGAGATATTTTTGGGTAATTTTTTTGTGTTATACAACAAAAACATTGTGTGTAATCCTTTTATTGATTTAATTATCAGCTTTTTGCTGGTCCGTTTTAGATATAAAAATATAAAATATAAAATAATATAAAACACATCATTCCTGTGTATAAACACATACACATATATATATACACATTAAAAACACGTATAAAATTAAAAATACTAAATAAATAAATCCCCCTAAATTGGGGTACTGCGGCCAATGGTCCTGGCTACGTCCCTTGCCGCAGCTAGTGTCCTGGCCGACCTCAGGGACTCAAAATTGTTCCACACAGACACTGCGTGGGACGCAAATGTGTCTGTGCCGCCCCTTAATGGACACGCCACCGAAGTCGTAGACCTCATCGGTCTCTTTGGGGTTGGGAAGACGAGATCGCCAATGGGGTTTCTGGCACACATCCCCCATCGTTGGAGTGGAAGCACTTCCAGGTCTCTACTGCCACAGCCATGACGGTTATCTCGTTGAGGGAGGGAATTTTGCAATACTAAGGAGATCCTCGTGTTTATACATTATTGTCTTGTTAATAAATAAATGAAAAATAATGCTTGGCTTGCCTCTTTCCTGGGAGAAAAAGATTCTCCACTCTACGCAGGGCATTGTAGACGGGCTAAAATTTGCTGCCCAATTTCAAATTTCAGGACAATTAAAAATTTTATTACCCCTGCAACAATTGCGGTTGCTTATACAACAATATTTTACAAGCATTCGTTGACTGCCCTGCGCTATCCTTGGTGAAGCAGTTTTTAAAACTTAATTTATCTGAAAGTAAACTAATTTCCCCTAGTATTCTAAAGGCCTACATTCTATTCGGACCATACAAAGTGAAATAAAGTTCCCCCTTAGTCATAAAGCTTTAAACGCAGCATTAAGCAACATCAAATCATTAATTGCTAAGCAACTAACGGCAAACTCTTGTGGAAGCTGAGGACCTGAGAGCGATCATCCTTGGAGCAGCGGCTCGTTACGAGGCGCTCGATGTTAAAATTCCTGACCCTGGATCTCTTCTTGGAAATGGGCGGGATATATTGTACGATTTGTGCCATCTCGCTCAGGAGTATACCTGAAAGCTCTGAAGAGGATTTTAAGACGTCATCGGGATTTTTTAAAGAATAAATAAACGCTGTTTCGTCCATGTATATAAGGTTATAATCTCTTGACAGTAAATATGTCCTACAATGTTCATTCATGTTATTTATTTTAACGCAACTGTCGAGAGTATTTTTTATTTATTTATTAGTTGTCTTGTATTTTAGTGTAGTTTTATTTTACACTGTCTTATAATATTTGATAGCCGAAAAAAAATTTATAACCGAAAAAAATAAAAAAATAATGTATGTAATTTTCAGACAAACCCAATCTTTTCCTTACTACAGGAACATAAATCCCATTCTTATATCGGAAGAGAATTTACTAGTGATGGGTCACGAGTAAAACTCGTTTTTAATACTCGAGTTTTATTTAGTAAGTAAAAAAAGTCTTCAAATACTCGACTCGTGCATGAAATCGACGAGCTTTTACTCGATACTCGGAGGAAAACTCGTTACTCGGAGAAAAACTCGTTACTCGGAGAAAAACTCGTTACTCGAGAAAAAAACTCGTTACTCAGAGACAAACTCGTTACCACGTGTAAATTTCTTATTCAACGAAAAACTCGTGCCTTCAATAATATGTCTGGACACATCAAGAGCTTCAAAAGGAATTCATTCTTTATAATATTTAGTAATGAGAGTATTATGGTACTTTATGTAATGAATGTGTTATAATTTATTGTTTTAAATAGATTTTACTGTTCCTTTACTAATTATCCTAGCTTCAAAAATAAATACAAAAAATACATCATCTAAAAGTCAGGAAACGACCAGGATACATTTTTTGGCCGGGATCCGGACCAGGACTTTAATATATTCGTTCCTTTATAATTCTGAAAGAGACGACATATAAAAATCCTATTATTTAAAAAAAAAAAAATTGCGGACGTTTTTTAGAAAAAAAAAATATTTTTTTGAAATATTAAGAATTCTTTTCTAAAAACGTCCTCACTTTCAGAATGACGAGGGAACGAATATATTAAACTCCCGGCCCGCTAATTTTTGAAAACCTGGACGGAACATTCAAAAAACAGCCGGGCCGGGTACCCGGTCGTTTCCTGATATAATTATATATATATAATATTTGAGCTGTGAATTTAAAAAAATTCTCCCTTTTTTATATGCATATATAATAATAATGTTTTTTGGAATGTCTTTTCTTTTCCAGCAACTGCAAATGGAGTGAAGAATAATCTTCAGTCTCATAAAAATTACTTGGAAATGTTACTAATTATCTCACAAGGCCTCAATCTAGTGTTTGAGGGGATTTTTTTCGATCCACTAGTCTTATCAAGAAAATTTTGTTCAAAATATACATGATAATGGAACAAGTATTTCAACGAACCAGAAGTTTGTTTCGAATAACTGAATATTAATTTAGACTTTGGTATCAAGTAATTTATAAAAAATATCACTTCTAGCTCAAAAAACTGTAAATCCTACAAAATATCAATTATATTAAAACTGAGCGCGAGGGATAATTTTAGAATTTTACAAAATAAAGGACTGAACCCCCATTTTTTAAATGAGCAAGAAATCCCGAACTGCATAGAACTTCTATATCGTATGTATGATTATTTCATATCAATCAGGATGTTAAAGGATGATCTAAAAAAATACAAGTATTCTAGGAGTATCAAATTTTTCTTCCTTTCTATATATATTAAATAAAAACTCTTTCACTTAATTAGCTAAGCTGCTCCTCCCAGACTTACGCAAATGTACGCTGACGATCTTTCAGTTTTCTATGAAGGCACATGCGAAGAAATATCATCGTTCAAAAAAAATGTTATTTAAAGTTTTAAATTATGCAACCCATTCTGGCCACGAATAATGAACGAAACAAAGACAGAAGTTCTCACCTCTATACAGTCTTCGCGTGTGGAATTGTTTCCTTCCTTAAAGTACTCTTCCTCAGCACTTCTTGGCATAACAATCTCGAAAACGGCTCCTGAAACCGCGACTAAGTGCAATTTAAAAAATATTATAGATTCCGTCCGTAGTTCAACCAGCATACTTACGACAGTCGTGCTGGATATTTTGGACAAAATCAACATTTCGAAGGGATCATAGTTCCCGGATTGTACATTTACTGAGGTATACTCCATTCACGAGCACCGCTAAGAAACTGTAACAAAAGTTCATTTGGGGAGGTAAGAGAGCATATGTCTCAAGCAACCGTATGAGGCTACAACATCTCAGTGGGTTTAGAGCTGAAACCATCGATTCTGTCTGGATGACCCTAAACTTTTCTTAGTTTTTGAGACTCCGCAGAAGTGAGGATTTATGGGCAATATTCCTAAAGAAAAATTCATATAGTTTAAGTTTTTTTCATGGCGCCCTCAAGAGATTTTAAAGACTCTTAGTCGTTCTGGACATTACAGGGAGGCCATGGCCTCTTCTTGGAAAAAAAACAGTAGTACCGCCCTCACCTTTTAGGAGATCACGAACCCTGTAATTTCAACAGCAGGTTTAAATACAAGGGACGAATTCTTAGTATCCAGCAGTAATATCTGTGGGACAATTATCAGAGATGAAACAGAAATAATCAAAGCACGTTCATACAAGTAAAAAAGATAAAGGAAGACTGCAAAAAACGCATTCTACCAACTCATAGGTCCCCCCCACTCCCCTTTTACATTTGCAATCGTGCTTACATCTTTCCGAAATTCAAAAAAAAACCATCCGAAGAGCCTGTAAAGATCACTCGGAGCTCCTAGTTCGAATCGTTATTTGCGTTTGGAATGTACCCGATGGAGGAAGGTCTCGGAGGTTCCAGAACCCTTTTAGAAATCCTCTTTTGAGCTCGGCGGAGAAATAGTTTCGTTATAGGATGGCGACCCTCGTCGCTTTTTCTTAACAAATCCATGGAGAATA
>CP045898.1:14009331-14039729 GCA_013387185.1 Caligus rogercresseyi
AACACAGGCCAAGCCAAAAAATCAACAAAAAAAAAAGGTCGGACTAATTTACCATAATTCATATAGAGTTTTATTCACTGATTCCAAATATGGTATTCATTTTTCAAAGTTAGTGATAAATTCAGAGCTAAATGGATTTCAATTTTTTAGCATTTATTAGATTCAGAGCCATTTTTGGCATACAAGGACTGAAGTATAGAAAAATAAAAAGCAATGATTTGATAGAGCTTAGATCAAAGTACTCATTTCAATTTTTACTTCGTCTCTGGCACATTTAAACTTTAAAATATATGTCATTTTGTACGAAAAATGAAGGTTTTTTCTTAGAGACTCACTGTTCCTCACTGCTCCTCACTCAAAGGTCTTACATCATTAAAAATTGATATGAATATGAAGAAAAAATATCAAGCTTTAATTTGATATGCTTAATATTCCATAAAATGCCTTATTTTAATCAAAATTAGCAAATGAATATTTTTTAAATCCTCTCTATTTTGCCCTTTTTTAGAGAAATTCATAACTCACCCAGTGAGATAGAAACAGAGAGAGAGAAACTGACGTCACAACGTATGTAAACAATAAAGAGTAATTTTCCTTCTTTCATTGGAATTTGAGTGTTTTTTCCCGGAAATCTTCCGAGGATCCAGGATTCCTAATGAGTGGCCTGCCGGCTGTGCCGTCGTAGACAACATTTGTGAGAAGAATTCATCGTGACACAGCCTCGGATCAAGCATGGAGCAAGGAGTGGAAGCTTAGGAGGACATGACTCCCCAGAGGGTGCTTAGCCTATTCTCTTTGCATCAAAGAGGATGATGAGTCGGAGACAGACAGACCCTCAAGGACATTACCCCCCTCCTCCTCTCTCTTCCTTAAGGCTGGTTGGCTGGCTCATTCCGTCTGCTCAAAGAAGATGACGTGTCGGGCACCCCGGAGGGAGGGAGGAATGGACTCCCGTGAGAGAGAGAGAGAGAGAGTCATTGCCTTTGTCCTGTCTACCTACTAGCCTATTCTATCGGGGAGTCTCCTTTTCAAGTGAGACACAGAGAGAGAGAGATAATTAACTTATTATCATCCTGAAGAGTCTCGGGATCGAGAAATAGTGACTTTACACATAGAAGTGGAATCTTTGGGCACCTGGATCGTGAAAAGAGGAAGTTCCTCATGACCTATTCCTACTCATTCGTCTTCAAATATCTACCCTCCCTCCATCCCCCTCTTCCGGATCTGTCTCGGATGACTACAGAGACTCCACTCATGAAGCCTCCTCCTACACGTCTCTTGGACTCGAACGTCTAGAAGAGGAAGTCTCTCAGGCATTGCTCTTCCTCCCTCCGGGTCTCGGATGACTACGGAGACTCCACTCATGAAGCCTCCTCCTACACGTCTCTTGGATTCGTAATTCTAGAAGAGGAAGTCTCTCAGGCATTGCTCTTCCTCAACAAACAAATGAAGGAGTCCTCCTCACCCTCCGAGTCTCATAATTTGGAAATCAATGGTTATTCTCCTGATGAACCCAGCATATTCGTCTCCTTTGGAACCGTGGATCTTGAAGGAGGACTCCATTATGGCTTCACCCCTTTCTCTTGCAAATATGTAGATTGCTTCATGGTTCATGTATTTATAAGGAACATCATTATTCTTCAATGGATACTATACACTTCTACCTTGGGACCTTATATTTTGTAATGAAGCCCTCTGAACAGACTCTTTTTTTATTTTATAAGATTTTCCTCTTCTTTGACATTTATATAAAGTGAAACATATTTTTCCGTTTTCGTCGTGTTTGAAGGAAGAACCCCAAACGACCACTTTATATTTACATATTTCATAATTCAAGGGTGATCTGACTTATTTCACATTTATAGGTTTTATATTCTTGTATTGAAATAAAAACACCTTCACAACTTTTGTTGATTTTTCTAACGATATCAGCTCGTATTTCTTGTAATTATGGTAAAAGTATTTTGTAATATAAATATAAAGAATTATTCTAAAAGAATACACAACAGAGTATTGATCTTCACAATTCTTAAGTGAAGGTAAGGTGTTCGTTAATATTTTATGATATAATCTGTATTTCTGCCCCCTAAAGAAAGAAATGCTTATTACTACTATAGTTAAAATTTACAAATAAAATATAGCCCATTAATAAAAATCTGAAATGAAAATAGTTATCATTGACCTTATCATGAGTATACTTGATGCTAATTTATCACTTAAGGTCCTACCTAATCTTGTCTAGCCTAGGAATTGCAGAAAAGTATTAATTACCTACTTAATTATATATTAAACGTTTTGATTTTTATATAAAACATAATTTGTCTTACATCACTTATAGGAACTAGAATGGAGTCCTTAGACAAGATACTGCTCTGTAATAATTTTTTAAACACAAATCTGACTCTGGCCACTTCCGTTTCCAAGTTAATTACGCGAAGTAAAAGGGAAAAATTTCCTTTTAGTGTTATTACTCTCATTTCCCTGAATAAACCTCTTCAACGCAGCACACAGTGACTCGATATTTAACAAAAAAAAATACATGAAAAAGCAAGGCACTGAGTTTTGCACTAATAATAACAAATATTAAAAGTATAGATATAAGTATAAAAATAGATGTCAAATGAGTGATCAAGTGTATATTTCGGGTGTATCAATCAGAGTATCTGTACGAATATATGCGGTAAATATAAAATAAGGATAAAATAAATATCCCAAGTGGAAAGAGACTCCGTTGAAATTATTTGTAGAATCTTTGAAATAATATAAGGAATTTATTTCACTCTCATGGATTCAAATGTGAAAAGCTTGGTGTAATTGAAGATTCTATGGTCGAAACGCGACGTAAAGAATGGTAATAAGTCACCAAATTCTAAGATGATCGAATTTGTCAAAATTATGGCTCCAATCTAGGAAGGCAAATTAAAAGGGGAAGCAAGAAGCCTTGAAGTATCCATCCTTTTTAAATCAAGAGGTCCAAAATTTCCCTTTCCATGCATGAAGTCCATTGTTTTCGACTCCGAGACTAATATGGTGGGTTGATCCGGAGAATATTATATCATGGACATTGATTTCCAAATTGCAAGCCTTTAGAGATGAGACTCGAAGGGTGAGGAGGACTCCTTCATTTGCTTGTTGAGGAAGAGCAATGCCTGAGAGACTTCCTCTTCTAAACGTTCGAGTCCAAGAGACGTGTAGGAGGAGGCTTCATGAGTGGAGTCTCCGTAGTCATCCGAGACCGGAGGGAGGAAGAGCAATGCCTGAAAGACTTCCTCTTCTAGACGTACGAATCCAAGAGACGTGTAGGAGGAGGCTTCATGAGTGGAGTCTCCGTAGTCAACTGAGACTCGGAGGGAGGAAGAGCAATGCCTGAGAGACTTCCTCTTCTAGACGTACGAGTCCAAGAGACGTGTAGGAGGAGGCTTCATGAGTGGAGTCTCCGTAGTCATCCGAGACCCGGAGGGAGGAAGAGCAATGCCTGAGAGACTTCCTCTTCTAGACGTACGAATCCAAGAGACGTGTAGGAGGAGGCTTCATGAGTGGAGTCTCCGTAGTCATCCGAGACCCGGAGGGAGGAAGAGCAATGCCTGAGAGACTTCCTCTTCTAGAATTACGAATCCAAGAGACCTGTAGGAGGAGGCTTCATGAGTGGAGTCTCCGTAGTCATCCGAGACCGGAGGGAGGAAGAGCAATGCCTGAGAGACTTCCTCTTCTAGACGTTCGAGTCCAAGAGACGTGTAGGAGGAGGCTTCATGAGTGGAGTCTCTGTAGTCATCCGAGACAGATCCGGAAGAGGGGGATGGAGGGAGGGTAGATATTTGAAGACGAATGAGTAGGAATAGGTCATGAGGAACTTCCTCTTTTCACGATCCAGGTGCCCAAAGATTCCACTTCTATGTGTAAAGTCACTATTTCTCGATCCCGAGACTCTTCAGGATGATAATAAGTTAATTATCTCTCTCTCTGTGTCTCACTTGAAAAGGAGACTCCCCGATAGAATAGGCTAGTAGGTAGACAGGACAAAGGCAATGACTCTCTCTCTCTCTCACGGGAGTCCATTCCTCCCTCCCTCCGGGGTGCCCGACACGTCATCTTCTTTGAGCAGACGGAATGAGCCAGCCAACCAGCCTTAAGGAAGAGAGAGGAGGGGGGGGGTAATGTCCTTGAGGGTCTGTCTGTCTCCGACTCATCATCCTCTTTGATGCAAAGAGAATAGGCTAAGCACCCTCTGGGGAGTCATGTCCTCCTAAGCTTCCACTCTTGCTCCATGCTTGATCCGAGGCTGTGTCACGATGAATTCTTCTCACAAATGTTGTGTTCGACGGCACAGCCGGCAGGCCACTCATTAGGAATCCTGGATCCTCAGAAGATTTCCGGGAAAAAACACTCAAATTCCAATGAAAGAAGGAAAATTACTCTTTATTGTTTACATACATTGTGACGTCAGTTTCTCTCTGTTTCTATCTCACTGGGTGAGTTATGAATTTCTCTAAAAAAGGGCAAAATGGAGAGGATTTTAAAAATATTCATTTGCTAATTTGATTAAAATAAGGCATTTTATAGGGGTAGGAGGTATGGCCTGATTTTGGGGTCATACCTTCAAATTATGCATTGTACCATTGTTTTTTGGACATTATGGTAAAAATAAGAAGAATCCAAAAAAAAAATTAATTTTATGCATTTTTGCGGTTTGCCGCCCAAAAAAACCACAAAAAACGATATTTGGGCCCTGAGATACCTCTGAAAATCAAATATTGATCACTTAAGGCCGGTGTTTTCGGTCCAGGAACCCCCAATGCTATGAATGGTTATGAATACTTAAGGGGAGTATGGTAAATCATTGTTCCATCAGTTTTGGGGTGTTGGAGTCCTTCCGGGCATAAAATTACCCAAAAATGGCCAAAAATTACCGAAAATTTGCCCCAAATCTGTATTATCCCGCTATTGAGTACTCTGGCGATCTCGAGACATTCCCATGGCTATGAAGGATGCATATAGTGTTTAAACCAGCATATCAAGCATTATTCCAGTATTTTATGGGTTTTTGGGGGTCCTCCAGGGATAAAAAGGGCCAAAATAAGCCTAATTTACCAAACAGACTGATAGGACTCATTGCATAGGAACTTAGAAGTTCTCCAGTACTGCCTGAAGCTCTGAAGCAAGATGAGTTGGGTGAAGTAAAATAAAATCAAGTTCTCAGCATATTTTAATAAGACATCTGTGGACAAAATGTAATAATCTACAATATATTAGAAAAAATATATACTCTTAAACTTTGAAAATAGTTCCATTTCACTGCAGCTCCATTTTTGCATTAGCTGTAGCTTCAGCTCTTTGCTATTCCTCCTGCTGCTCCTCAATGGCAAACTCAGTATCAATTTCTTTGCTCAGACTTCCAATAGGTGTTGCCTGTTGGTCGATGTAGAATTCTCTCTCGTCTCCTGTCAGCTTGTCCATATTGCACCAATATCGAAAAGTCCATTAATCAGGGATTTCTGCTTCTTTGACCACGATATTGATTTTCGACTCCACTCACGATAAGTTGCCGGACATCTTTTTCAGCATAACTTCACCTTATGTTTTGGCTTTCTGCGAGTGGCTTCTATGTACACATTATTCTGATAATGTTTGATTATGGTCTCCACTTTTTGGGTTATCGGTGTGCGTGTGATCAGGTGTTTTTTACCAAATGATTTGATCCAAACATTGATTAGTGCCGTGACGTATGCCTGAATACAATTTTTCCCCTCCAGAATTCGGTTTTTGACACTACATTGTATATGGATATCGCGACATCGTAAATAGTGGGAAGTTTGTCCCCCAACACGAAGATGATTCTCTCACCCATGTTCATCATTGATGCTGCTCTTCTTCACTGATTACACCCTGAAAAGGAAATAAAAGCTCATTAGCTCAAAAGGTCATTATCAAGTGTATATATCATTTTGGCTGAACAAGCTAGATAAAAAAATTACACATAATGGCCATAATTGAATTACTAAGAAATAATGTGAATTTTTTTATCAAGGCTGTTCTAAAAAAGGATACTGATCAGCTCAAATAAGTCCCACATGTCTTACTCACATTTAAAAAGACCAATTTTAACATTTTTTAAACAATAGTGATAAATTTTCACATATTCAAGAGCCCTGCACTCAACACAAGAAATTTCACGTCGATTTTGGGCTCGGGGGGCCAAAAAATGGTTTTTTGGGCGGCAAATTTTGGCCATTTTGGGGTATTTTATGCCCTGAAGGACTCCAAAACACCCCAAAACTGATGGAACAATGATTAACCATACTCCCCTTAAGTATTCATAACCATTCATAGCAATTGGGGGTTGCCTGGGACCAGAAAACCGGCCTTAAGTGATCAATATTTGATTTTCAGAGGTATCTCAGGGCCCCAAATATCGTTTTTTGTGGTTTTTTGGGCGGCAAACCGCCAAAAATGCATAAAATTATTTTTTTTTTGGATTCTTCTTCTTTTACCATAATGGTCCAAAAAAATGGTACATGCATATTTTGAAGATATGACCACATACCTCTACCCCTACATTTTTAGGAACCATTGAAGCATACTCAAATTAAAGCTTGATATTTTTCTTTCATTACATATGAATTTTAATCATGTAAGAACCTGTTGAGTGAGGAACAGTGAGGATCAGTGAGTCTCTAAGAAAAACCCTTCATTTTGCGTACAAAATGACATATATTTTAAAGTTTAAATGTGCCGAGACGAAGTAAAAATTGAAATGAGTACTTTGATCTAAGCTCTATCAAATCATTGCTTTTTATTTTTCTATACTTCAGTCCTTGTATGCAAAAATGCTCTGAATCTAATAAATGCTAAAAAATTGAAATCCATTTAGCTCTGAATTTATCACTAACTTTGAAAAATGAATACCATATTTGGAATCAGTGAATAAAACTCTATATGAATTATGGTAAATTAGTCCGACCTTTTTTGGCTGTTGGCCAGTGTAATTAATACAACAAATGTGTCAATTTTTTTATTTTTTGATATTTTGTATAATTACATATGAGTACATATATTAATAAACATTTTAGTTTAAAGTTACTACACAAAATAAAAGTCATATCACATTAATAACAAAAAATAAAAAACAACGGTAAAATATCTCACGAAAAAAACACAACAAAATGGACAAATGAATAGTCAAAATAATAAATATCGTAATTTTCTGTAAAAACGTAAAAGCATTGAGGTCATTCGTTGCATTCACATAGCAAGATGGGTAGAACTTCACCACCGCACTCCCGAAGTTCTTGGAATCTTGATGCTGAGGGCCGAATACCGAACTGCCACAGATATTAGATCCTCCTCAGATCTTCTCCCTGATGAGATCCCCCGAGGCAAAGTGCTCTGCCATTAGGCTTTTACAGCCGGAGACTTTTCATTGTAGCATAAGCATCTTTAATTATTTTAGTATCTGCAATAACCTCTAAGGAGTCTTAGCAAATTAACATTTTATTAGTTGTTATTTAAACCAGTCACGCTAAGGAAGGTTAATGTAGATTGAATAGTCCAATCCTAAAAAAGGTTGTATATTCCTTCAAATTTTCTCGAATACCTCAAACTATTAATAGACAATAAGACGACATCAACGTTTTATATTGAATAAGAAATAAGTTTTATAAGTTTTTTTTATTATTATTGTTTATCTTTATACCGTAATTTTAAACATAATGTTCATTTTACGTTTTTTTTTAACGTAACTGTCTTTAAAATTGTGTTTTTTTATCTCCTACTTTTCTAGTGTGTTCTTATTTTTTTACACTGTAAAATTTTTTAGCTAATAGATACATCTTAACCAAAAAGTTCTTCAAAATTTAAGAAGTTCATATTTCTTTGATTTTTTGCTTATCTGTGTTAGATTATTGTCCTATTTAATTTTATCAATTGTTGCTTAATTGGTTCCCATGGAATTCTATTTCTTTGCAATTGAATGACATAATAATGTCAAATTTAGTCCTCAGCAGTTTGCTCTACAATTGACCTCCTTCTATCTGATTCGAACCTACTTACACCCTCAACGTCTGAGATTAGAGTAAGTTTCTATTAAACATACGGCTTCCGATTTTTTCGTTGATCCATTTGATGTAATTTTTAATTTTGACGAATATGACAATATGAGGGCTCTTGGAAAATCATAACATAACTTTAAGTCGATTAAAAAAATCATTTGATCTAAAATTGAAGATTATTTGTTTGTGATTAAACATCATAGTTAACTTGTTACATTATAGTTATCTCCCAACAAAAATTATAATTTCAAAAATCAAGAAAAAGGTCAACGTTTTTGTTAGTTTCACCAAAGACCTAAATGTATCATTTGGAGTTGAACGGTTGGCTGGACAGCTATTTTAATCATCTCATAATTGATATTGACATTTTTTTGTTTGTTTAAAGCCTTGAAAAGAACTCAAATTATTCAATTGCTCTATTTCAAAATGTTTCCAGCAAAAATGATGTATATTTAGAGTTTGTTTAATAGCTATGAAATGACCTAAAAGCTGTTTTATTAATTTAATAATTTTGAAACGTGTAGTTTTTATGTCTACAGTTTGTTAAAGCTTATATTACTTAATAGCCCCTTGTCAGTATGTTTCTCGAGTCTTTCCCTTAAAAAGGAAAAAGTATTCGTGTTCAAATGATACTTTTACTTTTCTCCCTGCTTCAACTTAATTTGAATATCTAAACTCCTGTTGTTTAAATTAGCTTCCTTTTCCCAACTATAAAAACTTTAATTTAGATTAGACTTTCTCATAACTGTGCAGGCATGCCTATGTTTATTTATACATATGTATTGTCAAAGTGGTTTTCCGACTTTTTATTACATATGAAAGTATGTATACATGGAATTTATATTTGTATATATCCATATGCTTAAAAGAACGTGTTTTTCCAATTTTATAAAGGAAATATCACCGGACTAACATGTTATATCAAAATACTTTGGATAACAAAATGAGAGAGACGTCCATGCCATAAGCCAACAAAATCAAATGATCTGTGTGCGTAACGTCCTACTTTCTTAACTAACAGGTGTTGTATGTATGTGTAATCCTTCCTGTAATAACTAATCAACAGGATTACCTGGTTTAAAAACATTATGTATAAAATCAATGTTATTCTAAATATAATAATCATTAAACACTAATAAAAATGCAATATAAAAACATTAAAGACAGCCCAGTGGAAATTAAATTGAGTCACAATTTTGTTTATGCAACACTTCCCCATATAGTTTGTGGACAATCCGCATCACAAGCGTTCAATACCAGGAAGACGTTTTACTGGGCTATGTTATCGCAGATAGACTCTTAGTCAATGGGATTTTTTCAATATTGTCGTGGTATCCATTAAAAAATTTGATATGTGTATCAATGTGATGTTGGTGCGGCTGTAAGTACGCCATTTTTTAAGCTGCTTTCTTTAGTTTTACATTTTTTCATTTAAATTTATCTAACTGCTGTTTTTTGACGATTTATTCGTAGGTCGTTTGCCTTGAGACATTTTTCCATGACTATTTTCCTAGACAATGTTTCTTATATCACTATTTTTTGAATCGTTGTTTCAGTTCGAGGATTTATATTTATTTATCTCCACCCATTTATCTACTTTTATTCGATATGTAAACGAAAGCAGCACGGCAATGCAGCAGTGTCTAGGCGGATGCTCATTTATATTTGGTACATTATATGTATATATTTATATAAATAATTTTTGTGGCTGTCTCTCCGCAGAGGATTTAAATGTTGAAATATAAGTTTTTTGCCAATATGCAAAAAAATATATATATTATTTATATATATGTATATATATAAATATATACATATATTAGCCTACTATAACAGCATTATTTTTCTTTTCCTCACTCTTTGCAGTATCCAAGCAAAAAACTAAATAGGAAACCTATTTTTTCATATTTTTGTTGTTATATTTAATCAAAACTTTATTTTATATATTGAAATATGATAACCTATGTCATTTTTTCATTGTCATATCATCTGAAAAATACCTACTAGTATATAAAAATAGAATATTAAATAGAGAGCAGTTCGTTTAATTTAAAAGGGACAATTTAATGTCTTGATATACCAAAATTATCTTTCAATATTATATATGCGAATTTAGTTGTCATGCCAATAAATGCTTTATTTCAATGACGTTCAAAGGGTACTGTTTTAAACAAAAGTTTATAAACTCTCATTTAAAAAACATTATTTTACCATATGGAAACATTTACAGGTCATTATTTTGTATTTATATTTATAATTCATATAATATTTAGTAGTGGCAATATTAATATTAGGCTGAGTCATAGAGAACGAGCTAGGTTAATTATCTCGAAATATAAGCAGGATAGCTCAAAAGTTTCGTCGGTAGCGTTCTTATCACTTTTTGTTGTTGTGAGAAGTGACTATATGGCACCACTCGGGTAGTAGAAATAGTCAACACTCGCACCATTTATATCTGTTGCCCCACTTGCCACTGTAAATGGTATACCTGACTTTTGCTCTTACTTCTTGATTTAGATCAAGCTCGCCAAGACAGTCGACAAGATCCGCGGGAACTCTATTTTTACCTTCCCTGGCCTCTCCACCACTAAATGATGGTCTTCGATAATGGCAGTTTTCTCTGGAGAAGAATACGTCATCAAGAAGACACCGGAGATGATCACCGCTATGAAGCGCCTGATCGAGGATAACCCTCGGATGACCACTCGACAGTTGCCCCCCGTCCTGAGTGTACTCGTCCCCAACCAGCTCTATGAGACCCACAAGAGGCAACCAGTGAAGTGTGACTTTCTGACCCATAGAGACGCTGAACAGGTGAAACAGAGCCCCTACTCACACGACCTGAACCTCTGCGACCGGTACCTGTTGCGAAAGTTGAAGTTCCTACTCTGAAACCATGAGTTCCTACTCATGTATACAATGACGAGTTTGGGGCTATGAAGACGCCACAGTGGCCGTGCAGTGGGCGATGAAGAGGTCAGCGCAGATTAGTTGTTCCACCATCTCCAAAAGCTCTGGAACCACTGCCACGACGTCGTTGCAGTTGGAGGGGATTATGTTTACTGATTTAGAAGTATTTTTATGATTTTGACGAAAATTCCGAGCTTTACTGGGTAAAAGCTCAATAATTATGACTCAACCTAATATATTGACAAACGTATCAACTATTTTTCAAATTACAGATCCTAGTGGGATCCTTTACATATAAGAAAAGGAAAATATCTTTATGTGTTACTAAACTGCTTTATTTTGTTCTGTTAACACTAATTAACATAAAAAGTCAATCTTACACATCAATCAAATAAGAAATACTATATGAACATTTGAATTTTTACATGCATTTAAAGTTACATTCCAATATATGTAGACTTTAAATGAGTATTTATCCTGGGAATGGGTGTCGTAAGTATAAAATAAGTCGTGCACCTGATTTTAGATCTTAAAAACACATATATTTTTTTACAAAGGATATGGGTATAAGACAAACATCCAAAAAAGCAATAATTTAATCAAACCAGAAGAAAAGGGTTCTTCATTTTTTCTTTGTTATTCTGTATGCACTTTTTCTCTAGTTGAAACAATGAAAAATCGTATGTATGTTCCTCACGCAATTTACAACATACCACGTAATTAAAGCTCTATCAAACACCAGGACTCATTAGAGGAGGGTCAGCTACATTACAACCGCTATGTGCACCAGAAGTTCGACTGATAATTTATCTTTATCATTTGAGAAAATATTTTCGTCTTTATATTATTATTCTGCAAAAGTTTATTGGATATAATCAACGTCATAAATTTATATTCTCAACCATGGGAGGGAGTTACTGTATGAAAATTAAGAAGTGAAAGGTAAAAGTATTTCAAAAATAACTTTAAAACATTAACATGAGTACCCTCTTATTCTTTTCCATACTTATAACTATAAAGAACCCTTGAAGGAGCTGTTCTTTAAAAAATGGATGGGAGTCAGCACTTATGTTCATTTATTAGCACTAAATATTATTTGATGATAATTTACAAAAAAGAACAAACTCATAAATTGTTCATAGCTAAATCATATAAAAGTCAACTTTTTTGAAATAAGTAAAAAATTTTTTTTGCTTCATAACGAAACCTTGAACGCAATTTGAGGGAGGGGGGGGGGGGGGTAAGGGGTTCAAACCAAAATCCATTTTTCTGAGATCATTTAGTTTCTTATGATGCAAATTTCGCAGGGGCTGAAATTTGATATCTTAATATTAGGTTTCTATAATACCCCCTAATGTACATTTATGTACACACAATGAATACTAAAACAACAGGAAAAGAAGGCTCGCGAGGAAAATACGATGAGGATCTAAAAAGGAAAAAGGAGAATACACGTACATTCTCCCCTTTCCTTATTTATTTCATAACAAATTAGGATTTGAGAGCGAAATATATATTTTTTACTATTTACAAATTTTATGGACATATATTAAATAAACATAGATACATTTAACACATTCTGCAAAATTATTATAACATACATACATTTTGTTTATTCTCCTTTAAGTTTTTTCAATCTCTTAGAATTTTTTGTCATATTTTGACTGCTTGTTTTTCTTTTGTTTTTGTGAATTTGATCATTGATTCCGAAATATAATTTTTGGACATACATTAAAAAATTTAGCAGCGATTTTTGGAATAAATTTTTCAAAGGAATGGTCTTCTTCGCATTCTGCTAAAATAATTCCAAAGTGTAAGTATCATTTCCAAAGCTTAATAAACCAAAGAACAAAAATTATTTTTTGAAGAAGGGGAAGAAATCAACTCTTTGAAGATACTTTTTGAATTTTGAATTTCTAAAAAAATGCATAAACAAAGGAACACGTTAAAAAAGAACATCAGAAGGACAAGTTAGCCCACCTCGATTAATTTGATCTAAAAGTTTACTTTCATCATTAATATTTTCTAAGGAGAATAATTTACATCGAACTTTTATTTAGCTTTCAATAAATTGTGGCAAGAATGACAGGCTATAGTTTTACATAAGGAATGGCGCAATAGAACCAGAACAAAAGTAAACTATAGATACGTCATTAATATATTTAAATGATCTTTAAAAAGTAAATGTTTAAATTGGAAATATATTTAAAGAAGAAGACTTAATCTTTTCATTTGTTGAATTTATATCCTCAAAAAAACGATATCCAGATCTTTCAGTGAAATTTTCCCTAAACTTATGATATTCGTCATTCGAAGGCATTTTTATGAATCCAAATATACATTTGTACCAATATGTTTCGTCAAAAATTATACTAATATTTTTATCCCTATTTTGACTTAGAGCCTTGAAGCTACCCCTTAGGTAAGTTATTGTAGAGTCAGCCAATCCAGTTTCTAAATTCAAAGATGAAGAAAGTTCCGTAAGGCGACGTATTGTAGGTAATGTGATAACTTCTTTACGTAGATATCTATAAGACTCGTTGAGAAACCTTTCCAGGACATAGATAGGCGTACAGGACAGGACTGTATCTCCGTTGTTGTGGACATTAAACAACAAGGATAATTGTTCAATGAAAATTTTATATCTTCTCTTTTGCTTCGTCCAATGGGGCAAGCTATTTGTCAAATGATTTAAAGCTGTGTTTAATTCATTTTCCAAGCCAAATAGTGATTGGTGAAAGAGTTTGATGTCAATGATTTAAGATTGCCAAAATATTAAGAAGGGTGTCACATTTTGTATATATGATTGTTCTTGGTGATTGTTCGAGATGATTAAAAGATAGATCTCTATCTTTCACCCTGAAAAATACAACATAGCAGGGAATAAAGTCATCGGTAGTTGAATGAATCAGTATAATAGAAAATACTGAAGAATAGTCAAGTTTTGTATATGTGAAAAAAATATATAAATAAGAAGGTTAAGAAATGAAGTTTTGGCTTATCGTATATGGAGTGTCATTTCTTCATAATCTTTAGACTGAAGTCTATTGACGGTCCTCCATGACTAAAGTTCATCCTGAGACCACCAGTTCTTTATCTTTTCATCATAACGTTCTTGAACGCCGCTCGGAAGGCAAGTCCTATCCATTTTTATTTGAACTTAAAAATGAGTTAGCCTCTTCAAAAGCCTTAATCTTTTTTTAATTACCTCGTTTTCATTAAGGAGTCATGAGAGGAGGTTGAGGTGGAGGAACGCAGAATGTCTTGGAAGGTATCCAATTTTTTTCGCGGAACAGCCTTTGTCCAGAGTGGCGTAGGGAACTCATCCTTGGGGAACATATGAAACCGTCTCTTTTCTCCCTCATTGCCCTTTGGTTTGTAGCCACTCTTGCAACCCGGAGTAACACAAACCTCCCCATTGGCGTCTAGTTTGAAGATAAATAGGTAGTTCTAAAACGATTCCTCTACACAGTTCCACTACTTCATTCACGCGGCAAATAATAATTAGTGATCCCACTTTGTATTTGTGTTTTGAAAGGTTGCGCGCGACTTTACCATTCCTGATTGTTTTAGTATTCATTGGTAACATAATAATATATATACCAAATAAAATTGACTTTAGGATAATGTAAACTTAAAATCCTAACGTTTTCGTCTTGCTCTGTCTCATGTCAGTTGTGCATCCCGAAAAATTATTTCCATTATTTTACGGGTTTTAACAGTCAAAGAGGAATATTATCTTTTGTTTCGAATAAAATCGAACGTCCTCTACTTGTACAGGAGCTAAGTTCAGAAGGCGAGTGGCACAAAATTTTCATTCCAACAAAGAAAGGAGGTTTCTATTTAATTAACGTTTACGGCCCTAACGTAAAAAGCTCACCGTTTTTCCAGGCGATAATTAACTCTTGTAAGGATAATATTATCCCATTCTCATTTTGGGAGATATGAATGTGGATCTGGAGCATTCAATCACCATATATCCCAACAAGGCAATAGTTAAAAAACTAATTGCAGAAATGAGTTTAGTGGATGCCATTCGGAGACTCAAACCTGACGATAATATTTCATGGAGAGCAGGTCGAAAAGCATCTAGAATCGATTTAGCCCTTGTTTCTCATAACATTTTACCAAAAATAAGAGCGGCTTCTTATAGACCACATCCTAGTTCAGACCACAAATTATTTTTATTGAGCTGTGGTATTTTAAGCCAAAAAATAGTTTTAAAACCCCGAAATGGATTTTTAGCGAAACCCTTTTTTAAAACAACTTCGTTTTAATCTTTTAGAACATTTTAGTCCCACCTCTAGCCATAAAAAAACTGAAAATATTTTTAACAAAGTTGTAAAATCTACGACCTTGAAATATATCAAGAAAAAAATATTAAAAAATAATATATATCAAAAGAATCTTGAAAAAGTTCTAAACCAGGGATCCCTCTTTGCTCGTACCATCTCCACGGATACCACGAATTTCGTTCGGTTTGCGGATATCAGAGAAGCAGAAATGAAGAAAAAGTTGATTCGGAAATATAATAAATAAACGTTTAAAGGCTAATATTATTAAAGAACAACGCGCCACTTCTGTCATTTGTCGAATTGTGGAAAATGGACAAGAACTACGTGATCCGAATGCTATTTTGGCTTGCTTCCATAGACGTTTTCAAAGTTTATTAGCGGTCGATAGACCTAGTTTTCCGCGTTCCAAGAAGAGAGGAGCGTCAATTTTTACGGAGGATCTTATTACCACTCATATTAAAAAGTTTCATAATAATAACAAAGCTTCAGGACCTGACGGAATAGGAGGCAGCATCTTTACACTCTGTATAAAAGAAGTGACACCGTACTTGCTCAAACTAGGACAGGGAATGGAAGTTTATGGAACTCTCCCAAAAGCTATGACAAAGGGTCGAATTGTGTTAATACCAAAGAAAGGTGTTCTTTCCGACCCAAATAATTGGAGACCCATAACTGTCCTAAATGAGAGCTACCGCATTCTTTCTGGAATTATTGCTAGAGAAATAGAACCTTTGTTGAATAAAAGGCTTGGACTTCATCAAAAAGGCTTCTTAAAGAAAAGGAAAATCTCAGATATCTCTAGAAATATCCAATGTGCGATGGAAATGGTCAATTCGAAAGGGACTTATGGTGCGATTATTGCAATTGATTTTTCAAAGGCGTTTGACACCATAATGCATGGCCATATTTTAAAGACAATAAAAAGAATTTTACCAAAAAAGTTTTTCAATCCCATTAGAGCTCTTTTATTCAATCCAACGTCAACGATAGCTATGGGGAATATGAACAGTGATCCCATTACGTTAAACAGGAGCTGTCGCCAAGGGTGCCCTACTGCTCCTCTGCTTTTTGTGGCTGGTCTAAAAGATCTTAGTGAGGGTATAATCAACAGATATAAAGGTTTTGGCATTGATTTTGGCTCCAATAGACATATTATTGACATGTACGCAGACGACATTACCCTTTTCTTAGAAGCGAATTCAGAATCTCAACTTTTAAAACGCATAGACATTGTGATCAAATATCTTCTAAAATATAGCAAAAGATCAGGTCTCCGCATAAATAATAAAAAATCTGTTATCCTTCCGCTGGGTAATTGGATGCCATTTAATAGTCAAAGGGTAGCTGACTTATGTGTAAAAGATACCGTTGAAATATTGGGTATAACATGGAGTCGAAATGGCCCTACAAGTCTCAATTGGACTTCGCTACAAAATCGTGTGATTAGACAAATTTCTCTTTGGAGAAAATTCAACATCCAAAGGAGAATCGATTTGTACAATTTCCTTGTTATCCCTGCAGTCCTCTACAGTTCTACCGCAGTTCCCTGGATTGCTGAAAAAGCTGTCATAGAAGAAGACAAGTGGCTAAACATAATATTCCACAGAACGTATCTCCCAGCTCTAAAGCGTCCCAAACGGCATCTAGGAGGAGGATTGTCTTTATTACACAAATAATCCCAAAGATTTACTCAAAGGTCTTAACGGACATCTCACAAAACCCAGAGGTTGAATGGAGGGCTCATATCTCAAGTAGCCAAGTGTATACCTATTTAATGATGGGAACAGACTTTTCTAACGACATGATTAAAGAGTTTTCTCCATCTTTAGGAATATTACATAGTTTGATTTGGCGGGGAAGTCCTATATTCCAATCTTCGACCACAATCGACATTATACGCCAGAACAGTAAAAAAAAGTTCTTTTTCCAAAACCTGGAGCTCCCAAAAAGATTGGAACAGTTAGCATTGTCGTCTGGCACCCTTACCATACATGATCTATCTTTGGAGTCCATTTTTAAGTGTGGAAGATTCCTGTTTCCTCTTAAACGATCGGCAGACAAACACTTTGTTCCTGTCCCATGGCACCTCAGAATGAACTTTGGCAATAATACTAAAATCGAGGCAGAAAAAATCGCTGATAAGTATTTAAAAGACTTGGAATTGCCTTCATCGTGGAAAAAGAGAATTTTGTCCTCCACCTCCAAAATAGTTCACGGCAAACGCTTTACGGCCCAATTTCAGATTTCTACCAGATGTTTATTCTTTGATGCTCCGTGCAAGGATTGTGGAAGGTTATTTAATTCAATCATCCATGCCTTCTCCCATTGTCCAGCTCTACGTATCTTACGAGACTTTGTCCTTCTAAATGTTACTGGAATAACTGGAAAACTGATCGCTCCCATAATTCTCTTCGGATTAAATTCTAATCTGCGGACAGCATCTCCGAAAACAAAAGCAATTGAGTTTGCGCTTTCGAGTTGCAAAAGCTACATCGCAGAGCGCTTATCTTCGGGAGAAACTATTCAAGAGGGTGACTTAAAATCCATAGTCATATCAGCAGCAGCTCGATACATGGCGCTCTCCATCAGGATTCCAGAGGACTCAAGCTGGAGATTTGCGAGTGACATCGTTCGTTACTTCCCCTCCTGTTCCGAGAGGACTTCTCATCATCTGAAGTTTTTAATACGATTTTACAAAAAAAGTCTAGTTTTAAATTAAAGGACTCTTATTTATTCCAAATCACGTTAATGGTATTTTATTGTCCAATTAATTTCAACTTTGTATTATTAAGTTATTGTACTTTTATGTGAGCGTTTAATGTTTTTTATTGACTTTATTTAGTGTATAAATTTTAAACTATAATGTTTATTTATATATTGTATATATGCATTTACGCTAAATTCAATAAAGTCTTAATAGGATTAAAAAAAAAAAACCTAATTAATGATACATTAGAATATATAACGAAAATCACATAATGTAGTTTTGTATTGGTATTAAAATAAACAATACAAGATGGGAGTGAACCATAGAGATATAAAGCTTATTGGATTCTTCAGAGGAATACGTTTTTGTGCACAATATAAACAAATATTTCTATCTCAATGATCAACTTACGATGACGTAGTACAAATCACTTTGTTTAGTTTGGGCACAAGTGACAGCTGAACGATGGTTCTCAGCTATTGAAGGGAATAAGCTCTCTATACCATCATATCTCTATGGAATGAACACGTTAATAAGATGTGGAAGCTGGTAAAAAAGGATGTTAAAAAATAAAAATATGTCGTTAAAATAATTATCAAGACCCCCAGTTGAACTGGAGCGGTAAAAGATCCCGGTGAGCTGTTCGCTTTTCTTCGACATCATCTGCGATAAGGTGGAGTTATTTTTTATTATTTATGTTCGTTGGCTCAGTCCGCTTGAAGAGAAGAGGGTTTTGAAATCTTCTCTGTGGATGGAACGTAGAATTTCCAGAAATCTTCATACGAGATCTTGGGGACCCATGAGAAGTCCCCCTCCGCACATCCTTTGTATCGTGGATATGAAATGTTCGATCTCGTAAGCCTCCTCATAACTAAATGATGTTGACACAAGGCAGTCAGTAGTAATGATTCTAATATTATCTCTTCCATGGTGTCAATGACTGGAACCATTCTATTAAAACGATAAAAGATGTGGAAAGAAGTTTCCTCAACCTCTCTACATCAATGGCAACCCCGCCTCTTAGGTCCACATGAGACTTGCTAGACGGTATCGGAACCACTTTTGATGAGAGTCTGTAAAGGGATTTCTCATAATATCTTCGGAAATCTTTAAGAAAATTCGCTTCATTATGTAGGGATCTCAATCGCTTCTTGACGCTAGTGAAAGTACTTCCAGAGCATGCCAAGACCTTCGAATAGTTTTTGATTGTCTAATGCGTGGGAGCGATGTAGAAAGGGATGGGTGGCTCAAAGATATGTTTCCCATAGAGGTAAGCGAGCGACGTTTCGGATGTCTTCCGATCCCTATTTAACGAAAAGCGGAATTTGAACGAAAAACGCCCAGGAAAATGGATGAAAAGTGACTCATAACGAAAAACAGCATGAATTATAGTTTCATTGTGTTAGGCATATTCCCTAAAGGTGAGGTATATTTCATTTACATTCTATACAAACGGTGACAAACAACAATAAATAATCTCATATAACATATTAAATACATACTAAAAACTTTTAAAAGCATACATATACTCGTATCATTAAATTACAACTATTGTTAAAACAATCATTGAGGAATTCGGTCATCTAAGAAGACATCCACGAACTAGCGCGTGTTGATGAGGACCCTGATAAAGTGGGAACCATCATCCTTAATCCAACGATAGCCCCCACGATCCTCGGTAAGGTTCCTCCTTACACCAGCAAGGGCATCACAGCTGATGACAAAGTGAATGGGAGACTCTCGTTCCTCTCCACAAAGCCTACAAGAGTCCTCATCCGCCAATCCCATTTCCTTGAGATGTTTTTTCATGCGAATATGGCCAGATACACACTTAAAACATTCTGAATTGATTTTCTCGTGTGAGTGTGTAACTTCCATCTTTGTTTCAGATCAGGCAAGAAGAATTTTGTTTGGCGGCAACTTTGTTCACCATGCCATTCTTTCAGCCATAACGATCGAGTCTTGATTTCAATTCTCTTATTACTGTTATTTGAGGGACTTCGACGCTAGATGGAGATATCATACTACATCCTATCTTAGCTAAGGCATCCACAATATAATAATCTATAAAATACATAAATCTATCGATTTACTTGTAAATGAAGAGAAACTCTGTATTATAAGTCGACAGGCCTAATAATATAGGCCACAGGCATATAAGTCGGTGGTCTACCCTTACAAGGGCACTGAGAAAACTTTTTTCTTAAAAACTAAATGTATTAATGGAGTGCGATAGCCATGTGCGTTAAGGCATACTCAGCTCTCAATATTGGGGGCACAGGTTTGAATACTCCCGAGAGTCATTTTTGGTCTACCTCATTGATAAGATCCTTGGTTCCATAGACTTATTTTAATGCTACAATACTTATTTATATCCTGTCGGATACAGTTCTATCAAACCATATAGGCAAAAAAAATGTATCCAAACAAATTGAGATTATTGTAAATCATAATATGCTACAAAATGCCTCTTATTCCAAAAGCCACTCAGTTATGTAACAGCCCTCAATTTTTGTTGTTATAAGAAGCATTGAAAATCTGTGTTTTCTGTACTTCATTTTATAAAGTGACAATCATGCGCCCCACTTAAAAAACATATTTGTATTCAAAGAAGTTCTCATAAGAGACAGACAGTTTTTTTAATCAATTCTATGGACCCCCTCAAACACACACTCACAAGAAATGAACCTAATTATAAAACACGTTCCAAAAATGTTTTTTCTTATGATGATAATAACAAGAATAAGAAGAAAAAGTGTTTTTGTTGTATGTATGTTACAACATAATCATATCATATGTTTTCCATTTATTTGCTTTGCTCTAGGCAAAAACACACCGAGGCACACCCAGAAGACTCGGTTCAATCTAACAATGTATACCTTCTACCTATATGACTAATTAAGTACATATGTAGTAGGTATGAATGTTGGAGCATGTTTTTCATTAATTCATTGTTCAGGGATGGTGACACCATTACTCCAACTTAGGCAAGGAAGTTGAATGATGAATAACTGTTCTTCCTCACATATATTTAAGCCAAAAATAACGCAATATAGTTGAATATATATTATTTAATAGCATTAATTATATAATTTATAAATTATAGTATTTAAAAATATAAATAAAACATTTTATAAAATAATAAAATAACATTAAATAAAATAATACAACAGCATTTTAAAATAAAATAAACAACACTATAAAATATACTGCAACAGCATATTAAAATATAACTCAATAAATGGCATTTTAAAAGAATTATTGATAGAAATCCTTTTAAGGCACCACCATGCAGCCAATCTCTTAATTGTCCCTATGGAACGCTTTACATTATGTAATTACATGCACATGTGAGTACTACACGGAGTGTCAGCAAACGATATGGCGAAACGATGTTTTTTATACAAGTTGATTTGTTATAACTACTTTCAATGAGTTCACTCACATACATTCCAAAAAAAAAAAGATTTGAATAAAATCTATTAAAATAAAAAATAACATATTTTCAATAATTATATAAAGACATTATTGAAAAACAATTACACACATACTATTTTTAAAATACAGCCATACTCAGCCCTCTCAATAAAAATTCCCATTCATCTGCGCGTCACACATGGGCCGGAGATTTGATAAAGTTTATTCCTTCAAATTCTCTCGAATACCTCAAACTCTCAAATCGTACAACAAGACGACATCAACGTTTTATATTGAAAAAATAATTTTAATCAGTCATTTTATATTATGATTTTATCTTTAGACTGTAATTTTGAAATATAATGTTCATTTAAGTTTTGGCTTTAACGTAACTGTCTTAAGATTGTGTTTTTTATCTCCCCTACTTTCTAGCGTATTCTTTATTTTTTACACTGTATATATTTTGCTAATACATAAACATCCTAACCAATATATATATATATATATCTTATATCTAAGATTGTGTTTTTTTTTAATCTCCTACTTTCAAGCGTATCTTATTTTTTACACTGTATTTTGTGCTAATAAATAAACATCCTACCAATATACTACGATATAATATATATATATATATATATGTTTATATATATATATATATATATTTGTGTGTGTGTTGCAACACTTTGCAATTAGTATTGTGTTATTTCACGATACCAGCTGAGGTTTTTTTCTATCGATCTTTTCCTTTCACCTATTAGAAGGTCACAGTGTAGAAACGTTCTCGTAGTCATCCTAACTTTATACATAAATATTAGAAAATTATATTCTAACTCTCCTTTTTTGAAAAAAATGGTGTACACCCTTTTAATTCTCCTTAAAAAGTCTTGAGGACTTTATTGGGCCTCTGCTATTTATTGTCCTTTTTCCACAGCAATTCTCATTCATATTTATCCTTCTCATTATCATAGTGTGGACAGGAAGGATTTTCGCTTATTTCCAAGAAATATTTTTCATGCACAGCAATCACGTTGATTCCTTCTACCTACAATATACATACGTCTGTCCTCTCTGCCCTCTTTTTGAAATGTTGTTGCCCCTCCAGAGGATGAGACGTGGAAACCTCAAACCAATGTAATTGGAAAAGGAGTTGTCCCTAAGGGTGAATCTTGGATTATTTTTTTCTTTTCCTTCCCCTCAAAAAAGCAAGAGAAAAAATGGAGAAAGATATTCCATGTGGACTCCCATTTAGAAGATAGTAAGAGAGAAAGAGTAGAAAACATCAAACGCAGCCTTTAGAGCAAGCAAATATATGAAATATGAAAAGCATCAAGCATACTGAACCAATCCTTTGGTTGCTCCTGTTGTAGCTAATTTATACTTTCTCTATTCATCATTTAAAAAATAATAATTAAAAACATTGTATTTTATACAATTTGTCCAAGGAAATAATTGTCACATTTTAACAAAACGGCTGGTGATGAGATATTAAAAGAAAAGAGTGTCCGAAATACAATTAGATAATTCCATGTCAACTGGATGCACTTCACTGGATAACTAAAATGGTCAACATTCTTGAATTTGGAGGCCTGTTTAGTGATGATCCCATTGAGATCCCAGACTAAAGTTTCTTTTTTATATTGACCATAGATTTGGCTACCTCCCAAATAAATTTGGTCAAATCAAATTTGCTTCCTGGCAGGGCTCTATTTTGAAATTCAGGGCCCGTACAAATATATCTGGAACGGTTTTACCTGCATCCAGATCAATAAGATTTGCGCTGCAGTCGAGTGTGTGGCTATAAATGAAAGGTTTAGGGCCTCTTTTATCGATTGTATGTAAATTTAGACTTAAAAAAGATAATAGTAAAGCCATGGAGTTAGATCCGAAAGACACCCTTGTTGAATTGGTCCGCCATCATCAAAGAACACCGTGTATGACGTCGTAAAGAAGTACAATGAATCCGGAATGGTTGAGAGGAAGTTCCATGAGCATATAGCCGGCAAAGTGAGGACGCCCAGATTACTAGAAAAGTTGAAGAGATCGGTGAGACCAATTCGACGACGTCCATAAACAAACTTGTCAAAAAAGACCCTCGGAAAGAAGTCCTTTTAGTTAGGGGAGGCTCATATTACTCACGGATGAGCTCAAGACCGTTTTGATTGGAGCGATTGTAGCAAGTTCTTCCGACGTCTAAAGACTGGTCAAGTACCAGCACTTCGATTCTTCATCTTCATTGAGATGCCCACTTAATCAACAAGAACGATAGATGTATCGCCGAGGAGAAGTTATAGGTGGTGTCACAGCAAGCACCCGGCCAATATCCTCCTCCTTGTTTCCAATGACGTCATGCCACCCCACTTCTTTGAGCCGACAGCGCCTCAACAAGAAGGACAACATTGATCTGCTGAGAACCGTGGTGAAGCCATGGATATATACAGTTGTCACAGGGCGCCCCTACCTTTCAGTAGGAATCTCCGCTGGCACAAGGCATCAAAATCGTCCAAAACTGGCTCAAGGTCCCCGTCTTTTGGGATATGCAGACCGGACCCTTCAGCTTCCCGACCTCAACCCTTTGGACTACTACACCTGGGGGAGTTGGAGAGAAAGACTTCAACAAGTACCACATCATTATGAATGCGTTAAAGCCCCATCCACCGTGAGGCCAGAACCTTGATCCTTCACATCAATCCATCAATGTCTGATCCTACCTAATGTCTGAATCTAGAGTTAATTGAAGTTGAAAGCGGCCATATTACATATAAAATTTGTAGGAGATGTCTTGACTCGTCAATAATAAGTGTTAATTGTCCACAATGCCCTCCTCATTGATCTGGGTGCACTTAGAATCATTCCGGATATGTTTTGTTAGACATTGTGCACGTGAGGCGCCGTTTTTTTAATGGTAACATCATATTGTACTTTAAAAAACTGTGTACATACTGAGTATTTAGATGTAAAGAAAATGAATATAACTTATTATCGTCCTTTAAAGCATAAGACGGGTACGAGTTTTTCGACCTTTCCAGAAAATATTGAGCTCCCCTGAAACCACAACTGGTATTCGATTTAACTGACATTTTGCACTATTTTTATAAATATTAACTCATATTCAACGTATGCGATACTATCGATCCCTACAGGATAAAAAGTCATCAGGACTGTCAAAAGGATCTTCTTATACAAGACGATAGCACTCTAGTACTGTAATCTATATTTGAGTCTATGATAATAGTGTTTTAAAATCTATATTTTTTGTAGAACTGTTGGTTAAGCTAACAAGATACTAAGTCCAAAGAGCAATGTAGATAAGAAAATGATTGCTTTAAACTTTTAATTTTTTTTAATTATTCTCTAATAGTATAACCATGAGGCGTGTCTGGAAGCATGGTGTTAACAACGCTCCCATTCAAAGGACCTTAATTAAGTTGCTTCAATTCCCATTCACTCATATTTTTCCCTGGTGCGTTTTTATTTATCTTCAAGGATAATGAAACAAATGAAAAATTCAATATTTCCCTTACTATGAGCAATAGCTTATTTGATTAATAATAACAAGTGATGTTGGGATATCCGATTCAAATATTCATTTATGAAATTACAATCTCGACAACCTCGAATAAAATGATACTTTATATACAATATATAATACCAAATGCTTTTTAAATAACTCATACTCCTTTTCTTTCAACCAATTCATTCAAAGGATCTTAAATTAATGACTCATTACTAATCAATACCAATATTCGCGCATAAAGATATGCACCACAAACATAAACGAATATTAAAAACAAGGATTTCCGATATTATTCATGTTTCTTTACCATAATATGATTTACAGCAATAGTATTATTGTACAAATTATGTTTTAAAATAATTGTCAACCACTCTTTCTTTGATGACGTAATTCTACTGAAATGATAGCCCCCACTTCACTAATATTTATATCAAAAATAGAATATCTTGTAATAAATGTCCAGATGGATTATTCCGATTTTTCCTTTTTAATATTAAGAGGCAGTCCCATCGTATGATTTCATCTGAGTACATATATATCCTCTTCTGAATGGTTTGAATAAAATCGATAACGTCAAGGGTCTCCTCAAAGAACACCAAAAGTTATGTCGTACATTATGTTGAATTTTTATTCACCTTTCAATCCTTCACATGTCCTCCAACACACTATTTTTACAAACATGTTGGTTTGTCATTCATTGGTAATCGTTTGTAAATTTGACGAACGACAACAAAAAAAGCTAATTTTCGTTTATATATATATATATATATGTATATATATATATGTATATATAGTACCTTACAGGCTTGTACATATTCAAAATATTTTCATGAATGTCTATCCTGGCGCCAAAAAAAGAAAAGTATTTTCCATAGACTAATAGTGATGTACTTTTTATGTCCTTTTTGATGAGAAAAATAATATTTCTAAAAAAACGTCGTGACTTTTTCGTTCAGAATGACAACGACAAACGAACAATAACTTAAATGAATGACAAACGAATGATAATTTTTTCGCAGACGTCAACAAGTCTGCTATTTTAAAATATTGGATACAAAATGTAAATGTAGTAAAACTCTAAATCAGTTCAATTATAAAACAAACCAGTAATTGATGTCTTTATTAATACTTTTTTGGGCAATGCCCAAAATAATGACAACTTAAAAACGTTAATTAGTCTCGTGTTTTATGTATACAAAAACACTACAACTAATTTTGAATTTATGAGATCACTATTCGTGCTCAATTATTATTATATAATAGCATTGAGGATATATATATATATATCATTTTAAAAGGGGGATCTAAGCTGGATCCTATCAGCTGCTGAGTCGATCATTGTTTTCCTTCCTTTAATAGAGTTCATTGTACATCCAGTTATTAGGTAAGTGGGGGATTCAAACGGCGAATCTTTGATGGGATATCGGATAATAAAGTGTATTTTCCTTGGGATTCATTTCAGTTGTGTGCCACATATAAAATGAATATTTCGGCTTTATCCACAAAGATAGCCTTAAAAGGACAATGCTTTTCTTCTGGATGCCTTAAAAAAATGTGAGGTAAGCATATTGTTATAAAAAATTACTTGTGCGAGCTTTATGACAACATAAAGAAATGGAAAAGAAGGAAATAGAGTGGAAGACACAAATAAAGGAGTACAAGAAAAAGAGAGAAAAGTTCTCATCTCAAGTCTCTTGAGAGAAAAGGGCAGATTCTTGGTGAAAACAGTATTGTAATGGCAAGGAATATTCTTATATATTTGTCAAAAGGTGTACAAAAAGTAATATTATTATTATTATTTGTAATAATAGTAACAATATGTCGTAGAAGGTTTTTTGCTTCCTTTTTGGGAGGAGGACGACAATTGTTCATGTATTTGCAGACAACTTATTTGAACATACTTTAATAGCATACAAACAACCAACATAATGGTATTTTTTCTCTAATATGTATGTAGTTGTGGTGCTCCTTAGTTCTTAGCTTTTAACTTTAACTGGAACAAACTACAATATAATATACTTAATTTGCCTTGGAAACCCCTGAATTGCTCAAAAGAAGACGTAACTTTTAATTTTGATTCTATCAAATTTTTGCCTTTTCGAAACCTCGAAATGCCTAAAACATGTGGGGACGTTCAATACAATTAAAGTTCCATGAATTATAGTGAATATTACTTGATTACTACTAACTTATAATAAACAACATAATGTGTATATATCCCAAGCTGATTTTTGATTATAGTACTTGTCAATAATTTAAACAAACCTCAATCTAACCCAATGTTTGTTTTGCGAGTCTTTAAATTTGTGGCATACGGTATATAAACAAAAAATGCTTTATATATAAAACCCTGGACTCTTAGTTTGATACTAGAAAACCTTATCATGCTTTCAAAATCTTGATCTTAATTTTTTTGCTTATGAAGTCATAAAAACACATATAAAGCTTTGAATATATCCTCAAAACTAGGCGCGAACAAATTAAACATTGAAATATTGATGATATATTATATCTACAAGAATCTACCAAACCAAAAAATTGATAGGAATGCCTGGCAGTTCAAAACTGTTTTTGCACTAATAACATATCCATATTTACATCATATAATAGGATATTTCATGAAAAATGTTAGTTCTGTGGTGTCATAACATCTTAGACTAATAAACGTTTAATTATCTGCCAAACCAGGCATTTATAACCGAACCATTGAAATATGATGATTGCAAAATGTCCGATAAATAGCAAGTCTTTATTATTTACATTATTTCAAAGATGCTAACGGTTATGAGTGATAGAACCCTCTTTACTCTCTTCTGCAAGACTATGTACCTGTTTGTGAAGACTGAAACTACTAATGTGTTTGGTTCTATTGTCTAAAATAGTAGATAATTGAGCTACCGTTAATTTACTTTTATCACAAAGATACATCCCTAAATTCACAAGTTGGTAATATTTTATCTTATTAAGAGCGGCTTCCAATATATATTCTAAATAATTGCATTGTTTGAAAGCTATATTATATTGAAAGATGAATCATTATTTAAATCACAAAATAAGTTCATTAGCCTTTCCATAACCTTGTTCTTAAAGGTCTAATTCATTTTGTGGACACAGTGTGTCCACAAAATGAATTAGACCTTTAAGAACAAGGTATGGAAAAGGCTAATGAACTTATTTTGTGATTTAAATAATGATTCATCTTTCAATATAATATAGCTTTCAAACAATGCAATTATTTAGAATATATATTGGAAGCCGCTCTTAATAAGATAAAAATATTACCAACTTGTGAATTTAGGGATGTATCTTGTGATAAAAGTAAATTAACGGTAGCTCAATTATTCTACTATTTAGACAATAGAACCAAACACATTAGTAGTTTCAGTCTTCACAAACAGGTACATAGTCTTGCAGAAGAGAGTAAAGAGGGTTCTATCACTCATAACCGTTAGCATCTTTGAAATAATGTAAATAATAAAGACTTGCTATTTATCGGACATTTTGCAATCATCATATTTCAATGGTTCGGTTATAAATGCTGGTTTGGCAGATAATTAAACGTTTATTAGTCTAAGATGTTATGACACCACAGAACTAACATTTTTCATGAAATATCCTATTATATGATGTAAATATGGATATGTTATTAGTGCAAAAACAGTTTTGAACTGCCAGGCATTCTATCAATTTTTTTGGTTTGGTAGGATTCTTGTAGATATAATATATCATCAATATTTCAATGTTTAATTTGTTCGCGCCTAGTTTTGAGGATATATTCAAAGCTTTATATGTGTTTTTATGACTTCATAAGCAAAAAAAATTAAGATCAAGATTTGAAAGCATGATAAGGTTTCTAGTATCAAACTAAGAGTCCAGGGTTTATATATAAAGCATTTTTTTGTTTATATACCGTATGCCACAAATTTAAAGACTCGCAAAACAAACATTGGGTTAGATTGAGGTTTGTTTAAATTATTGACAAGTACTATAATCAAAAATCAGCTTGGGATATATACACATTATGTTGTTTATTATAAGTTAGTAGTAATCAAGTAATATTCACTATAATTCATGGAACTTTAATTGTATTGAACGTCCCCACATGTTTTAGGCATTTCGAGGTTTCGAAAAGGCAAAAATTGATAGAATCAAAATTAAAAGTTACGTCTTCTTTTGAGCAATTCAGGGGTTTCCAAGGCAAATTAAGTATATTATATTGTAGTTTGTTCCAGTTAAAGTTAAAAGCTAAGAACTAAGGAGCACCACAACTACATACATATTAGAGAAAAAATACCATTATGTTGGTTGTTTGTATGCTATTAAAGTATGTTCAAATAAGTTGTCTGCAAATACATGAACAATTGTCGTCCTCCTCCCAAAAAGGAAGCAAAAACCTTCTACGACATATTGTTACTATTATTACAAATAATAATAATAATATTACTTTTTGTACACCTTTTGACAAAATATATAAGAATATTCCTGCCATTACAATACTGTTTTCACCAAGAATCTGCCCTTTTCTCTCAAGAGACTTGAGATGAGAACTTTTCTCTCTTTTTCTTGTACTCCTTATTTGTGTCTTCCACTCTATTTCCTTCTTTTCCATTTCTTTATGTTGTCATAAAGCTCGCACAAGTAATTTTTTATAACAATATGCTTACCTCACATTTTTTTAAGGCATCCAGAAGAAAAGCATTGTCCTTTTAAGGCTATCTTTGTGGATAAAGCCGAAATATTCATTTTATATGTGGCACACAACTGAAATGAATCCCAAGGAAAATACACTTTATTATCCGATATCCCATCAAAGATTCGCCGTTTGAATCCCCCACTTACCTAATAACTGGATGTACAATGAACTCTATTAAAGGAAGGAAAACAAATGATCGACTCAGCAGCTGATAGGATCCAGCTTAGATCCCCCTTTTAAAATGATATATATATATATATCCTCAATGCTATTATATAATAATAATTGAGCACGAAATAGTGATCTCATAAATCAAAATTAGTTGTAGTGTTTTTGTATACATAAAACACGAGACTAATTAACGTTTTAAGTTGTCATTATTTTGGGCATTGCCCAAAAAAGTATTAAATAAAGACATCAATTACTGGTTTGTTTTATAATTGAACTGATTTAGAGTTTTACTACATTTACATTTTGTATCCAAATATTTTAAAATAGCAGACTTGTTGACGTCTGCGAAAAAATTATCATTCGTTTGTCATTCATTTAAGTTATTGTTCGTTTGTCGTTGGTCATTCTGAACGAAAAAGTCACGACGTTTTTTTAGAAATATTATTTTTCTCATCAAAAAGGACATAAAAAGTACATCACTATTAGTCTATGGAAAATACTTTTCTTTTTTTGGCGCCAGGGATAGACATTCATGAAAATATTTTGAATATGTACAAGCCTGTAAGGTACTATATATACATATATATATATACATATATATATATATATATATAAACGAAAAATTAGCTTTTTTGTTGTCGTTCGTCAA
>CP045898.1:14039829-14066331 GCA_013387185.1 Caligus rogercresseyi
TGTACCAATGAATACTAAAACAATCAGAATGGTAAAGTCGCGCAACCTTTCAAAACACAAAGACAAAGTGGGATCGACTAATTATTGCCGCGTGAATGACGTAGTGGAACTGTGTAGAGGAATCGTTTTAGAAATACCTATTTATCTTCAAACTAGACGCCAATGAGAAGGTTTTGTGTTGCTCCGGGTTGCAAGAGTGGCTACACACCAAAGGGCAATGAGGGGGAAAAGAGACGGTTTCATATGTTCCCCAAGGATGAGTCCCTACGCCACTCTGGACAAAGGCGTTCCGCAAAAAAGTTGGATACTTCAAGACATTCTGCGTGTGTGACGTATATTTCATGCCCTCCGATTATAAGCCAGAGTCTACTGACTCTAATCCATCAGTTTAGACAGACTGGAAAAACTCTTGTCTTAAATATTAAAAAAAGATACCGTCCCTTCCAATTTCCAAATCTTCCTCACTACTTTTCAAAAGCATCCTCCAAAGTTCCTCCACCTCAACCTCCTCCTCACGACTCCTTAATGAAAACGAACTAATTTAAAAAAGATTAAGGCTTTTGAAGAGGCTAACTCATTTTTAACACTCGAAAAGCTTCAAATAAAAATGGATAGGACTTGCCTTCCGAGCGGCGTTCAAGAAGATTATGATGAAAAAAGATAAAGAACTGGTGTTCTTCAAGATGAACTTTAGTCATGGAGGACCGTCAATAGACTTCAGTCTAAAGGTTAATGAAGAAATGACAAGCCATATACGGAAGCCAACGTCATTCTTAATTCTTTATTACCTCCGCCGAAGGAGGTATGTTTCACTGGCGTTGTTGGTTGTTATTTTGTTGGTTGGTTTGTCGAGGATACTCAAAAAGTACTGAACGGATTTGAATGAAATTTTGTGGAGTTGTTGGAAGTGCCAAAGGAAGAAGTGATTAAATTTGGCATCTTGAGTGTAGAATTAAGGTGCCAAATGAGCTTAAATACTACTAAATTTTTCAAGTTAGCCTACTCTCCAATAGATGTCGCTGTGCTGTGAAATTGGGTGCCGGGGAGCGTCTTCGTCTCGGAATTTCGTCTAGGGGAACCCTCCCCCGTCTCTCTACGCCTCCCCAGTCGTGGAAAATCCGCCTCGGAAGGCTCATGACGGCGGAGGTTTGCACTCTTCTGAGTGTATATATGCCTCTAGTTTATATATTGTTTTTCACATATCAAAACTTGACTATTCTCAGTATTTTCTTATTAATACTGATTCATACAACTACGATGACTTTATTCCCTGCTATGTTGTATTTTTCAGGGTGGGTGAAAGATAGAGATCTATCTTTTAATCATCTCGAACACATATCACCAAGAAAATTCATATTACAAAATGTGACACCCTTCTTAATATTTTGGCCATCTTAATTCATTGACATCAAAATTCCACCAATCAACTATTTGCTTGGAAAATGAATTAAACACAGCTTTAAATCATTTGACAAATAGCTTGCCCCCATTTGGACGAAGCAAAAGAGAAGATATAAACTTTTTCATTGAACAATTATCCTGTTGTTTAAATGCACAACAACGGAGATACAGTCCTGCCTTGTACGCCTTATCTATGTCCTGGAAGGTTTCTCAACGAGTCTTTATAGATATCTACGTAAAGAAGTTCTCACATTACCTACAATACGTCGCCTTACGAATTCTTCATCTTGAATTTAGAAACTAGATTGGCGACTCTACAATAACTTACCTAAGGGGTAGCTTCAATGCTCTAAGTCAAAATAGGGATAAAAATATTAGAAATTTTTGACGAAACATATTGTACAAAACGTATATTGGGATTCATAAAAATGCCTTCGAAGAAGAATATCATAAGTTTAGGCAAAATTTCACTGAAAGATCTGGAATATCGTTTTCTGAGGATATAAATTCAACAAATGAAAAGATTAAGTCTTTTTCTTAAATATATTTTCCAATTTAAAACATTTACTTTTAAAGATATTTTTAAATATATTAAATGACGTATCTATAGTTTACTTTTGTTCTGGTTATATTGCGCATTCCTTATGTAAAACTATAGCCTGTCATTCTTGCCACAATTTATTGACAGCTTTAAATAAAAAGTTCGATGTAAAATTATTCTCCTTAGAAATATTGATGATGAAAGTAAACTTTTAGATCAAATTATCGAGGTGGGCTAACTCGTCCTTCTGATGTTCTTTTTTAAACGTGTTCCTTTGTTTATGCATTTTTTTAGAAATTCAAAATTCAAAAGTATCTTCAAAGAGTTGATTTCTTCCCTTCTTCAAAAAATATTTTGTTTTTGGTTATTAAGCTTTTGGAAAAATGATACTTACGCTTTGGAAATTATTTTAGCAGAATGCGAAGAAGACCATTCCTTTGAAAAATGTATTCCAAAAATCACTGCTAAATTTTTTAATTGTATGTCCAAAATTATATTCGGAAATCAATGATCAAATTCACAAAAACAAAAAAAAACAAGCAGTCAAAATATGACAAATAATTCTAAGAGATTGAAAAAACTTAAAGGAGAATAAACAAAATGTATGTATGTTATAATAATTTTGCAGAATGTTTAAAGTATCTATGTTTATTTAATATATGTCCATAAAATTTGTAAATAGTAAAAATATATATTTTGCTCTCAAATCATAATTTGTTATGAAATAAATAAGGAAAAGGGGAGAATGTACGCGTATTCTCCTTTTTCCTTTTTAAATCCCTCATCGTATTTTCCTCGCGAGCCTTCTTTTCTTTCTGTTGTTTTAGTATTCATTGTGTGTACATAAATGTACATTAGGGGGTATTATAGAAACCTAATATTAAGATATCAAATTTCAGCCCCTGCGAAATTTGCATCATAAGAAACTAAATGATCTCAGAAAAATGGATTTTGGTTTGAACCCCTTACCCCCCCCCCCCCCCCTCCCTCAAATTGCGTTCAAGGTTTCGTTATGAAGCAAAACTTTTTTTTACTTATTTCGAAAAGTTGACTTTATATGATTTAGCTATGAACAATTTATGAGTTTGTTCTTTTTTGTAAATTATCATCAAATAATATTTAGTGCTAATAAATGAAAATAAGTGCTGACTCCCATCCATTTTTAAAGAACAGCTCCTTCAGGGTTCTTTATAGTTATAAGTATGGAAAAGAATAAGAGGGTACTCATGTTAATGTTTTAAAGTTATTTTTGAAATACTTTTACCTTTCACTTCTTAATTTTCATACAGTAACTCCCTCCCATGGTTGAGAATATAAATCTATGACGTTGATTATATCCATAAACTTTTGCAGAATAATAATATAAAGACGAAAAATATTTTCTCAAATGATAAAGATAAATTATCAGTCGAACTTCTGGTGCACATAGCGGTTGTAATGTAAACTGACCCTCCTCTAATGAGTCCTGATGTTTGATAGAGCTTTAATTACGTGGTATGTTGTAAATTGCGTGAGGAACATACATACGATTTTTCATTGTTTCAACTAGAGAAAAAGTGCATACAGAATAACAAAGAAAAAATGAAGAACCCTTTTCTTCGTGTTGATTAAATTATTGCTTTTTTTGGATGTTTTGTCTATACCCATATCCTTTGTAAAAAAATATATGTGTTTTTAAGATCTAAAATCAGGTGCACGACTTATTTTATACTTACGACACCCATTCCCAGGATAAATACTCATTTAAAGTCTAATATATTGGAATGTAACTTTAAAATGCATGTAAAAATTCAAATGTTCATATAGTATTTCTTATTTGATTGATGTGTAAGATTGACTTTTTATGTAATTAGTGTTAACAGAACAAAATAAAGCAGGTTTAAAACACATAAAGATATTTTCCTTTTCTTATATGTAAAGGATCCCACTAGGATCTGTAATTTGAAAAATAGTTGATACGTTTGTCAATATATTAGGTTGAGTCATATTATTGAGCTTTTACCCAGTAAAGCTCGGAATTTTCGCAAAAATCATAAAAATACTTCTAAATCAGTAAACATAATCCCCTCCAACTGCAACGACGTCGTGGCAGTGGTTCCAGAGCTTTTGGAGATGGTGGAACAACTAATCTTCGCTGACCCTCTTCATCGCCCACGGCACGGCCACTGTGGCGTCTTCATAGCCCCAAACTCGTCATTATCCAGAGTAGGAACTTCAACTTTTGCAACAGGTACCGGGTCGCAGAGGTTCAGGTCGTCGGAGTAGGGGCTCTGTTTCACCTGTTCAGCGTCTCTATCCGGGTCAAAAAGTCAACACTTCACCGTTGTCTCTTGTGGGTCATAGAGTTGGTTGGGGACGAGTACACATAGGACGTTGTAGTCCAAGATCCTCCGTCAAAAGCCTGGAAATCATTTTTCTGTGGTAGAGAAACTCCGGGGGCAACCTATCGAGTGGTCATCCGAGGGTTATCCTCGATCAGGCGCTTCATAGCGGTGATCATCTCCGGTGTCCTCCTCATCCGGTGTCTCTTGATGACGTATTCTTTCCAGAGAAAACTACCATTATCGAATTCCATCATTTGTGGTGGAGAGGCCAGGGAAGGTAGAAATAGAGTTCCTGTGGATCTTGTCGACTGTCTTGGCGAGCTGATCTAAATCAAGAAGTAGGAGCAAAAGTCAGGTGTACCCATTTGCAGTGGCAAGTGGGGCAACAGAAAGAAATGGTGCGAGTGTTGACTTTTTCTACTACCCGAGTGGTGCCATACAGTCACTTCCCACAACAACAAAAGTGATAAGAACGCTCCCGATGAAACTTTTGAGCTATCCGCTTATATTTCGAGATAATTAACCTAGCTCGTTCTTATGACTCAGCCTAATATTAGTATTGCCACTACTAAATATTATATGAATTATGAAATATAAATACAAAATAATGACCTGTACATGTTTCCATATGGTAAAAATAATGTTTTTTAAATGAGAGTTTATAAAATTTTGTTTAAAACAGTACCCTTTGAACGTCATTGAAATAAAGCATTTATTGGCATGACAACTAAATTCGCATATATAATATTGAAAGATAATTTGGTATATCAAGACATTAAATTGTCCCTTTTAAATTAAACGAACTGCTCTCTATTAATATTCTATTTTTATATACTAGTAGGTATTTTTCAGATGATATGACAATGAAAAAATGACATAGGTTATCATATTTCAATATATAAAATAAAGTTTTGATTAAATATAACAACAAAAAAATGAAAAAAATAGGTTTCCTATTTAGTTTTTTGCTTGGATACTGCAAAGAGTGAGGAAAGAAAAATAATGCTGTTATAGTAGGCTAATATATGTATATATTATATATATACATATATATATAAATATATATATATATTTTTTTGCATATTGGCAAAAAACTTATATTTCAACATTTAAATCCTCTGCGGAGAGACAGCCACAAAAATTATTTATATAAATATATACATATAATGTACCAAATATAAATTGAGCATCCGCCTAGACACTGCTGCATTGCTGTGCTGCTTTCGTTTACATATCGAATAAAAGTAGATAAATGGGTGGAGATAAATAAATATAAATCCTCGAACTGAAACAACGATTCAAAAAATAGTGATATAAGAAACATTGTCTAGGAAAATAGTCATGGAAAAATGTCTCAAGGCAAACGACCTACGAATAAATCGTCAAAAAACAGCAGTTAGATAAATTAAATGAAAAAAAATGTAAAACTAAGAAAGCAGCTTAAAAAATGGCGTACTTACAGCCGCACCAAAATCACATTGATACCCATATCAAAATTTTTAATGAAACCACGACAATATTGAAAAAATCCCATTGACTAAGAGTCTATCTGCGATAACATAGCCCAGTAAAACGTCTTCCTGGTATTGAACGCTTGTGATGCGGATTGTCCACAAACTATATGGGGAAGTGTTGCATAAACAAAATTGTGACTCAATTTAATTTCCACTGGGCTGTCTTTAATGTTTTTATATTGCATTTTTTATTAGTGTTTAAAGATTATTATATTTAGAATAACATTGATTTTATATATAATGTTTTTAAACCAGGTAATCCTGTTGATTAGTTATTACAGGAAGGATTACACATACATACAACACCTGTTAGTTAAGAAAGTAGGACGTTACGCACACAGATCATTTGATTTTGTTGGCTTATGGCATGGACGTCTCTCTCATTTTGTTATCCAAAGTATTTTGATATTAACATGTTAGTCCGGTGATATTTCCTTTATAAAATTGGAAAAACACGTTCTTTTAAGCATATGGATATATACAAATATAAATTCCATGTATACATACTTTTCATATGTAAAAAAAGTCGGAAAACCACTTTGACAATACATATGTATAAATAAACATAGGCATGCCTGCACAGTTATGAGAAAGTCTAATCTAAATTAAAGTTTTTATAGTTGGGAAAAGGAAGCTAATTTAAACAACAGGAGTTTAGATATTCAAATTAAGTTGAAGCAGGGAGAAAAGTAAAAGTATCATTTGAACACGAATACTTTTTCCTTTTTAAGGGGAAAGACTCGAGAAACATACTGACAAGGGGCTATTAAGTAATATAAGCTTTACCAAACTGTAGACAAAAAAACTACACGTTTCAAAATTATTAAATTAATAAAACAGCTTTTAGGTCATTTCATAGCTATTAAACAAACTCTAAATATACATCATTTTTGCTGGAAACATTTTGAAATAGAGCAATTGAATAATTTGAGTTCTTTTCAAGGCTTGAACAAACAAAAAATGTCAATATCAATTATGAGATGATTAAAATAGCTGTCCAGCCAACCGTTCAACTCCAAATGATACATTTAAGGTCTTTGGTGAACTAACAAAAACGTTGACCTTTTTCTTGATTTTTGAAATTATAATTTTTGTTGGGAGATAACTACAATGTAACAAGTTAACTTGATGTTATAATCACAAACAAATAATCTTCAATTTTAGGATCAAATGATTTTTTAATCGATTAAAGTTATGTTATGAATTTCCAAGACCCCTCATATTGTCATATTCGTCAAAATTAAAAATTACATCAAATGGATCAACGAAAAAATCGGAAGCCGTATGCTTAATAGAACTTACTCTAATCTCGGACGTTGAGGGTGTAAGTAGGTTCGAATTCAGATAGAAGGAGGTCAAATAGATCAACTGAGGACTAAATTTGACATTATTATGTCATTCAATTGCAAAGAAATAGATATAAGAAACATTGTCTAGGAAAATAGTCATGGAAAATATCCCAAGGCAAACGACCTACGAATAAAATCGTCAAAAAAAAACAGCAGTTAGATAAATTTAAATGAAAAAAATGGGACCAATTAAGCAACAATTGATAAAATTAAATAGGACAATAATCTAACACAGATAAAGCAAAAATCAAAGAAATATGAACTTCTAATTTTGAATGAACCTTTTTTGGTTAGATGTTTATCTATTAGCTAAAATTTATACAGTGTAAAAAAATAAGAACACACTAGAAAGTAGGAGATAAAAAACACAATTTTAAGACAGTTACGTTAAAACAAAACGTAAATGAACATTATAATTTAAAATTACTGTCTAAAGATAAAACAATAATATAAAAAAACTTATTAAAACTTATTCTTATTCAATATAAAACGTTGATGTCGTCTTATTGTCGATTTAATGAGTTTGAGGTATTCGAGAAAATTTGAAGGAATATACAACCTTTTTTAGGATTGGACTATTCAATCTACATTAACCTTCCTTATCGTGATTGGTTTAAATAACAACTAATAAAATGTTAATTTGCTAAGACTCCTTTGAGGTTATTGGAGATAATGAAAATAATTAAAGATGGCTTATGCTACAATGAAAAAAGTTCCAGCTGTAAAAGCCTAATGGCCGAGCACTTTGCCTCGGGGGATCTCATCAGGGAAGAAGATCTGAGGAGGATCTAATATCTGTGGCAGTTCGGATTCGGCCCTCAGCATCAAGATTCCAAGAACTTCGGGATGCGGTGGTGAAGTTCTACCCATCCTGCTATGTGAATGCAACGAAGGACCTCAATATGCTTTTACGTTTTTACAGAAAATTACGATATTATTATTTGACTATTTCATTTGTCCATTTTCGTTGTGTTTTTTTTCGTGAGAATTTTACCGTTGTTTATTTTATTTTTGTTATTAATGTGATATGACTTTTATTTTGTGTAGTAACTTTAAACTAAAATGTTATTAATATATGTAATCATAAGCAATTATACAAAATATCAAAAAGATCAAAAAAAGTTGATACATTTGTTGTATCAATTATCTTAGTTTCCACTCTATGCATATTAATTATTAATATATATTATTAGCCAATGGCTAATAGCCATCCTGATCAATATGGGTTGTGAAAAAATGCAGCTCTAAATATTTGAATTTGAGATCGTACAAAAAATTCAATGTATAACCCTTTAATAATCACCTTATTTATCTTTATATACCCGTTATGGCATTAAATATTTATTATTTCCTTCATACCTCGAAAACTACCTAAAATGTACTTGACTTTCTTTGATCATTTTTTCTTTTCATTTTTACGGAAAGTAAACAAAAAATAGTACTCCTCAATACATTTCAATGTTTAATCGAATCCTTTGTGCTAAAATGTACTTCCAATATTTATATGAGTATTTGTAAAATACAAATGACAGCAAATGAAGTATGACATTTCCAATAAAATATTTTAAAGTGAAGAAAGCACTCTAGGCTTCATTTAACTAACGATGTAATACATTTTGATCAACTAACAATATTTAAATGAAATATATGTGACATTTCTTAGCATTGAAATTTAGGAGAAATGCATTTGAATTATAATATTTGATTAATATCATCATTCCCTTGATTGTATAGTCGTTAAGAGTACAAACATAGCAATCGAGAATACTACAATGTTTGATTATACATTCTTCTACTATTCTTATTTATACATTCTGACTAATAATAGATATAAAGATATATATATATATATAATATGTTGTTTAAATATATATTTCAGTTCTTAAAATTATAAAGTAATTGCGTTAAAAAACATAAATACACAATAAAGTCTAAAATTAATACTTTGGAGAAGAACGACAACAATTAAAACACAGAATAAAAATTTATCAAACATAAAATGGCACAATATATACTTTCAAAAACGCTTCTCCAATATTTTGAATAATAGATCACTTTGAATATTTCAAAACACGATGTAAAATCTTTAAATGAGATAAGGAACTTGATGGGAAGTATCGGAGCTTCCACTGAAGCAAAGAATATATATATATATATATATATATATATATATATATATATATATATATATATATATATATATATATATATATATATATATATATATATATATATATATACATATATCGTTAATTCGATGTCATGCAATTTGAACTTTTATTTTAATACACTTGACTCATAGTTCAACTTCGAACATGATTCTCATTGTTTTGATACTTTCATTTATCTTTTATTTTTTATTTTCTTAAAAAGAAGAGACATAATTTCTTTGCAAGATTTCTAAATATAAATTGGGGTCATTTTTGACTCCCCTTAGGTATTAGTTGTGGCATCTTAGGGTGAAGGTAGGGTGGAGTTTCTGGATTTTGTTATTGTGAAGATAAATCCTGTAAAAATCGGTTATAAATTATTTGTAGACTTCGTACAATGAAATATTACAACCAGTGGTTTCTCGAATCGATAACTAATAAAATATAAAGTAATATAAAATAACAAAAGATACCTAATTTATGAAGTTAAAATCAGTCTCACTCTAAAAGAAAAATATATACTATTCACTATTAATATGCTGTGTTTTTTTGCTCCAGTATACATATTATATTTAAAGAAGAATTCCATTTTTTTGTTGTTGAGAATGGAAAGTATGTGACCTGGGTCTTTTCTTTATGAAATGAAGGATAGGTGAACATAAAATAAAGGGTGGTGTTACTAGTGTCAAAGCAAATTGATGAGAACAATTATTATTTCAGAATTATACTTTTTATTAAAAGAATGCTGTGCAAAATAACCTTAAAATTTATTTTTGTAAGCTAACTTTTAAGTGTTGTTTTTATTTTTTTCTCCATAAGGTAATTGCCTTTACTTTGTACTAAAACCATTCACTTCAAAAAAATGCTTAAAAGTACTCAAATATTAGAAGCATAATTTTTGGGGTATCTTTTTTATTTTTTTATTTGGATGTTATATTTGTGATTTATATATAGTCCATTTGTCTAATATACTACTGGTGACTTTTTGAACTGCTTGTAAGGGTCACCTAAATTGATTTGCCAAAGGGAATACACCTAAATTTTTCCCATGAAAAAGAAAAAATTGGCGCCAAAAACGAACGATGGAATTTTTAGTTGTCTTTGGTCAAAAAAAATCGCGAACGACAAACAGCAAACGATTTCAAAAGACAAATCAACAAGTCTGATATCTATACATATGCGATGGAATGAGCTACCTTTTATTATCTTAAGTTTGTAAGATATAATTTTTCTACATTGAATAAAGGATAAAAACAGAATATTTTAAGAGTACAAATTTTTATTGTGCTTAATGTGAACAAGGTGCTTGTTTGTTTTTAATGGACTGTGTAGTGTATACAATTTTTGAATCAATTACTATCTTGGTGGTAATTTCATATCGTGGTCACAATAAAATATTTGTTTGGTCAAAATATATATATATTTATTAGTATTTAGCACGACAAAATGAGAATCAATCATTCATTTTAAGCTGATATCATTATTTATATCCTAATTATACTTATCAAATAAACCAATATATATTTTGCTTGAATGAAAGCTTTTTATATATACAAACTTACAAATATATAAAATATATATACATTATTAGATGAAATAGCTCTACTTCGTAGCATTCATTTTTGTATGGAGCTGTATTGGGGTTAAGGAGGGTGAAATAATATCGATATGCCAGTAAATAACCATGTATAAGATATACATATAAAACATAAACGAAGAATATATTTTTACATGACCATAATTATGCCACCTGATTATAATTTAAATATAATTGAAACGAGGCCTTCCGACACAAAATAAACGAACAATACGTCAGACCTTAGATGAGTAATATGTAAAAAGTTTAATATTTTACTAAAAGGATGCAACAATAATTAATCTGACTTGAAGAATTTGCTTTCTTTAGCAATGCAATAAACAATATAACTTTAATTATGAAGTATAATGTTGATTCCACTTTTTATTTTTTATTTAATTTTATATATCACCTAAACATAAGGAGGAAAAAAATATAACTTTTCATTTATAGTACCACTTAATCCGGTAGTGCCATTTTATCAAGTGGGCAAGAATAATGACAAAAAGTTTTTTTATAAACCAATTACCCTCAAATAAACAAACAATGCTGTAGAGGGTTTGTTCACCATTCTTTGGTCAAACATATCATTGATCATACGAAATATTGACAATACTATATATAAATATTTCTTTATCACGACATCACTATCACACAAATCTTATTTTGAGGGGAAATAATGATGTTTAAAGATGTTGCTATGTTTTTCCAGGAAGACTCGGGGTTGAATTGAAAAGACATCTATAGCCAAAAGTGAGAGGTAGAAAAAAGTGTATTAGATCAAAAGAGAAAAGGAATTGACGTTTTCGTTAACAGGCTTACATAGACACAAAGGAAATCTGTTACACTGCTATTGAAGTCTTGGAAATGGAAGAAGGGGTATTTTATTTTTATTATTCCTTTTATTTCATAACCAGATGATGTTATGAAATGAAAGGAGCCGACTCAATTAAGGAGTAAGGCTGATAAGGAGATATAAAATACTCATCCTCATAATAGAGTTTTTAAATAAACTGACAAAATCGGGGATTACTAAGTTCCTCTAAGGAAGGGTTCCATACAACTAACCTTTTTATTGTTGTATTGCGATCCCAGCTATTTTTCCACAAAAATACAAACACATAAATGAATGTCAAGCCTCCAATACAACTCATCCGTAATGCTTTGCCCTGAAAAAAAAACACATTCTAAGTAAATGACGTTATGGAACTTTGCCGCGGATATCGTCAAAGTTTTTCCTCATTTTTACTCCTCGATTGAGACTCATAGTAAGAATATGAGAGGACTTCAAATGAAATCATCGAGGGAGCCTCCAATAAATGTTGTTCCGAAATACCGTTTACAAAAAATGTTTCTATTTTCATGTTATCCGCTTTCATTTTATATCATTTAGATTATGCAGTTTTTTAACGATGTGATGGATCTTGCCTTAGAGGGTTTAATTTAAACTAAATGTTTATTATGATTTTACTATCAAAGCCCTTCTTCCTATTTTTATTTTATTATTGTAATATTATGTCATGTATGATTTTAAAATAAAGAATGCATTACCATTTTTTTGAAAAATACAAAAATAAGCAGTAAAAATCCAGTAAATAATTGTTGGTCATTGTTACAAATATCAATATGATTACTCTACTTTTACTGTCGTAACACCAGATACCCCAATGTGTGGTTATGTTCTTTACTTTAGTTATGTATATCTGTATATGTTTGTTACAGTAAACAGTAATAATTTCTAACTAACTGTTACAAAATATCATAACTTCACTAAATATATTGCAACGCTTCCACCTTCCTCAGGGCAAATAAATTAATTATTTCTTACAGGCTTATAATGCAGTATTCCTACACTTAATTCACTTTATAATTTGAATGACGCACTTTTTACTGTATACCTATTTGCTATCGTATTCATTACTACATTAGAATCAGATAAACTTAAAGATGCATGATGATCTTACTGAATTTTTTTATGTTTATTACTCGCCGAAGGAGGTATTGTTTTCACTGGCGTTGGTTGGTTGGGTTGTTTTCAGCAGGATAACTCAAAAAGTACGAAACGGATTCGGATGAAACTTTGTGGAGTTGTTGGAAATGCCAAAGGAACAAATGATTAAATTTTGGCATCTCTGAGTGCTTCTTTAAGATGCAAAATGAGCTAAATAACTACTAAATATTTCAAGTTAGCCTACTCTGCCAATAGATGTCGCTGTGCTGTGCTCTCCTCTTTGATGAACTGGAACGCCCCTATAATTCAAGTGTGTAGAGTTAAAGGAGCAGTATGTAGAGTTAAAAGGACAGTGCGCACAGGGTTGGAAATGACAAAAAGACCAAGTGATTCATTTGGTGGGGATCGGCGGAGGTTTGCACTCTCTGAGTGTATACATGCCTCTAGTTTTTATATGTTATTAATCAATTATTTTCCGTACAACGAAAACATTATGAGATTGGAGGATTTATTTATTGCTGTTCAAGTACATTCAATTTACGAATGACATTCGATGTCATTTGAATGATCATCATATGCACGTTTTATGAAGTCCAATCCTTGAGCCCAATTTTCGAATGTTTTCCTCCATCATTTGGAAAATAGTTAAGATGCGTTAAATCGTATTTGCAAGAGGCTAATTGACTGGTCCATTATGGGAAATGACAATCTCAACTTATTCTTTAATAAATCCATTGTAAATTTATTGTGGGTGAAGCGGCACCGTCTTGTTGAATCCACATATCGTCCAATGTTATATTTCCAACTCTGATAAAAAGAATCGCTTATCCTGTCACGATTTCTCCTCGGAGTAACTTCACAGATTGTCATTGTCAACGAAAAGTACATAACACCACACATAATGGTTTCTTTTGGGATCTAATGACGCCTTTTTTATTTAGATATTAGGAAATTATTATTTATTTCAACTCTACATATGTGGGTATACAATTCTCCTACTAGAGTCCCAGATATATTTCTTATAATATATTTATAAAATATATTCATTTTGAAAAACGCAATTATATATTTTTCTTTTGCATAATAAAACCAATAGTTGAGGACGTAGGTTGGACTCCCGAGAGGTGAAGGCCATATTCATCAATGCTAAGAGGATATATATATATATATATATATATATATATATATTAGCCTGTCCCGTTTTCAGGTCAATCGCTCCGATTTTTTGCTCCAAGCACTTTTCTGCTGCGTAGTGATGAAAAAATGAGATTGAGAAAGTTTCAGCCTTCAAAGGCCATTTTTGTGACTGCACAAGCCACTCAAAGTTTCAAAAAGGCCGTTTTTGGGGTCAAAAATGGCAATTTTCAAGTGGCTTGTGCTGTCTGAGTTTTAGTGATATCGAGTTAATTTCTTTTCCTAAGGGTTGCTTGAAGTCTCATCTTTCAATAAAATTTTGGAGCAATCAAGCAAATAAATATTTCTATTGTTTTTGGCCCGTTCAGTAGGCCTCTTTTGGCCCAAAATAGGCATTTTTTGTTTTTTGCTAATATTTGCCCTAAAAGTTATCTTAGCAATTTTGTTATTTTATGGCAAAATAATTGCCTTGTCATAATGCACGTTTTGTGCAATTTTTATAATGATCAAGAGGATATAGACGTTTTGATAGAAAATATTGTGTTTATTGTTATAAATATTGTTCATTTGCAGAAATAAAATCGCTATTTATACTTTACAATATTATTTATTTCCTCATGGAATAAGTTTTTTTATTATAATTTTACTAACTTTATATTGGTTTTTAAGATGAGTAAAATAACTACGTAAAATGTTAATACGTTTTCCACACCACTCAGCGCACTACCCTTTTGTGTGGATGGTCCCCCTAGAGATCTATTCATATACTGTGACTTATTTGAAAGTCATATTTGATATTTTTAAAGATTTTTTTATTCCTTAATTAATTTATTTTTAATTCCGTATTATGAGATATAAGATGCCAGTACTATGTAGGTAGTCTCATCCATTCCATATTTTCTTTGACCATTACAAGCAAGTTAAACATAAGAAAAGAAAAGGGGTGCGAAACTATACTAATTGTTTTTTTTTATTTTTGTTGGTTATATCTGGTTAAAAAATATCTTTATTTTTTTCTTATAGTAATCGAATTGTAATGTCCAACCTTTCTTGATCCGGTAAGATTTCGTCTCCAAGACTTTAAAGAATCATGTACTTCCATGTAAATGCCAAGTTTGGTTAAACATACTCTTCAAACATTTTTCGTAAAGTGATGGATTGCTGTGTTAATAAAGCTTCATTTTCCAAACAGCTTCTATATCTCTTTTTGGTGAAGACGTATTTTGGTGTGCTGTCAAAAAAACATCTGGAATTGTATAAAGAAATTATTGTTGAAATTATTTTACTTCCTTCTGTAAGGCCAAGACTCTCCAACTTAATGTAATGAACGACCTTCGACATAAACCGAGCATGGTGTATTGGTGTAGGGAGTTTTATGTAAAGTTGTTTTGAATTCGGATACATATAAAATGCTCATAGGTTGCCAATAATCTTTGCATTTTATTTTCAATCAGTATTTTTTTAAAGCTTTTAATATTTCAAAATATTTTTGTTTGCTTGTTTCTGTATGTTCTTTTTCATCCATGTACAATAAAAATCTCTGTATTTTGTTATGCTACTTATAAAAACATTTGGAAGTGTATCTTCTGGAAAATTTTCTCGATTGATCTTTTTGCATTCAATATTTTTGTGAGACTGAATTAAACTATTCACATTATATCTACATATAATGATCTTATTTATTAGTTGCATAACCAACTTTTTATTATTTTTGTAGTAAATAAAAATGAGTAATAATATTTTACGTGCTACATGCTAGGTTATTTTACTCATCTTAAAAACCAATATAAAGTTAGTAAAATTATAATAAAAAACTTATTCCATGAGGAAATAAATAATATTGTAAAGTATAAATAGCGATTTTATTTCTGCAAATGAACAATATTTCATAACAATAAACACAATATTTTCTATCAAAACGTCTATATCCTCTTGATCATTATGAAAATTGCACAAAACGTGCATTATGACAAGGCAATTATTTTGCCATAAAATAACAAAATTGCTAAGATAACTTTTAGGGCAAATATTAGCAAAAAACAAAAATGCCTATTTTGGGCCAAAAGAGGCCTACTGAACGGGCCAAAAACAATATAAATATTTATTTGCTTGATTGCTCCAAAATTTTATTGAAAGATGAGACTTCAAGCAACCCTTAGGAAAAGAAATTAACTCGATATCACTAAAACTCAGACAGCACAAGCCACTTGAAAATTGCCATTTTTGACCCCAAAAACGGCCTTTTTGAAACTTTGAGTGGCTTGTGCAGTCACAAAAATGGCCTTTGAAGGCTGAAACTTTCTCAATCTCATTTTTTCATCACTACGCAGCAGAAAAGTGCTTGGAGCAAAAAATCGGAGCGATTGACCTGAAAACGGGACAGGCTATATATATATTCAAACAGATGTGATTCTATCGAATTAAATAATTTAAAAAATATGATATGCATTAGTGCACATTTTTCTTTGTCTCTGTCATCTTAATTAAATCTATAAAAAACAAAATAATATATTGTTAGCTTTACAGTTATTTCATTTAATTATGAACATATACAAGAAAATAAAGAAAAGATTTTCAACATTTTAGAAGTTCGTTATTTGTTTATTATGAAATAATAACATATGCCTCCATAAATCAACATTATTAATTTTCATAAGTATATAATTTATTATACTATTACTGCATTGCAAAGGAGGCGCAATAGTGTGAAGAGAACTTAGTGTGCAATAAATAAAAATAAACATAGATTGCATACAAATTCACTTCTCAAATAGAGTTTCAACTTTATTTTTGTACATTTTTCTGGACGCCTTTTGTGGCTTTTACTTGTTTTTTTTTTTTTTTTATCTGAAGTATCCGCACCTTTGTACTAGGATTTTCTCCAGCTTGTTGTAAAATATTAATTTCAAGTTTGATGTTTGAAAATCTTGAAGTTACAATAACAAAATTCATTCTTATAAATCAATTATTTCATAAGTTGGTTATTTTACAAATTTGCATGTTTTCTCTAGCTTTTTATAAGCAATTATAAAAAAACTGAACTGTTTTACTTACATTTTACAGAACAAAATATTCCTTTTAAAATAACTATAAAGCCAATATACTATTTGTAGGTATATTTTGTATTCAAGAGACCTTGTCGATAAGATTAACAACTTAATTTTTGAATATGTAGAATCGTGTGTGTCTTAGAAACTTAATTTGCCGCAATTCAAAGCCCCTTTTCATCACGAGTTGAGGTTGGATATAGACAAGAATGTCCTGCAATATTGTGTTCCTCCGGCAAAATTCGTAGGGTTAATTCCGTCAAAACCTCCGATTAGCTATAAAACTTTTTCAAAAAAAAGTTTCGACGCATGATATTTTCCGTTATATAATGTGGGCATAAAAATAACTTTTTGTTTTAAAAAATCTATTTGTTTACAATTTTTTTTTGCAGATAAGTTGTTAGCCGGACATGTAAACATTCCTAATGCGCAAAGTAGTAACAAACGCAAAAAAATGCACTCATAATGTTCATATTTCTTTCGTTATTCATGGCCCTAATTGGCATAATTCATTAGTGTCTCACAATCATCTATATTATTTTCATGATCATCGGAAATATAATTTGTGGAATCAATTCCTCTTTTCTCTGTTGAAAGTAGTTTTTCTATGTTTTTATCTTTTGTTTATCTTGTCAATTGATCTATCCTTTCTTTTTTTGGACAACTTTCATATATTTACTTCCGCCGAAGGAGGTATTGTTTTCACTGGCGTTGGTTTGTTGGTTGGTTTGTTTGTCAGCAGGATAACTCAAAAAGTACGGAACGGATTCGGATGAAACTTTGTGGAATTGTTGGAAATGCCAAAAGGAACAAGTGATTATATTTTGGCGTCTCTGAGTGCAGAGTTAAGATGCAAAATGAGCTAAATACTAATAAATATTTCAAGTTAGCCTACTCTGCCAATAGATGTCGCTGTGCTGTGAAATTGGGTGCGAGGAGCGTCTTCCTCTTGGAATTTCCGTCGAGGGGAACCCTCCCCCGTCCCTCTACGCCGCCCCAGTCGTGAAAATCCGCCTCGGAAGGCTCATAAGGACCCCGTGACGGCGGAGGTTGCACTCTCTGAGTGTATATATGCCTCTAGTTTTTGTTAAAATTGACTGGTTGTTCTGTGAAAAAAATGATGCGTTTACGAGTTTTTGATTTTTTTAAATCCTTGTAGTAGTGAAATTGAAAGTGATGTGTTATAAGATAAGAAAATTAGTTTTTTAAGCCTATTTGGGTCGATAGAATAGCATCCGACAGGATATAAATAAGCATTATAGCATTCAAATTAGTCTATCAAACCTAGGATCTTATCAATGAGGTAGACCAAATGACCATCCCCTCTCGGGACTCGTACCTGTACCCCAACATTGAGAGTTGAACACGCCTTAACAAGCACGGCTACCGCACCCCTTAAAAATTAGTTATTTTATTCCGCAAAATTGCACGAGTGACTCTTTAAAAATATACTTAAAGAAGAATTTCACTTCTACATGGATTTAAAAAATCAAGAGACTCGTATTCGACCATTTTTGACAGAACAACAGTCAGTCCTATAACACAAATTTGAATTTCCATCTCGAGATGATCCAATGCCTTTACTATCCTAACCCTGTTTTTGTATGATTAATAACAATAATATGTAGTTGAAAGCTGCTTGAAGATAATTACACCCTCATATTTTCTAAAAATAAACAGAGATGTGAGCTGTTGAAAAATGGGAAGAACGAAAATAAGGATAATTACCCTCTGAGGGGATATTTGAGTTTTTAATTAATATGTGTTAATGTCCCATTAGCCCACTGTGATGATGAGGAAATAACTTTTTCGATGATTCAATGATTTAACAGAGTTTGAAAGCTGTGTAAAAGCCTTCAAAGCAAACATGAAAAGTTGTCTTCATCAAAATTATACTTTGTAGAAAATAATAAATAAAATGTGTAATTGTTAAGGTAGTTTGTTATAATTTTAAGGCGAATCTTTATTGATTTTTAAAAGGATGTATATAGGCATAAACGAGATAATATATATATATATGACATTATTCTTTTTTCACAAGAACATGGAAGGTTTAGCTTTGCAATAAACCTATTAAATATTTCCTCAGCCTCACTCTTGTAGTTGTCTTGATCTGACATTTTCAAGTGACAAGGCTGGGTACTTGATTTTCCAAAGCAGATCTTTTCAAGGGGTAATAAAATTTTACACAATAAAAGATGCCTTTCAAATCATGGAATGATATAATTCTGTTTTTAAGGCCGTCAAGCTCAAATTATTTAGGATATAAGGATCTTAAAGTATTTTTTAAATTCCGATTTTGGCGAATCACGTCAATGGTCGAAGAGGCGTTAAATGATGGAGTTCCATTCCATAAAACTCTATGAGCTGCTGCTATCCAGGGAGAAAATTCTTCTAAATAAGTAATAAAATCTATGACAAATATAAGCCCACTGTAAACGGGATCTTAAGACACTGTAGCCCTCAATTCAATTCCAGGACTGCAAGAAATATCTATAAAAACTTTGAAGTAGATTTTGGGTAAAATTATACTAGTAGAGATAACCCTGCTCCTAAGAGAGATCTAGGTCTTATTATTGAAGATTGTAAAATGTATGAAACAGTTTGTTGAGCCAAACTCTTCTTCATTTAAAACTTTTTCTGCTAGCCATGAAATTGTAATTACTTTGTACAATTTTTTTGGTGTTATAATGTGGTTAAAAATATCGATCATCTTTTGAAGATTGAATTTGTTGATTAATTGATTGTAGAATCTACACAATATTTAAGTGAAGTCCAATTGGAAAAAGATGATCCATGTCTGTCCCAAGATATTCCGGGAACTGAGATAGTGTCCACGATCGAGCAGCCAGCAATTTTGAACTTTATTTCCGGACTCCATTCCCCGAAGATAAAATAGCAGTTTTTTGTAATTGATTTTTAATCGAGACTACTTTTTATATTTTTTGAAATAGCCCAGAACCTCTTCAGTACGCTTAATCAGTTGTCTCTCAGATTTAGCTTCTAACATTATCGTCGGCTTAAATATCCATATGTGTCAAACCACTCCAAAGCCTTTAAATTTCTTTACAATTTAATGTCTAAGACTATTGCGGCAGCAATAAATAAAAGGGGTGCTGGCAACTCCTATTTAAGTTGATTATTTCACTCCTATAGTTTCCTAATGATATAAATTACATGCCATTGACGAGTAGGGCTCTAATAGGATTGGAAAACCTCTTCAGGAGTAATTTTTTAATGGAGTTGATTATGGAGTTATGAAGTTGGGAATCAAACGCCTTACAAAAGTCTACTGCTACGATAGCTCCATAAGTTTTCCTTTTTTGATACTTTTTCGATGACGGTCTTGATATGTCACAAATTTTCCTTCCGTTAAGGAATCCTTTTTGTTCTGGGCCAAGTTTGATATTTACAAGATACTTCGATTTCTGATGCAAGCACAACAGAAAGAATTCGATATTGATCAATAAGAGCTGTAATTGGTCTCCAGTTGTTCATATCTATGACCGACCCTTTCTTTGGTATAAGAACTAATTGCCCAATAGTAGAGAATTGAGGAAGCTTTCCAAAACATTTTGAGTGCATTTTTGATGCGTTTGTTACTACTCTGCGCTATAGGAATGTTTACATGTACGGCTAACAACTTCTTTGCAATTTTATTAAACAAATATATATTTTTTTAAAACAAAAAGTTATTTTTGGGCCCACATTTTTAAAATGTAAATAATCTTCTAGTAACTTAAAGCCTTTCCCTGAATTAATTACTTGGTACATTCAAATATCCAAGGATTTAAATATGCCTTGAAAATATTGCCTCTAGCTAATTTCTCCATTTCTTCCCATTCTCCTTCTTCCCCTTTTAATAATGGAAATAATAAGTATTATAAGAATAGCAATCATGCTAAAGCCCCAAAGTTTTCAATTTTATTCTCTTTTTTGTAAAAGTCAAATGGCCTACAGGCAAATATTAAAGCGGGCCTTTAAATGATAGAGAGGAATACTTTTTTTCTCTTTCCCTAATTAATTTATTAAATTTATGAAGATATATATATATATATACATTTTATAAATATAATTAACACAGCCGTTTTTTGTAATGATTTAATATTTATTTAAAAAAACCACAGCATTTTCCATGCTGAAAGAAACATTAAAATGATTCAAGATTTCATTAATACAAGTCATGATGAAACTCTGCACCTAGACACTCTTTGTCAATATATAATTTTTTTGGAAGAAAACCTAAAAAATAAATAAATGACTTTCATTAAGTTATGTGGTATGAATAGACGTCTTGGGGAACCCTCCACACAGTGTACTTGCCTCCTGGGCGGTGTGAAAAAAGTATAATCATTTTACGTGTTACGTGATAGGTTTTTTTGCGGATCTTGAAATAACTAAAATATAATTTTACAGAGTCTTGCAGGTAAATCCGCACAAAGTTCAATATCCTCCAGATCCAAAATGGGAACAAAAGTGATACCTATTTGAATACATAGAAGTTGTTTATTAGACATAATACAATATTACTATTCAATATGGCCGCCCTCAGCCTCAAGGATGTCGTCTAAAAGACGCCTGAACCTCCCACAGGCCGTGGAGACCTCCGCAGGATCCAGTTGGTTCATATCCGACTTGATGGAGGCCTTCAGGACGCCACATTGCTGTGGTGTGTGGTTTCACACCTCCCTCTCCTACAAGTAGTAGTCGCATGGGTTCAGGTCGGGCCTGTTGGGGGGGGGGGGGGCAGGTGTTGAAGTCCCAAAGTTGGGCACATTCTTCTTCAGCCAGGACTGCACAAGTTTGGCCTTGTGGCGGGCGCCGAGTCCTGCTGTAATGTGTACGGGGTCCCGGAGGCCACAGAGTCCATCCAGGGGACGACAACAGTCTTGAGGACATTGAGGTAAACCTCTGTGTTGACCTTCTCCTTGGGGCTGAAGAAGTGTGGCATGACTGACCCATTGCTGCAATGACCCCCAACACCATGATGCTAGCCGGGTTTTTGGTCCTGAAGGCCATGGGAATATCCTTGGGGTCCCTGGAGATCCACCTGCCATTCCTCCTGTTGCTGCTCCTGTCCACAGTGAAGACTTTTTCATCACTGAAGAACCGCAGATGGCTGGCGCATTTTGTCTTCAGAGAAACGAGCAGCTTCTTCCCTTTGCGACCCTTCTGGCCTTCTGGGCATCGGCAAGGAGATGTCTGATCTTCAGGGCATAGGTCTTGTATCCTGTGATGTAGTGAAGATCCACGTAGATATACCGACTGATCAGAGGAATGAATATATGTGTATATTATATGTATACTATATTGGAACTGAACTGTACATACATATATACATAGGTAGGTGGTGACGTCCGGAGAGGTAGTTGAAGTACCCCTCACTCCCCCCCTTGAGTCATCATTTAAATTTGAAAAATGTTGGTGACTGGAAGTAATGATGAGGCATAAAAAACATACATATAAATATTTTTGTTAATAATGGTGGCCATAAAGAAAACTTATTAATTGTCCGTGGCAGAACAAAAACCATATTACATAAACCTAACTTCGTTTTTGTCTTCGTTAATTTTCACAGTCTTTGACTTTTCGATAAGCGAAGCGACTTCCTCCGTTGTGAAGGTGGCTCTTCAGTTTTCACTTCAAAATGTTGACCCGGGTTTTCTTTGGTTTGATGAATTTTCTGTTCCAAACAATGATCTTGCCAGATTCTAGTAAAATTTGATAAATTTGAAGATCAGAAGTTCTCTGATGCAATGGGACATTTGTGCTAAGTCTGGAAGGAAGGAAGACAGTTGATTAATTAGGCCAAGTAAACCGCGGCATTCGGATATATTTTTGGGACTGGGAAATTTAGTGATAGCCTCAACACGTTTTTTAGAAGGATGGACCTTTCCAGGCACTAATTCGTAACCAGCAATTGGGCTGATGATCCTATTTGAATCTTTTTACGCAAAACGGTAATATTGTGTTCTTGGGCGTTGAGTAAAAATAAAATAAGTCTCTGGAAAAGGGTTTTATAATCTGGAGCTCCAATAATAGTGTCATCAACAATCTTTTTAGCGTTGTCAACACCTTCCAATATCACATCTGATCGAATGTTGAATTCATCTGAACTTGCGTTTATACCATTGCTGCCCTTAGGTATCTGAATTTTCCCTGAGCAGTTATGAATGTAGTGAGGTATGAGCTTTTCTCATCAAGAGGGACTTGAAAGTAGCCATAAGTAAGGTCTGCTACGGCAAAAACTTTAGATGAACAGTGAAGGCTTTGTACAATTTCTTCTGAACTAGGGAAGGGGTAGCAAGGGCGTTTGAGGTATTTATTTAGGTTAGTAAAATCAGTTACTGAGCGCACCTTTCCATTTGATTTGAGGACAAAATGCCCATATGCACAATGATTTACTGGTATGTTCACTCGATCAATAATTCTGGCCCTGAGCAATTCATTAATTAAATTATCCGCTCGCTCACGGACATGGAGAGGTATTGTCCTGGTTTTTTTTGGCCTGAAACGGAATTATTTGACATCGTCCCTCAGGTGGAGCTTCATGGGTGGACCGGATATGGGAGCTTTATTCTCAAGACTATCAGAAATAACATCCTCAAACATGTTAGCAGGAGGGATTTTTTTCGTTAACATTAAATTCAACACAAATTCCTGAAATACTCGTCACTTATTTTATGGCGAGTTGTCTGCGTTTAGTGAGTGATTTAGTGTTTTGTTGGCTGATGAATAATGTAGGCTTGGCTTGCAACGCGCCATTCATATTTCGAGGTAAATTAAAGTCGGGGTTAATCATTTTTAGACTCACCATGTCCTGCCACGATAAAAGGAATTCCCGCACGAGGGATGAGGTCACAATTACTTCTATTTCGCTTTGTATTCACCAAACGTGGCGGTCAGATTGACTTTTCCTTCCGCAGCCATGGTGGACGTGGAATCAGCTAAGGTGATAACAGCCTTTGAACGTTTAAATGGAATATTCCGCTTATTAAGAATGTTTGCTGACATTATAGATTTGGTGGCTCCCGTGTCTGGTATTACGTCGAAGGGAGTGACGTGTTGTCTTTAGTAGGGAATGTTATGGTGGCACAAGGTGTAGCCCCGTACGCTTTGGCTGAAAGTCAATTTCTCTTTCCCTCCCAAGATGCTACAATGGACTTCATGGAACGGTTGTCTTCGTCCGATGATGAAGTGGAAGATTCCGAAGAGAGCGTATACTTATTGGCGGCGTTTTTCTTCAGGGATGGGTTTTCGAAGCAGTATTTATGCAAGTGTCCCTTGCGTTTACAGTGACTACAAGTGGTAGAGGTGTACACGGGACATAAATTAGCCCTGTGTCTTGGGGACTCACAACAGTAACATACACCCCTCTGCATCTTTTTAAAAGGTAACAGGGGTGTTTGGAGCGGGAAAATGAGCGGGGTCCCGATCTTGAACTAGATGCAGAGCTGGATTTTGGTCTAGGAGAATCCTCACATATATTGGCATCCGCTCTCTTTATCTCTGGGGATCTGCTGACGGAGAAATGATTTTTTGAAGCCTAGTAGTTCTTAACGCAAAGGGAAATTTTCTTACTTGTGATGGGAGCAGGAATTTTGCGCATTTCCTTCAAGAGCTCCTGATCAGGCAATCCTGGAACCCAGAGAAGAGGAATATTTCGTTGACCGTGAAATTCTTTAATTTACAATTAAATGATATTTTCGCTAAGTTCCGCTTCCCACTCCGAGGCTTTTTTCCCTGGAGGGAATTGTGAGTGAAAAATTTAAATCTTCTATTAAATAGGGGTGTATGGATTCAAAATGATCATCTAGAATGCTCATTGCGCTTTGTGATGCCCCCTTACTGTCATACACAGGGGCGTCGTTCTCAAATCTCAATTTTATTTGAGAGGCGAGGTCCGACTTTAAATAATGTAGAAATAATGATCTTTGAATGTCTGTGGATACAAGATGAGCATGAGCTGCATGGAAGTAGCTTCTGAAAGAGTCTTTCCATGCAATGTACTCCGTCATTGGAGCCTCGGATCTTAATATTGGTGGCTTTATTTCCTCCGCTACTTTTCTCTAACGAGCGATAGCATCATCTTGTGTTGTGGACTGAGGTGGGATGGAGGTTGGTAGCTTCTTGGACCTGTTTGAGGAGGCTGCAGAGACTAGGGATTCCTTGCCATCACTGACCACTCTGTGGGCTTCGGCAAGAGGACGTTCGACCTCCGAAGATATTATAAGTGATTGCTCCTCATAGAGGTCGGTATCATTGGGGGATATCTCTGAAAGTGTGTCAAAGCGCGTTTCCAGTTTCTCTAGTGCGGCATTGAGCCGAACGATGCCTTTTTCAACTATAGCAAATTGACCAGTGGAAGGTGATAATTTGCACTCGTCAATTATTGTTTTAGCTTATTGCTCCTCTTTGTGACGGCAGTTTTGCAGCCTCCGACCGATTGTTTCAGAAACTCCATCTTCGCCTCCTTTGTTGAATATGAAGAGAGATCCATGTTGAAGAGTGAGGAAATATAGTAAGAACTGAATGTTTGTAAACACAAGACATGACGTAAATATTTGTAAACACGACCAATGACGTCACCGTTGATGACAGAATGGAGAACTATTTAGTCGGTTTGGATAATGTATTTCTTACTCTCAGATTCGTGTATTCGAGTCCTCGGTTGATTGAGATGTATCGCTGAGTGGAAAATATTTCTTTTTTCTTGGGGATGTTTATAGGTTCTTCAAGCCGACTGCGCCATGTGATGTAGTGAAGATCCACGTAGATATACCGACTGATCAGAGGAATGAAATACGTGTGTATATATATCTAATGGAACTGAACTGAATACTATACTAATATATACATATATATATATATATATATATATATATATATATATGGTGGTGACGTCAAGAGAGGTAGTTGAAGCAACACCTCATATCCCAAGTCTTTCTTGATGACCCTGGATACAGTCGACAGGTGGACCCCACGCTTCCTGGTGAGGATGGACATGGGTGTCCCGGATTGGCCTTGATGGACCTCTTGAGACCAGCCACAAATGTGGGCGTGCAGATCCGGTCACTCCTGGGCTTGTGACCCTTTCTCTTGGACATCCCTGACTCTTTCCACTTCTTGGTGATGTCGTAGATCGTCCTCCTGGGGTACTTGAGCAACTTGATGATGGCTGCAGGACTGTGCCCTGCGCAAATCAACTCGATAACCCTGTCCCTCCGGGTCTGCTTTATCTCCGTATCAGTGTATTTTTTTTTGTTTTTGGGCGCAATTCGACAGTACATTCACGAAAACCTCCCACATGTGCAATATCTAAGCTTTACTTGCACTCCTAATGGATCTGGACGAAGTTGAACTTTGTGCAGATTTACCTGCAACACCCTGTAAAGAATTTTAAATAATATTAGAAAAACTTATCACATGAGGATATACTTAGTATTGACAAGTATACATAACGATTTCTTTCAGCAATGTTATAAGATTTCATAAGAATGAATACATTATTTCAA
>CP045898.1:14066431-14111755 GCA_013387185.1 Caligus rogercresseyi
CTTTTCCAAGGGGCCTGTAAAGCTTCTCAAACGCTTCAGTTAAACAAGAGGACCAATCATTTTTTTTGTTTTTTTCTCTTTTTTAAGGAGTCATAAAGGGTTTTTAGTAAAGAGCCATAAACGCACAATAAAGCGTCTTTAATATTTGCCACTCCTATGAGTTTATTTAAATCTTAACGGTTTTTCGGAACAACAACAATTATTAGTAGATCTGTGATTTTCTTGTCTACAGGACTTATTCCTTCCGCTGTTTTTTGAATCCTAAAAAACAAGTTCCCTTCTGCAAATTTGACTTTTTCCATATTATAGCTTAATCCATTTTCTTTTAAGGCTTGCAAAACTTTTGAAATTAAATGTGCAAAATATCATCAATATAGACGAAACACCCATCTATATTACCCAATATACCATCAATCAACCTTTAAAATGTACTAGTCGAATTTTTAAGACTAAATGGCATTCGTAAATATTGAAAGAATCCGCATGGTGTTGAGATTGCTGTTTTTTTCTTTATCTTTATTATCCATTGATATTTGGTGGTACGCTTATAATAAATCTAATTTGCTAAAAAAAATGATGAGTTTTGTTTTTTCATATTTTCATACAAGTTTGAATCGTAGGCATGGGGTATTTGTCTGATTTTGTGTTGTTATTTAGAAGCGTGTAATCTCCGACGAGTCGCCAGTCGCCGTTGGACTTTTTAACTAATGAATTGGATGAAGACCAGTTTGATTTTGAATGTTCTATAATATTATTTTTCAATAATTTTTTCTATTTCCTTTTTAAAATAATTGTTTTCTCTGGAGTAAACTTCCTTTTACGTGACACAAATGGCATGCCAACTGTCTCAATTTTATGAAATAAACCATTCTTTGGTTTATGTATGAAAAAAAGGATCCCTTCCACCCATTCTAACTCAAGGGCGGATCTCCCTTATTCCTAAAAATGGAGATGGAACGTCCATAAACCACTGGAGACCATTGACAATTGTTAATGAATCATATCAATTTTTGCGGGAGTGCTGGCTAAGCAAATGGAACCAATACTGAATGGAGTATTAGGTCCTGAGCAAAAGGATTCCTAAGAGGGCGTAACATTGCCGATATATCACGAAATATTTCTGCAGTGATTGACTCCACTAAGACTAGAGGAAAATATGGTGCCATAATAGCCATAGATTTTAGTAAAGCTCCGATTTTATTTTCTCATTGTTTTATTCTTAAAGCGGTAAGAAAGTTTCTGCCCAGGCAATTTTTTTAATCCGATTCGGGCTCTTTTATTTAATGGCACATCAATAAAAACCATCGACGGATTACGCAGCGGGCCGATTTCCCTTGGCAGAACTGCAGACAGGGATGTCCCGGTTTCCCCTTTTTTTTGTGGCAGCGATGGTGAATTGAGTATGGTCTTGAAACTCAAATATGGCGGATTCGGTGTTATGCTTGGTAGGGACTAACATATTATAGATCTCTTCGCTGACAATGTGGCGCTAATGGTGGAAGCTAACTCCGAGGAACAAATTATAAAAAGGACTGAGGTTCTCTTGTCTTTTTTTAAGAAATTAAAAAAAAATTCGGGGCTGGAAATCAATTTGGAAAAGACAACTATTCTCCCTATTAGTTTATGGACTCCCATTTTGTCATTCGTGGGAGGCTGCAAAGTTTCGAAATCTGTCAATATTTTGGGCATACAATGGGAATGTGAACAGCCTTCTATGTCAAATTTTCTGAGGCTCAATGCGCAAGCATTCAAGTGGGTTCAAGCATGGAGAGGCTTCAATTTACAAAAAGAGTGGATTTATATAATTGCAAACTAATATCGCAAATGATATATGTTGCAAGTGCCTGCCAACTGTTGGTGAGCGCCTCCTGGAAGAAGAAAGCCATGGCAAAAAGTGCTTTTTGATCATAGATATTTGCCCACTTTACAAAGAAAAAGATCAGAACTAGGAGGAGGACTGGTGTTGCTTCGGAACGTATTACCAAAGATTTATAAAGAGTTCTAAGAGATGCATATTCAAAGCCACCAAAAGAATGGCGGGGTTATGTGACAGACTCTATTATATTCACTCGACTAATGTTTGGTATCAACTATCCAACAAGTATATTGCCAAACATTCAATGGATTGGGCAGCTGTCCAAAGGGTAATATGAAAAAAACAACCCCATTTTGATTCTAGTTTAACTATTGATATAATCCGCCGAAATTTGGAGAAAAAATATTTCTTCAAAAACCTTCCTTTGCCTTTGAAGAAAACTCGCTTATATATTCTGATATATCAAAACAGTCGGTTTTTGTATCCGGAAGATTTTATTTTCCACTTCAGAGGGGAGCAAAAAGCCATATTCCCCTAGCTCCTTGGTGTGTGAAACTTCCTCAAAAGACTAAGTCTCAAACGATGCTTTGAATGCCACCCAAAATCAAAAATTTTTTTATCTCCCTAAAGTGTGGGAGAAGAGATCTTACATTCTTTGAGAGGGATAAATGATGGCAAGAAGTTTACTCCTCGACTTCAATATATGCAAACTTAATCAGTTTCAGAAACCATTGTAAAGATTGTGGACGCTTATACAACTATATTTAGCACGCGTTTTACGACTGTCTTACTTTGAAAATCCTAAAATAATTCGTACTTTTAAATGCATCGAACATTGGGGACTTCGAGGTGGAATTTTTGGGAGCATACATCCTATTCGGTTTTCCGTTGAGATCGAACTTGACCAACGAAGAAATAGCAATCAGGGCTGCAATAAGTAATTGCAAACTTATATATCCCTGGAGCTAACTGAGAAGAGATATCGAAAGCAGCAAGCTCCGAGCAATCCTAATATCAGCGGCAGCTCGGTACACAGCTTTTGCTCTAAAGATTCCGACTCTCGGTGGAGGATCTTGGGATAACGCGTCTGTACTCGTCAAATACTTCCCTTCAACTTCTCAGCACTACGCCAAAGCCATCAGAATAATTATAAATAATTATAAGAAATTTAAGAAGAATCTTAGTTTTTACTATAAGAAAATTATGTATTGTGTTTTTCTTTTACCTCTGGTTCTTTTTTGACACTCTGAAGAGTTGTAATCCTTTTAGTCGGGTCACCAATGTAGAGGAGGTCCCAGGGAAAATGATACACTCAGTTTTAAACATTTTAGTTTGTAACTTTATTAATGACTTCTAGCTTTCACGGCAACTCAAGAACTAATAATCTTCCTTTTTCTTCTTCAAGAAGAAAAAGGACAGATCAGGATCTACCTGTATTAAATTATCATTATATTTACATGAATTATATTTACACAAGTCCGGAAAACTCTAAGTTAAAGTGCACCACATATATATATATACCAAATGAAGAATTTTTGTAAATATAACCTGTGGTTTAAACATTTCATGTATAATAAATATGTAACTTAATGCTTTTGCAATCTACGTGGAAAATATATAAAAAATACGATAATGACTCTTTTGTATATTTTGTTATAATTTTAATATAAATAAATATGGATAATTAACACTTTTTTACAATGTATAAACAAAAATAAATATACAAAAAATACACGACTTCACAATGTAGTATTTGTGTCACAACAGTATTTGCAGCTCTTTTAAAATCGGAAGCAAATAATTATATAATAATGTTTGAGTCGATAATTCATACTTCACATTTCACTTACAAAGTCTCATACATCCTTTGAGAGTCACATTAACACTTTCATTCATTCAAAACAGAAGGAAAAGGAGCGTTGATTTGTTTCATTTTTGGTTTCACCAACAAACATTTGACTATCTTTTAAAGAACAAAAAACACTGGACTATTTTATTTATTAAAAAATTCATTCTTCTTGACTTAAAAGCTTCAATATGCGAAAGTTTTTTTTTTTCTATGTCTTTACGTAATTTAAATATATATCTTTTGTTTATTTAATCCCCAAAACAAAACAACAAATAACCTCAATTAGGAGATCAAGCAGAGCAAACAATATTTCCTAATATCCCCCCAACAGAGCACAAAATGAGATAGGGAGTCTTCATTGTATACTTTTTGTTTCGTCTCCATGGTTTAATTTATGTGTACAATAAAACCTATATATATTTATATATATAATAGGTGTAGTAGAAAGGAATCCATAATTTTTGCATTTTATTGAAGGTTTTATTTCACATAGTTAGAATGATCCGATTTAGGTCAATATGCACCGTTTTTTTTCGATAACTTGTTGCTATTTTGAAGGTAATTTTATAATGTCTCTCTCACCCTCGTCCCTATTGGCAAAAAAGTGATTTTTACAAGCTTCTCTTGAGGCCATTTTTCACCAGCAAAATCATTCGCCATAGACAGGAACAGGTAGTAATCACTTGGTGGCAGGTCTGGACTATAAGTTGGATGCATAATAACATCCCAACCAAGCTCCCGGAGCTTGTGGCTTGTGGCTAAAACCTTCCTGAACTCTCAAAACTATTCACTGAAAATTTAGTCAAGATCTAATGAACCGTTCGGGAGATACAGGGAAACGAACGAACGAACGAACAGAATTCTTTTTATTATATAGTATATATATATATATATATATATATATATATATATATATATATATATATATATATATTATATATATATATATATATATATATATATATAAATATATATACACATAAACAACTGGATGTGTTATATGAGGTACATTTTATTTCTGGTTAAATGAGATGCGAAAGATCTTCCTTTAGGATCTTGAAATGTGTTCTACCTTGCATTCATAGGAACTTGAAGATCTCTATTAGAAATAGTAGTATTTTTTCTATACATATCCTTAAGTAGATGTTGGTTAGGAATTTGTTTTTGTTTTGTAGTAGCTCTAAGAAAACACTTAGGAAGGGTTGTATTCCTGAACACACCTTTATAGAATATGTAAATGATGTAAGGATAAAAAGATAAGTTTTATTTGATGATACGCTTTGTTGTTCTACAAGAAAGAAAGTTTTCTTTATACAAGAGTATATACATTCGGCTGATTTTCTGAATTTGTAACTCACAAAAGAATTTATAAGTTTTAAGAGATTATGGAATGTTGTAAATATTAACAAATAGAGAAAATAAAAGTAATTTGTAGTTTATGTTGCTAATTCTATCATATATTAGTTTTTAAGCTTTTGGCGTAAATTAAGGAAATAGTTGAATATATTTGAAAATACTTTTATTTCATATATTTGTTAATAATAATACTTCAATAATATCTAAAAAATCCTACCAAGAAAAACAATCCGAAACGTAATCCAGTATCAACGGGTAGGATCATAAAACTTATGTTATCTTAATTATCAATTTACATTTTAAAAGTTGATACTTTTATATTATTATTACTCATTGTACTATAATGTTCATACATGTTGAACTATAAAATTTACTCATTTACTATTAAAAAATATTCATTTATTTTTAATTATATTATTCGTTTAAATATATTTTATTATCACTTCAACATAACTAAATCAAGGTTATTAGGAACTCAAACTTGAAATAATTAGTTGTATAAAATACTTTTTTACAACATCGTATGCTATAAATATTTAAATAACATTGTAATATTTTTACTATTTATTTTAGTGTGATATTTTATTCATTTCAAAATAAAGAACACTTTTTGAACGGCTTTAAAAGCTGTCACTCTCAAAAATGTATATGAATTTGATATATTATATGTTTAGGTCTATGATTTTGTCTAAAACTACTTGACTTGATTTTTTTTGCAAATTTAATATCTTTATAGGACAATTAAACTGATGTTTTCTTTGAAGAGTCTTCCATGCTAAGTAAGGTTTTAAAAAAAAAGTTGTTGGTCTGAAACATCCATAAAGTAGTATTTTGACCCAAATTTTAAGTGTGCGTAGTAGGGTTTTTTAAATCTTGTTAACAAATATAAACGTCAACGAAAAAAATACTATTGCAAACTAGCTTACAAATACTTACAAACGTGGAGCAGAATTTAATAGTTATCCATCATTATAAACTAAATACCATAAAATGGTACATATTGGTTTTAAATTGGTTTTGATTGATAATTCGACAACCCTTGCCTTATCTAAATAATTATCTACAGACTTGTTTGTTATAGAGCTCTTGAATTGGTGCATAAATAAACCCTTCAAGGAATTACGGTAAGTGGGAAAACATTTGATGTGTTTATTAGAAAATGTATTGTGATTTAAAAACATAAAGTAATGGCACAAATTTAAGGAAAACTAAAATAGTTGTAAGAGAGTCTTATTGTTCTCTTATGAATAGTTAAAAAGGTGAGCCCGTAATTGGTAACATGAAAGTTTCTTTAATATATAAAAAATGTTATGACCAAGGGGTTTGCTTGGATAAAACTGGATTAATTTATGGCCTCTACAATTATACAAAATAAATCATCAAAATAATTTATTCTAATGTAAAACTATAAAATTTAGGTGATTGTGTGTTAAATATATGAATTCGACAAACTTTACTATGCATCATATCCTCTTTCGTATACTTAATGGAAGCCGAGGGAAATAATGCGTTTTATTGGGCCTCCAATAAGAAGACTCTTGTATGGCAATATATGTAGACGCTTATAAACACGATATTTATCATAATAAAACATAGTAATAAATTCTCCCTTTGAATAATAATCTATGCACATACGGTGTCAGTAGCAGTCACATATCGTTAAGGAACTCTTTTGAAAAATGAGGCTGATAAAAAATGGCATAATAAAATTTTTCGAGGAGGCTGTTGAGATGTGAATATCAAGTGGGATATAATCATATCGTACTTAAGAACACTAAGCGTCTTTCCGGATGACCTTCAATCCTTAACAGGTACGAATAATTTAAGTAAATATTCCAATTCTACATAATATAACATTTACTTGAAGTAAGTTAATATATGTTTGAACAAAATGAATTATTATTTTTCTTTATCATCTATAAAATTAAATAAATCCGTACTCTGATGTCCACTAGAAACTTATGTAAGTCAGTGAGTTTATCAGAATTACCACAAAGACAGCCTTACATATTGTAGCAGGATATCTTCCTTTCGGATACACTCCTCAATGCAAGGATAAATATGATTTTCGGATTCTATTATGTACCTATATTATTTAGTTATCACTTTGTTTGCTTTGAAGAAGTATGTTTAAAATGGCAAGATACTTTACAAAATAGTTTATGACATCATTTTATAAAAGTATGGGTTAAAGCATGTCAAAGTTTTTGCATAAATAAGTTTGACATTAAGTTTATGGATATATATATTTATTTTCAACCTTGGAGTCAATAAAAAACTCCGTTCATAAAAACAAATAACATATAATTTCTTTTTATTTGTCAAATTTACTGTATGAAAATTAAGATACAAAAAATATACGTATTTAAAAATAACTTAAAAATCAACAAATGTACACTTTTATTCTTTTTCTTTCTTAAAACTATAAAAGAACCCTAGTAAGAGCTGTTATTTAAAAATGGTTGGTGCGTTAGCATTTATGTTCATTTATTGGCACTAAATATATTTGACGAAATTTGAAATATATACAGTGTGTAAAAGCAAATCGTGGACATCACTATGTTTCACAAACATGGACAACTTCTGCCTGAACCATCAGGAGTACCCCAACTATCTATACATGGATAGAAAGCTGATAAAATTTCTTTCAAATCATGACACTCTGGTCAGTGATATCTTTGGGGTACTGCTTAATGGACCTGATAAAGTGGAGGATAAATTTTAGCTTAAGAAAAAATTCAATTGATTGCCATCCCAATGTTGTTAGAAATATGTAAATGGTTATTAAAGAAAATTGTAGCCTCTACCTATTCCTGCTTATTGCCCCTAAAAGTTAAAGAAATCCTACATGTACAACTGCATAAGGAACAAAATCTCCAAAAATTATTGAAAAATACATAACCCTTAAAAAAAGGAAAGTTTCGTGATTTTAAATAATTTGTTACATAATTTTCTGCTGGAATCGTTTAGTGTAACAAAAACACAAAAGTTTTGTCAAAAAAGTTTTTTTTTCTAAGTTGAATATTGCGAAAGCTATGGAAGTTCAAAGAGAAAAGATTGCAGTCCTGCTTCAGGCTGGAGTGTCTATTCCCACCATTGTGGCCAACCTGAAGTGCTCCAGGAGCCTTGTTTACAAGGTTAAAGGACTCCTGGTGGATGGCAAAGACCTGGAAAGAGCTAAGGGAAGTGGTGGTCACAACAAAAAGCTGGGTGAGAAAAAGTTAGGGGATATCAAGGCCAAAATTGAGGAAGATCCCACAATCAGCATGAAGAAGCTGTTTTTTTTCCTGACGTATGTCAACAAGGACGTGCGTTTCTTAGAGGAAAAATAATTTTTTAAAAATAATTAATAATTTTTGCAAATTACATTGTGAAAATATTTAAAATAAAGTGACTATAGTATCCGCAGACTCTCAGTCTATCTCACGGATGTCAAACCTGGAGGGGGAGGCCCCTCCCCCACCTCTCGGGTCCAATACCCTTGAAAAACCCCATCATACGGACGACACGTCGTCCAAAGACAACCCATCCCCAAATAAAAAGAATACGAATGAGCTTCTCGATCACGGTGAGAGCCTAAATAACCCAGAACCCCCAAACAATCGTCCAGAATGCTCCAAAGATCTCGGAGTCTCTGACGTCATCGACGAAGACGAAATCATCACCTCCATTCAAAAAGGTAGGACATTGTGGTCTTTCTTCAAATTAAATATATCGAAGAAAGGTGAAGAAACCCCTCCCTCTGGAGAAGAATTCTCAGATTATGACGTGGCCGAGATTGCCATACATAAGCTTGGATTGCCTTCTTACGACATTTCTCACCTCAGCTCCGAAATGGGTCCTGGCAAGGCCATAATTGGAGTCAAAACGCCAATTGATATTCTCAAAAAATTTGCGAACATTGAGCTTCCTTTTGTCTACGAACAACGGCCGAGTAAGTCGGAGTTTATAATTGACATTCCAGGGCTGAGAAACTCTCTCCTGAAAAATATTGCAAGACCATTCACCCTTAGAGCTCTCAAGTTCCTGGGGAAAGCGTCTGAAAAAGAACTAACTAAAGCTTTGGGTACTTTTGCAGAAGAAGTTTCCTCTCTAGGCTACGACAGATCTGAGATCAATAGAACTAAATTAAACAGCCACCCGGCTTTTAAAGGAATGGCTCAAGAACTAGGTTCATGCAACTTACTCTTAAGAGTAAAAGCTGAAGCTGGAAAACTCCCAACTTTCTTACCAGTGAATGGTCATATAATAAAACTTGAATTCCAAAAAAGTCGTCGACAGTGCTCCAACTGCTTTGAATACTTTCATACAATATCCAAATGCAATAATGAAAAGGTCTCAATTAAGGACTACCAAAGATCCCTCTCTACAAATAATAAACCCTCTCTCTCAGATACCAAAACGACCAATGAAATAGAACCCCCAACCAACTTTGAACCTCTCGCTCCCTCAATCCTAGAATCCAATACTAAATCAGCCACGCTCGTGGATTGTGATTCATCCTCGCCAGAATCCCTAAAAACAGTTGTCAATGACTTCAAAGAAGCGGACATAAACGCTGCGACTAAGCTTCCTGAAACTGAAACAAAAATCCTTAAACTAGTAAAAAATGTCAGTTCACTAAAGAGACCTAGACATTATTCGTCTGAAAATGAACAGCCATTACAACTTCCCGTTGACAGTACAGTGGAATCACCTCACGAACTAACAGTCACTCCACCAGCAAACTCGGTCGCCTCAGATGTCATTGATCCTTTAGGTGCAAATGAAAGAAGCATCACTGATGTGCTCATGTCTGCATCTCAAAGTATGAACCCTACAACACAAAAGATCTCCAACAAAAAACACAAAGCCAACAAAAAAGATAATATGATATCTATTCTATCATACAACGTCAACTCAATAGCTTCTACTCATAGAACAAACAAAACTATCCAATACTTAAAATTGATAGGCTTTCCAGATGTGGCAGTCCTTGTGGACACACGCCTGGTCAATCCCCAAATTATTCTCGACATTATACCCTCCTCTCACATTTCTTTCGCGTCGAATGGTCAAACAAACAAAACACATCCTTCTAGAGGGGTAACAATAATTGTTAATAAATCATTAAACCCTTCATTGATAAGCACTGACGAAAGCGGAAACTATGTGATAATTGACATTGATCTTCTAAATACTAAAGCCAGGCTATATGGTATATATGGACCTAATAGGGACGTAGATCGTTTCTACACGAATATTGTCAGCCACGACCCTTCCCACCTAGAAACAATCGTTGTAGGAGATCTGAATATCACACGTGATCCCAAACGCGACTGTAACAATTACCCAGGTTCTAGAAACAAAAAAAATGGTTTGAATCTCGAAAAAGTAATTTCGAAGTACTTACTCGAAGACAGTGGTCTTATATTTCAACCGGAAAATCCTTTAATGACTTTTAAAGGCTCCGCAAAAGACAGCAAGACTTTCGAAAGTAGACTGGACTATATATTAGTGTCTTCTAAAATTGCTACTCGTCTTTCTGATTTTGATAAATTCCCCCCGCTCATATCTGACCATTGCCCAATAGTAGCGAGATTCCATACCGCTAAAAATCAACATGCATCCTATTGGAAGCTAAACATAAGCCATCTTAAATGTCAAGAAACACGTAAAAAAATATTAAGTACAATAACGAGCCTCACTCATAAAATGAACATTGGAATCTACTCGCCTTCCTTCACTCTTGAAAAAATAGAATCTTCGTCCAGGGGGATCTTCCTAAAAGCGGGATCTGATAAAGCTAAAGAACGAAGGGAAAAAATGGAAAAATTAAAATTAATGGCACATTCTTCGGAAGACCCGTCAGATATAAATGACCAAATCAACAAAATGATTGATTATGAAAATAAGGGCACTCTTATTCGACTGAAGTCAGCCTTAGCGGAGGATAATATAATGGGGAAGTCCTCTTTCAAGCATTTGGAGGGATATATAAGCAATATGGGTAAACTAAAAGCACTACGAAACAATGAGGGCATAATATCGAGTGACCTAGAGTTTATAAGAAACGAAGCTTCAACTTTTTTTGGAAGCCTGTATTCCTGTCAGGACTGCCAAAAATTCAGAAGATGTTCTTTCTGTAAATTGTGGAGAGACATGAGGCTTAATTACTCCTCGGAGCTTCAGGATGGATTGTCCCAATTATCTCCTCATAATCCCGACGAAAAAGAACCCATAAATCCGATCACGGAACAAGAAATTATGGACTTTATAAACAATTATAAAAAGAAATATAAATCTCCGGGTCCTTCTGGCCTTCCATTCGAGTTTTATGAATCCTTTGCTCCACAACTTGCACCTGTCTTGCGTCTAGTATTCAAAGAGATTTTCCAATGTGGCACAGTTCCTTCCTTCATGAATGAAGGTTACATAAAATTAATTCATAAAAAGGGGAAAAACCAACATATAATCACAAACTACAGGCCAATCGCATTACTCAATACCTCTTTTAAGATCCTTACAGGTATATTGAACAAGAGGCTCATGCACTATGTCCCTGCGATTATAAACAAATCTCAAAAAGGCTTCATGAAGGGTAAAATGGCTGACGATATCCCACGTAACATACAGGACGCAATTACTGTCTCAAAAAAAGAAGATTTGGATTTCTCAGTAGTGCTGGTTGATTTTCAAAAAGCATTTGACTCAATATCGCATAAATTTATTGTAAGTCAGCTTGATAATAGTAATATCCCAAAGGATTTGACGCATAAAATTGCTTCCACTCTGAGGCAAGCCTCTTGTAAAATCGACATACCTGGTAAAAACCCAAGCTTCAGTATTGAAAAAGGAGTCCGGCAAGGGGACATTCTCGCGCCAACTTTATTCATTCTAGCCATCAATGTACTATGTGAAGAAATTATTTCAAATAAAAACATCATAGGACTACACACAGAAAAAAATGACCTTAAATGTCAACTTTATGCAGATGACCTGACTTTATTCTTAACAGGGAGCACAACAGTTCAACAAAAATCCATCAACGAGCTCTTTAGGGTTCTTGAAGTTTTTCGAAGACGTTCCGGGCTCTCCATAAATGTAAATAAAACCGTCGTCGTCTCATCTATAGCATCCTTTCTAAAACCAATGTTCCCAGAATTGAAAGTCCAGAAGTCGGCTCGTCTTCTGGGTATCCACATCGCCCATAAGGAAAACGAAACCGTCCTAGAAAATGAAAAAAACATCATTAATAGCATTGAAAATGCAGTTTCCTTTTATAAAAAACTGAATCTTAATCTTCTGGACAAAATCAACGTATGGAATAAAAAGATTATTCCGCGAGTAGTTCACTTACTCAGATATGTCCCTTACTCGGCTCCTGTCAAATCCTCAGTTGACTACACACGAAGAGGTTTCCTATGGAACTCAAAACGACCATACATATCGGACATCAGACTTCACACTCGAGTTCACGACTGGGGGTTGGGCCTCGTTGATCTCGAATCATTTTGGAAGTCCTTGAACCTTTCTTGGCTGAGGAGACTGAGGACGAGTGAAGAATTCTGGGCTGTTAATATTAAAAGAAAATTTGCAGTTAAAAAAAGGTGTCTGTTCGAGCAACGAATCTTTATGGGCCCCGATGAACTATTTAGAATTGTGAAGAGCATTGATGTGTCATGGGCTAATATGGTATTATCGTGGGAGTCCGCCATGAGTGGAGTATTCGATCTATTAAAGGAGCATGAACCACTGAACTTTAATAAAATCATAGGAAGTACTGAGGAATTTTTCAAGTATGATAATCTCACATCAAGGGGCCAAGTCTCGCAGCTACGGGGAATATATAGCCCACAAACTTTTTTACTGGCATCAAAAATTTTACAAAAAGATTCACATTCCGTCCCCCTATATGGCCCATTTACACCCTTTTATATTGCACTGGAGGCACTCCCCAAAATAAAATTAAAAGTAGCATAAACGTATACCTGAAAGCACATGACGCCAGGACCCTTGTGGAAAAAAGAATGGTAAGACTCGCTGTAGAGGACCAAGGTCTTCTCGACTGTGGATGGAAGACAGTAATGAAAAATCCATTCACCAATTCTAGTCAAAAATGGGTGAGGTATCGGCTTGCTACGTCAAGCCTTTTCACTAATAAATCGAAGGAAAAAGTTGAGGAGCAGCTCTGCTCTTTTTGTAATGACAACACGGAGACCTCGGAGCATCTTTTCTACGAGTGCAGCGCGGTGGTGCCCATTAGGAAAATAGTGGAACCTTTATTGCTGGAGGAGTTTGGTATTTTCCTGAAGAAGAAAGATTGGCTGCTTGCAGTTCATCCGGAGAGTAAATGCGCTTTCCAAGCAGACGCCGTCCTCACCAAAGTCATCGGTATGATTTACGCCGCGAGAAGCAGGAACCGCCCCATCCCCACGCATATGGCTTCAATCATTTACAGAGAGGTGGAAGCCCTTCTCCAAGTCCGCGTTCCAAAGTGAGCTTTATCTTACTACTTTTTATTTGTTTACATTATTCCCCTCCTCCCCTCCCCTTCTTAATCAAATCAACTTGATCATCTCTTTTAAAGCCTTATCCGATCTTCTTTTCCGGTCTTTTTTAATTTACTTCAAATATTTATTATTGATATTAACACTGTTAGAATTGAATTGATTCCTGTTTTAAGAAATTCCTGTTTTTTATATTAACTGTCGAATATCTTTTTATAATATTACTGCACTTACCTGTTTTTTTTTTAAGAATCTATTAATACCCCCACCATTATTTTACTGTTAACTCCTTTCTAACTCGAATATTACATCATTGTCAATGAATATTTTTAGAAGAGTGTAACGAAATACATATTTAAAAAAAAAAAAAAAAAAAAAAAAAAAAAAAAGAAGCTGTCCAAGGTCATGGAGGTGTCCCACACGACGGCCAAGACTGCCACCAAGAACTTGGAATGACCAGCTATGTCAGGAGGAAGCACCAGCTGCTTTCAGCTCAACCAAATTGCTCAGGTCAAGAAAGGGAAGAAATTGGTGAACTGGATGAGGAAGAATCCTGGGCTGGTACGTGTGTTTTCAGATGAGAAGTTCTGGACTGTGGACATGGCCAGAAATGCCAGAAACGACCGTTATCTAGCCACCAGTGCCAGTATGGTCCCTCCATCAATGCCACTAAGCACCCCCAGGGTGCCATGATGTTAGTTGTGGTAGCTAGCGACGGCAAGTCCATGCCCCCCTTCTGGTTCCCTGCTGGCCTCAAGGTGGGGACCAATGAGTATCTGGACGTCCTCAAGACTGTAGTCAAGCCATGGCTGGACTCCACCTACCCTGAGGGCAACTATGTTTTCCAGCAAGATAGTCAAAACCCAGAAGTGGTGCAGTGATAACTTGGCCAACTTCAGGCCATGGGGAATGTGGCCGCCTTCTTCACCAGACTGTTCACCTCTGGACTATGGTATCTAGGGCAATCTGGAGAGGAAGGCTTGCAGCAAACCCCATCCCAATGTGGCGAGCCTTAAGTCCGCCGTTCACGAGGAGTGGACCAACATGTCCATGGACTACGTGGTCAAGGTCTGCGCTGCCTTCAGGTCCCGTGTGGAGGCCATGATTGAGGCAGAGGGCAGCCACTTTGAAATTTAGACAAAATTAGGACACACTATAAAAGTTACTTAAGGTAACAAACTAATAAATTAATCATATCTAAATTTTGTAAAACTTATTTTCTTTTGTAAAATAAGTAATATCGAAAACGTTTGGCTTCTTAACGAAACCTTTGAACACAATGGGGGGGGGGGGAATCAAACCAAAATCTATTTTTCTACGTTAATTTAGTTTCTTATGACACAACTTTCGCGGGGGGGGGGGGGGGGTAAAAGTAATACTTTTAGTTCAACCCCTAAGATAAATTATAAATTAAAATATTTACTTGTGTGATTTTTCGTACATTATCTTAGGTTTTTTATGTATTATGTTGTACATATCATAAGAGTGACGTGGTGAATTAAAAAATCCCCTCTCTGAAGACAACCTCTGTTCGAAGTTACGGATACACTCTCCCCTCTTGACTCAGCGAGAGGTTGATATGGATCAACCACGTTATAAATGACCTATTGAGTAATTTAATGTTTTATTTAATTTATTCATATCCTTATTCTATTGAACCAATCCAAGAGGCGTAACTTTATTTATACACCTTGACACATCATTGCATATTACGCCCATAAAACATGTAATAACTAAGACTAAAATGGATATAAGAAAATTAGACGATTGATTCGTTGAGAAAGCAATTACATAAAGAATCAAATTTAAATCAATTTCTTTCTAGCATCATTTAAATCGATTTTTTTTCCTTCCTTTATTTGTTCAGAGAAGACATATATATAAATGGACATATATACATGAATAAAAATAAAATAAACATTATAGTTTATTAAAACTCTGAACAAAGACATTATCGACTATAAAACACTATTAAAAACAGATAACAAATTATATGGGAATGATTATTTATAAAATTTCATAATTTTTTTGATTAACTTAAAATATTGACTTGATGCTGATGGGTAAAACTTTACAATGCTGGCGGCGCTGGTCCAGGAGTCATCTAAAAGGGAAGGTAATTTGAGTACCAGGGTAGAATAACGTGCTGCAGAGGATATTATTATTTTCCTCAAATCCTCGTTCCTCACAACTCTGTTGTTTGTGATGCAGTTGGCAATCCACGCCTTTGAGTTGAGAATGGCGAATCCAATCGACTTTGCCTTGGGTGACTGGGACCCAGTTTTCTTCGCCAATCCAAATAAGACAATTCCTCTCACATAATTGTCTCCACTTTTATCCAGGCCTTTCACATTCAGAACCACAAACTTTTTGAGGATGGATACATAAGGACAATCCACAAAAGCGTGTTGTACGGTATTGTACAGTTTGCCACAGTTTATGCAATGGTTTGAGAAATAGATACAGTTACCAGATATCTGCAACTGCGATGTAAATTTCTTTCCATCATGGATTCCCGTCAAAGAATGTAAAATTCTATTCCTCCATTGCTCAGGGAGGCACAATTTTTTTATATGTGTATTAGCAATGGAATTAGCTTCCTCCTGTGAGCTTGGGGGTACTAGTTTAAGATGCCACGGACATGGTGGTTTGTGTTCACGGGCTGCTTTTAAGAGACAAAATTTAAATCTCCCATCTATAAAATTATCTGAACATGTTAAATTATGAATTGATAAAAAAATATTGTTGATGGCTTCTTCTTCTAACGAATTTGGGCTCTTGAGATTTTTGAAAAATAACTTTTTTACACAATTGTTTCGAACTATATCTACAGTAGAGTCGCCTTGAAATTTTGGAATAAACCTCCAGACAACTCGCTGTGCAGCAGCCCAAATTTTTGAAATTGCGTTTGTTGACGAATTTGTTAAGTCTGATCCAAACATTAGGCGCATATACAGTCCATTTTGAAATATCGTTGTCCTCCACTCCATGTTTGGATTCCTTGTGATGTCAATAAATATTTTTATATAGACCTTAGGGAGTATGTGGGATAGAAGAGCTAAACCCCCACCGATTTGCTTAATTGGACGCTTAATAGCTGGTAGATATCGTTTGTGGAAAAGTTTTAGGAGCCAAACCTCCTCCTCTTCTAATGCTTTTTCTGCCAACAAAGGAGAAGCAGAAGCCTTATATAAAACGGTTGGGATAATTTGTGAATTATAAAGGTCTATTCTTTTTTGGATATTATAACCTCTCCAACTATTGATGAGTTTACTGATATGAGACGACATTTTGTTCCAATTGCTTGCATGAATGCCTTTAGGTCCCCAATCCACCCCAAGAATTGAAACCTTATATTTTATTGAACAGTTGCCCACAATTTTACCTTTAACAGGGTTCCACCGACCAATAGGAAGAATGAATGTCTTTGAAGGATTAAATGCCAAACCCGATTTTCTTTTGAATTTTTGAATGCTTCAAGAAGAATTTCGACTCTTTTAATCAATTGGGATTCCGAGTTTGCTTCAACTGTAAGTGTGACGTCATCTGCATATAGGTCAATGAGATGCTTACACCCAGGAAATTGAACTCCAAAACCATTATATTTCCGTGTTAATTTCTCAACTAGCTCTTCTATTGCAGCAATGAAGAGAAGAGGAGCCGACGGGCAACCTTGTCTGCAGCTCTTTTTTAGTTTTATAGGTTTGCTTTTTTGTTCGCCAATCGTGATTGTTGAGGATCCGTTCAGCAAAAGAGCTCGAACTGGATTAAAAAACTGCTTCGGAAGGAGCTTTTTAATTCCTCTAAGAATCTGCAAATGCGATATAGAGTCAAATGCTTTTTTAAAGTCGACTCCTATCACAGCTCCGTATTTCTTTCTATCGGTTACAGACTCAATGGATGCCTCAATGTTCCGAAGCACGTCTGAGATTCTTCTGCCTTTAAGAAATCCTTTCTGAGGAGCACCAATTGTTTTGTTTAGCTCTGGTTCCATTCGTTTGGCCAAAATTCCTGAGAGGATCCTGTATGATTGATTCAGAACCGTGATTGCCCTCCAATCATTGATATCAGTCCCATTTCCTTTTTTGGAATAAGGACAACCTACCTTTGTTAGGGCTCGTGGCAAACTACCTCTCGTCCCATTGACTGTCCATATTGAAGTAAGAACTTATAACATTCTTGTGGTAGTAAAGTATAAACTTCTCCTACTACGCCGTCAACTCCCGAAGCCTTGTTAGCATTAAAATATTTTTATATATAAGCAGTTATGCTTTCTAAAGTATAAATAGATGCATTTGTGGATCTTCGTTTTCTTGGAAAATTTGGTCTGTTATCATTGACCATGCTTTGAAATTTTTCATAAATAAGTCTAAAATCTCTTTCGTTTTCGATAAAACTTTCCACTATGTAAAATTCTTGACACTGAAGAGGATGAACAACTGTCCTGTTTGTCGATTTTGTCGATTTTAGTGTCTAACAATCTTCAAGCCGCATTTTTGAGGGAATTTCCATATACCTAAATAATAGATTATTTTATATTTAGTAAAGGCTTTAACATATCCGAACATTCTAAACTCTTTACATCATATTTGCGAGGGTTTCTGCAGATCAGTGCTATGTAGTTTCTTATAAGTCCCTTGAACGCTTTTGGCAATGACATTTCAGACACTTTGAACCCCTCTGGATATGCGAATATACATATCAGGTTACTGATAGGCGTATCAGTAGACATGCCTTTCGTAATTGCAATCTGATTTGATACAAGCAATATGCATTCACTATGGGTGTCCACTGCATCTTACACTCCAGTATTTTTATAATATTATTCCCTATTATGTCATCAATAAAATATTGCTGAAAAATACTTTTTTTTGTACACCAGTACAAATTTTTTATTCTTATTTAAATCTACGACAAGACATTACCAACAAAACTTTCAAAAAATCAAACTCTAGAATTAAATTTTGACTAAAACATTAACATTATAAACTGTAGGGGGGAAATTTGTAGGGGGCTCTTAAGATATTGTGAAAAAATAAATTTGTATTAATAAAAAAAACCATTAAGTAAAGATACAATATACAAAGGATAGCAATCATGTCAATAGTTTTTTTATTGTACACTCTAAAAGGAAATGTTTTGATGTCTCCAAACAGTTCTTGCAAAAGAAACAATATCTTTCCTCCTCCGTCCTTCCATAGATACTGCCCAGGTAAGGGTATCAGTAGGCATGCCTTTCGTAATTGTAATCTGATTTGATACAAGCAATATGCTACATTCACTATGGGTTTCCACTGTATCCTACACTCCAGTATTTTTATAATATTATTCCCTCTTATGTCATCAAAAAAATGTTGCTGAAAAAACTTTTTGATAATTATAATAATTATGACGTTTCATTATTCATGAACACATGAAAAAAAATCTTGTTTTCTATATATCTTATATAGAACCAAATTATTTAAGTATAAAGGACCCTTTGTACTATTCATAAATAAGCTGATCCTTACTATGCCTTGGCTAAGTACATTATCAAAACATTTATAATATTTACTTGCTTAGAAAAAAAACCAGGTTGATAAAAGATTTTAAATGAGAATAAAAGAAGTTATTCCATTAAGCTCGTAATTAAAAGACTATTATTATTATTATTTGTCTCTTTATGTTTTATAATATAAAAGACATCCATTATCTCTCGTTCCCTCTCCCAAAGGAATATGTAATGACGATGAACGTCCTTGTATAAAAACCCCTTTCTCCATTCTATTCTTGAGATTAAGCAAATAAAAATACTTTTTATTTATCTTTTTCTCGGTATGAGCAAGTCCTTGATATTCATAGTTTTGCTTTGCATACGAGAAGAAAGATAAAACTTACTTTTCAACCTAATGCAATTTTAACATATTTATTATGTATACATATATTTAATAGAAAAATGCTGTTATCTTATTTTTTTCTAGATATGGAGTTTTGTATGAATGCTCTTATACTTTTATAAACAAGTTATAAACTCTTCGTAGCAGTCAACGAAAAAGTGTTCAAAAGGAAGATCAACAAAGCTTAGTTTTAAACCAGGATCCTGTTTTAGTTGCATTTCTTCTTGTAAAGTCATGTTTTTTCAAACAACTGATGCTGAGCTGTATGTACATACCAGTCAAAGCATTCAGTGGAGGCTGAAGAGAAAAAAAGTGCCAACTTCTTCTCAAGACTTTTCAAACGTTTACTTATTAACTCAGACAGTGCAGCAGTTTTGCTTTGCCGTTTTCTGTGAGAAGGAATATCTCTAGGTTGGTACCCTGCACATGTTGTTCCAGAGGTGCACATTTAAACGGATTCCATTTTTTTCAATCTGTGCTTGTAAGCAAATTTTCATTTCGGACCTGCATTCTTGTTTTAGTTCATAAGATGATGAAATATATCAGCCAGGAATGTCAGCTTTGTGCATTAGTCATCAAACAGATTAGAGTAATCAGACCCTCTTATTTGTCAGAAATATTTTAAGTCCTCTCGCAGCTCATTCATACGGGTCAGCACCTTATCGCGCTACAACTATAAGACCTCCGTATAGAGCAATAAGGCTTTTTGCTCCGCTCCCATTCCTCACACAGAGATGCGAACATACGGCTTTTTAGATGTCGTGTCCTTTACAAAGTTAATGCCTCACCAACATCGTCAAAAACAGGAACAAGTTCTCCTGGTGAAGTCTAAGCAACGAGGGCCTCACGGTGCAAAAACAGTGTATAACATCATATCTGGGTTTATTTCCTTCACTCTACTCATAAAGCCTTTGGACACCCTCCCCCTAAAAAAAATATTCTCTCCGGTGTTTTTTCTGGCCGTGCCTTGTAAAATAGGAACTTTCTCTTATGTCATCTCCATCCACAGAACGCTCATTGGGAAAGAGCTGAGAATGTCCACTCGCCAACTTGCAACGCAAATTTCTTACTGTTGCATATATTTTCCAAAAATCAATACGCTGGCAATTGTGTTATCAATGAGCGGGACTTTAGCTACTTCTTTAACTGAATCAGGGCCAATCATATCGTTGACATGCTATTAAAGGCAGACTGTATTACTTTCTCTCTCACAGTGTGCGCCTATTATTTTATTATACGTTTGGTAAAACAGGTAACTAGCCTTGAGAGCTTTCTTATATACCTTTGTGATTTTTCTCATAAACGTTACATGTTTCTCTGTGTTTATTCGCAGGTGAACAAAATAATCTATCGGCTTGTGTTGAAACGACGGATGTTTCGTTTGGACATGGCGTTTAGCTTGCTTAACACCATGGCGCTATTGAAGGCTACTCGCCACACCAGTCATAAAGGACCAGGTGTTGTCTCACTACCGATGAAAGTAAAATATAAACGAAATATAGCTTTCACTATATTACGTTGAGTTCGCCGTGTTACTTTCTTTTCCCCACCATCCTACAAATTTATTTCACTCTACGATATATTGAAAAAAATTTACAAACTATGTTACAAAAATGTTAAGAGTGCTATAAACAATTTGATATTGGGAGTGAAAACTCAAACCATTGGTTATACCTAAAATAAACCCTTTTCGTACATCCCCCTGTGTATTCAATGCATGCTATTCATTCAATATACATTTATATACAATAAAATACATACAATGCAATTATCTTTTAACCAATATGTACAAAGGACGAAAATACGTATCGAAATGGGGAAATAAAAACTTTTGTAGAACAAAAAAAACAAACAGTTCTATTTATTTAGATCCATGGTCAATTTAAAATGCAAGCCAAAAGTTTTTTTAGACAGTTTTAAGTCAAGGTTTTCTAATATCTATCTATAAATTTTTTTTCTTTGTAACTATATATATTTGATGGGATCTTAAGTATTCGTGTGAACTACAATTCTATAAAATGATGGAAAGAAGATATTGGATGCATTTGATAAGTGTAAAAATATTTAAAACTATTTTTGCAAAATAAGAGAGTATTTTTATTTCACGTAACCTACAAAAATTGTTTTTATGTTACATATGTATAATAAAAGCTATCCATATCATTTTTTTCTCTACAATTGTGGAAAAATTTCAGTCTTGAAGAAATAAATTTGATTTGTTTATTTATAATATTCTCAATTATAATTAAAAAAAGTTTGTAATAGTGTTATTTGAGGTTTTATATATACACTCTTGATTATTTATGTCAAAGTTATTCCGTACTAATTATATAAAATCAAACCACAAAGGATGAACATATTTTTTTTCAATAACTTTAGTTGTTTGAAAGAATCCTATATATTATTCTGATCTTTGAACAATGAAGGAGGTTCAGATTATTCATTTTTCGTTTTTATTGTTTCTTGCAACCGAATTTTGTTTTTGAAGTGATAGTCATTCTTTCAACTGTCAACATATTTTCTTTAAAGTGAAAATGTTACTGTTTTATTCCAACAGTGAAGTATATTTGTATTTTGAAATATTTTATGCATTTGTATTATTACCATATTTTTAATTACGTGTCATCTTGAGTTGTTATTATAACTGCCGATGTATACTTATTGCAGTTTTGTTATTTTGCCAATTTAAATGGCTATGTGATTACAAATTACAAATATTAAATAACAATACCTCGTTATTTTAAATAAAAATACTTGAGATTCGTTGTGAAATGAAAATTTAAAAAAATATATAAGCCATGCGAGTGCAAACTTTCAATACAAGTTTGAATCCCAAGAGGGGATGGTTTTGATAAGATCCTGAGTTCGGTAGACTAATTTAAATGCTATAATGCTTATTTATATCCTGTCGGATGCAATTCTATCGAACCCAATAAAAGAAAAAAAGCCTTGCAAACGAATGCACCTGTCATTGTTTTTATAGGTAATTGTAATTTTTTCCTCATAAACGACTGATAAAAAAATGCATTATATTAAAAATAAAACTTATAGATGATGAGTTAGAATTTGAACTTATGGCCAAAAAGAATAGCAAAATGTATCTTATAAATATATATTTGTTATTCTTAAAAAGAGAGATAATGCGTTTTAAAATAATTAAATATACATATATTTACCGAAACTTTTTTGCATTTTCAACAAATTATATAGTTATGTGCAAATGACAGTGACATGTTATTTGCATAATGAATAATTATGCATTTTAGTCTATGAGCTTTAAAATGCAAAGGGGAAACACATTTGAAAGTTTAATTGCTGAAACAATTTGGAGAGTATTTTTAAAATCTTATTTTGTAAATATGTATTTAATAAAACATATTCAATGAAATTAAATGATTTTTAAAAATATATTGCTGTCCATTTCCAACAAAGTGTGACTATAATAGTAGAATAGGTATGTCAACTCACCAACATTAATAAGTATGCTTTAACTGTTGTCCACGAAATTCAACAGTAAATACCTTTTCCGGGATTTTTTCTTTCCTTTTCAAGTTCTAAAAACATTCATTCTTTCTCTAAACCTATCAGCTACTTAATTCATTTGAAATTACAATACATTATTGAGGTACTGTTGTGAAAAAATCTGCAAATGATTTGCGAAATGAAGAATAAAGACTGCGTTAAAATTTTATTATACTTTTACAAGTCAACGATATAGAAATCAAGATCCAGAAACAACAGATATAAATAAATACTTGATAAAATGCAGGGCTTTTTGAGACAAATTATGACACCATTTTAACTACTTCAATCTTGAGTGCATATGCAAAAATGGGTCCCACAGCGATGGACTTGATAATTGTTCACACGTTAATTTCATTTTACGAAACATATAGGTGAACCACAATTAACTCTAGGCGGTCAAAAATCATTGACCTTGCGTGAACGGGCCACGTCCTAGACATGATCATCAAGAACCCAAGATGTTTACAAACGTTGGAAAGAAGAGGAAGTAATCGAGAGGAAGCCACAGAGCACCAGAAGTGACAAAAAAGTACTGCCAAGTTTGTCTAATGCGAATGAAAGCTGCCCAGAAAGACGTTAATGGTTTCAACATGCCAAAAAGTGGTGTAGCCATCAGCACCGTGCACATCCATGACGAACTCAAGATGAAGGCCTATATACTATACACCCGCCAAACACATATGGAATTGGACCAAGCTTCAAAACCACCAAAAAATACAGAAGGGGAAATCTTTCAGACGGGAAGAATTAACTGTAGACACTCAAAATGATCATTGAGTAAATAAAGATATAGTCTTTAGCGGTTAGCGAAAGAAACAAAGTGAAGAAAGAGGTGTTAGCTAGCCTGGCTTGGTATCAACTGTTTATTTAATAAAACCAAATCAGTAAATATAGGTTATATCAAAAGCTCTTACAGCGAATATAAGAATAATAATAATGAATGATCCCTGAAGGAATACTAGTTTTAATCCCTTTAACCTACAGAGAGATTAAAAGAGTACTGATTATTGTGAGTTGATTCGCCACAAGTCACCGTGCCGAACGTGTATACCACCTCCATCATAGTCCTGGAGATCATCTGCCGCGATTGTGGCATCATGCCGCTAATTCCTACTGCTATGTCATATGAACCAATGTTATTTCCTTGATAATGGAAAAAGCCGTGAACATGGAGTTTATTTCCCAACAGGCAACGCAGAGGTAATACACTCCCTGAAACTGATCTAATAAACCAGAAGAATGTCTCATTCTGGCACTCCAAGATCTGGACCCCAATACCGCGACATGAACATATAGGGTTATTACTTCAAGGGCCTCAACACTCTTAAACGCCTCCATCAGGAGGTACTAGGTTACTGTGAACCTCTCAAATTTTCAGTGCGTGGAAAGCCATCGGGAGCAAAATAATTTATTTTTGGAGGAAAATGGTGGTCATTTTGAATGTCCTTTTTATTTTTTTCATGTAAGGAAACATAATGTTTCTTCTTGCACCCAAGTTTGTTCTGGCTGCAGTGAAAAAAGTCCGGGTTTACCGTATAAGTACACTAGAAATATGAAAAATAGGTTATTCTTTTTAGACCACTGATGAGCGAATTAATATGAATAATTATAATAAGAAGTAAGAACACAGACGAAAATTATTATCTGACTTAATGTATCATTATGTTTTATTAATGTATTGGAAATTCTTTTTTGGGGGGACTTTTTATTTCTTTTAAACATGTTTGTAATTACATGTATATATATATAATATTTTATATTATATTATAGAATATATATATGTTTATTTCGAATCAATAATAGAAACCGTTATTTACGCAACGTCATTCATGGCATACAAAATGTAAACTCTGTCACATTTGATGATGACCCATAAACTTTTATGAAACCCTTCACCTCAATAAGACTGAAAAATCATTTTGTTTAGTTTATAAAAATTAAATATTTCTCTTTTTCTTAAAATGTCATATCAGGAAAACATGTGAAATGTTTTAGTGTTTCTCCCCCCTCCCCCTCCATCTTTCTCTTGTTGTAGGTGATTGTGACATTTCATGCATTTACATCCAAATGTATGTATGCACAAACACTGACATCCTTGTACTTAGCAAGAACTTTTCCCTTGTCAAGTTTATTTTGAAAAATAAATATTACATGACAGGTCCTGTGGTCAAGAAGGGTAAATTAGTTTGCTTTTTTTCGAATGTGACTCTTTTCCTTATGTGAAATGTATACTTCTACATTTTAGTAATACATAGTCTTATAACTTAAAGAAAAGGTATTTTGTTTTTGAACAAATATATATATATATTTATCAGGAAATGACCAGGACAATTTTTTTCGAAGGGACCCGGGCCCGGACTTAAATTTTTCAAGCTGGGCCGCGACTTTAATATATTCGTTCCTTCGCCATTCTGAAAGTGACAGCATTTCTTTTAGAAAATAATTTTTCCTAATATTTTTATAAGTTATTTCTAAAGAATTTTTTTTATTTACATTTTTTAAGAATTTTAAAATTATTTTCTAAAAAAAGTCGTCACTTTCAGAACGACGAACGAACGAAAATATTAAAGTCCCAGCCAGTGATTTTTAGACACCAGGTCAGGCCGGGACGTTCAAAAAGCAGCTGGGATCCGGTCGTTTCATGATATACAACACATGGGCTGAAAAGTCCCGGGCATAACACTATATGACGGTATTTTTTTGCAATAACCTTTTATCAGTTAATACTAACCTTCAAAAGACAGCTGTTAAAATTTCATAATATTCTATTCAAAAGTTTTGAGTTATTGTGCTAAGAGTGGCGCTACTGTTGTTATTTTCAAACAAGGGATCAAAAATAATTTCGTGTTTTAATTTTACACTGCTTCTTGAGGAAAAAAATACTGTTCAAGCGAAGCAATGGCTTGAAAAGTGTTATGGGGATTCCGCTCTATCAGAAACAACAATAAAACGTTGGTTTGCTGACTTCAAATGTGGTCGTAGAGACACCAATGACGCAGAACACAGTGGACGTCCAAATGAGGCGGTAACACCAGAAAACATCAAAAAATCCACAAAATCGTTTTAATGATCGAAAAGTGAAGTTTGTGAGTTAGCTGACATTGTAAGGATATCAAAAAAACGTGTTGGCTATATATTGCATGAGCATTTGACTATGAGAAAGCTCTGTTCAAAGTGGGTGCCGCATTTGCTTACTGTTGACTAAAAACAGGAAGGTGCTGATGATTCTGAGAAGTTTGGCCATGTTTAAACATAACAAACTGGAATTTTTGCGTCGATATGGGACAATGGATGAAACATGGATCCATCACTTCACTCCAGAATCGAAACAATCGTCATTTGAGTGGACAGCAACTGGTGAACCTCGTCCAAAGCGCCGAAAGCACAAACAATCGGCTGGAAAGGTTATGGCCTCGGTATTTTGGGATATCGTGGCTTAATATTCATCGACTATTTTGAGAAAGGAAATACCATCAACAGTGAATATTAAATAGCGTTATTGAGCGTTTGAAGGCCGAAATTGCAAAGAAAACGACCACATATGGCAATAATTTTTTGTTTCATCTAGACAACGCACCCTGTCACAAGTCAATCAAAACAATGGCGTGAATTGAACTTCGAGTTGTTCCCACATATACAGTATTCGCCAGATTTGACTCCCAGCGACTACTGGTTGTTTTGACCTGAAAAAAATGCTCGCTGGTAAGTAATTTCGCACGAATGAAGGGGTTGTCGCTCAAACTGAGGCCTATTTTGGGGGAAAAGAAGGATTGTTCTACAAAAGTGGTATTGAAATGTAGATCGGCGCTGGAATGATTGCTTTGCTCTGATAGAGATTACGTTGATGAGTAAAGCTAATTTCAAACATAAAAAATGTGTTTTCTTTTTTAGGCCCGGGACTTTTCAGCCCATGTGTTATATATATACCTATATATATTGTTTTTAATATTTCACTCTAAAATTGGACTATGAAGTCGAATATAATTTTGAATTCATTATTTATATATCTCTACGACAAATACGATAAACTCCTAAAAACCACTTTTTGATCAAATTTGTCAACTCTTAAGTTATATTGGGATATATATATAAGTAGCAGGATTTCAAAGACTGCATATAACTATAGCTCATAAGATTTCATTATATGAGTCCAAAATATTATATGCCTCATAAGTCAAATTTAATTATTTGAAGTAACTAGAATACAATTGCATTTTTATATGATAAAAGTGGATTGAATAAAAAACCCGGTGGCATGAAATATAAAACCACTTCACTCGCGGCATTGAGGCCTGGCCATCTACACAGTGATGCAAATATCACAAATTTTCTCTTTTAAGTGGTTCGATCAATGTTATTTACGAATATCGCCTATTATCTATATTAAATTGTAAGAGTAACTATTCCACCAATATAAAGAATGAGGAAATATCTTGCGTAATCTATCTGACGATAAGTGGATCATGAAGCTATGACAAACAAATAGAAAGAAAAAATATAATTACTTATTGAAATTATTTATCGAGAAAGAACATAATTTGATTAAAAAGTAAGTTTTTTATATATATTATATATATATGTGGTTCGATTCATTTGTATGTGTGTTGATTGAAATAAGCATTAAAGCATACATATTACTCAATCGAACTAGTATACTTTAAAGAAGCTTAATTTTGGCCTGATGAGATAGTATACCCAATATTTACAACCAAAATTGATTAAAAGCACGTCAATTTTAGCCAATTTGCGAATATATTAATGAATATTTTTTTTTCTTTTTTGTACCTTAGTACAACATGACTTTATTTATCTTTTACGTGTACACAATCATAACATCACATGAAATAAATCAATAAGAAAAACGTAAAAAAAAACACAAAAAGGACAAATGATTGATCTCCTGGGAGGGGGGGGGGGGGGGTAAGTGATCGTAAGATAAAAGTTGACACTATGAATAATTGATAATGAAATTTAAAAAAATCATCTAAATTTGTTATAAATTTTTAGGAATAGTTGTTTGGGTACTTCTGAATTTGTAAAGAATAATGAAAACTTTAGCTAAAAGATAATTTATTTTCTCTTTAAAAGGACCTAAATAAATAAAGGAGAAATGATTTTTTGTTAACCAATATTAAAATCAATATAAACCTTTAACGCAACTTTTTCCCGGACATCTCTGATTGCTTCACACTCGGCTAAAAAGTGATAAGCAGTCTCTTTGTATTTTCTTGCAGAAGAAACAACTCCTGTAATTCACCAGTTTACCGTGGGTATAACTTGTGGTTAAAGTATTGTTATTATCCTGTACCGAAACCAATATAAGGAAGGATCAAACAAAGGGTTTTCTATTGCTTTAATTATTGACCCGATGGGAGCAGTTTCGCCAACTCTATCCCTATGTCTCTCAATTTGTGTTAAATACTTGTTTTTATTTCGTTTGGAAGTATTATAAAACGTATGTGTTTGTTTTCATAAAAATGGATAAAGTTAAAAAAACTGTCACGCGGTCCAATTGGTCGTTCCTTTAATGTTATGTGTTTAAGATCTTCGCTTTTCAAGTGCCTCGATTAGAGTAATATCGCCATTAAATCAAATATTTCCCCGATAAAATATTTTTTTTCTTTAATGTGGTACCTGCTAAAAAAACCAGACGACTATTGTATTTGTAGGTTCTTACAAACTATTTCTTTAAGAACTTTATTTGATATAAACTCCGCTATGTGTTTGACGCTAGACCAGAAAGAATTTATGGAATATTGAATTATATTATAGTAGAATGTTTTAGAGTATTGAATGTTTTTTGACTATTCAAATGCAGTTTTACAATTATACGATTTATAATGATGAAGGACTTAAGTTTGACTTTTCGTTCTCCAGAGAAAACTGAACTGTACCGCCAACATTGGGAATTGAACACGCTTTTACGCACTGAGCGAAATATTATCATTATTGAATCTTAAAAAGAGAGAGTTCAGCCTTACATATCAAGTCCAAGAGACTAAAATTGTATACATGGATATCTCTTTCTTTCAATCAATGTGTTCCATGCCCTTTGACCTCCCCGCAGTCAACTTTGCCAGCATAAATCTTCAGAGCCCATTCAAAGGGCCACTATGGATCCTAGAATAATATACAAGTACAATAATACTATCTGCTCTTTGTATATTGAGGAGGGGCTTGCAAATAGTAACAATAATAATAATAATAATACACATATAAAACTCCGGCAACTAAACTATTAAAGGGCAGCCATGCATGCTCCTTTGAGCATTTTGTTATTTATTAGTTGGAAAGAACGCCTATGAATGCATTTCCTTGCCTCAATGGGTTCTAAGTATATAAATTATAATGGGACACTTTTAATTAGATGTAGTCCCAAGGAAATTCATGGAGAAATTAACAAACTCCCGCAACATATACATAACGTGCGTCTCTGATCTACTTTCACCAACATTCATGTATACTTACTTCATTAGTACTTACTTTTCTGTTATATTATAAATATATATATATTATATATATATATATATATATATATATATATATATTAGACCTCCCAAAAAAAACCCACTTTTTTAGTTCTTTTACATATACCCAGCGATTCTGGTTCATTTTTGGATGCTGAAAACGAGTATCTAAATAAAAAATTTCTAGCATTTTTAGAAATCGGACGTCACTGGTGTCAAAGGTTTCGTTATGAAGCAAAACTTTTCGGTTATTACTTATTTTGAAAAAAACTAATTTTACAAAATTTAGCTATGATCAATTGATGACTTTGTTATTTTTTGCAAATTTTCGTCAAATAATATTTAGTGCCAATAAATGAACATAAGTGCTGACGCACCAACCATTTTTTAAATAACAGCTCCTACTAGGGTTCTTTATAGTTTCAAGAAGGAAAAAGAAAAAGAGGGTACTCATGTTGATGTTTTAAGTTATCTTTTTATTACGTTTTTAAAACGACTAATGATAGTAAATTTTCCCCATCGAATCCCAATCTACTCCCTCTGAATCCCTTTCATCAGTATTGATACCAATTCTTTTAATTTTTGTTTTTCTCAAAATACAGTTTTTCAATGGAAATGTCATTATGGTAATCTCGTGAATTCGCCAATAGACATTTTCTTCAACATATATATATTATTATTATTATATAAATATATATATATATATATATTTATATATATAATATATATATAATATATATTATATATATATATAATATTATATATATATGCTCATATTTGACAATCACAAAATTATGGATTGAACTATGAATTCCGTAAATGAATCTAACGGGCGTCATAACCAGACGATACCATCAGCTCAATCACAGAGCTGGTAGCGTTGACACGATTGAAACACTTTCGGGTTGCGTGAGGAAACGCACGACGTGAAAGTTCAACAGCCTGAAGAATGTTCTGACGCTGTTTCTCGCTCTTGGTCAGCACTTTAGTAAAGTCAGACCCGAACTTGACGGCCCTCTCTGCCGCGTCATTGACAACTTGAAGAGAGGTGACGATGCCGCTTAACTCAATGAATGTTGAATCAGAAGCCCATTGTGTGACCGGGAGCTCCAAGAAGGTTGGATGGATGTTTGTAAGCTGAAGGTAGAAACGCTCAATGAGATATAGGTGGTGGCATTTGGTATAAAAATTCTTGTTATTCTTTGGTAAATTAATCATAGCTTATTACAATTATTAAAGGAATGTTTACCCGGCTAAGAGTTTTGTCGGCTTCGATGATGTCCAAAGCACTTTCGGCACTGACATCGAAACGAGTTTGCAATTCCTTGAGAAAGAGCTCCTTCTTCTCCTCGGCGTTTTTTCGCTTCCGTCGCAGTGAATCCACCACCCCACGAAATAGATCATGGAGGCGATGGAGCTTCTTAATTAATTTTTCCTCGCCATGAGTGGCAAATAAGACGGTGCCCAGAGACGAAGTAGGGAATCGGCGGTGCTACGGGCAGCTAGCTGCGCGTCCGGTCTACCCAAAGGCCAAAGATGAAAGTAAAAGTACCGTATCACCTCTTCGGTTAACGGGAATGGACCTGGTTTGAAAATTTCTAGAGTATAACCAATACCCAGTGCCTCGCTTAAGCACTTCTTCAGTGTCCGAGTTTCCATTTTATGTTAAAGGCACTTGACTGATAGATCAAAGAGTGAAATTGAATCTGATACGGTGTTTAAATCACGTGTTTATAAATAAAAACAGGTTTTGATGAAATAAGATTAAATGGTTATTGTATTGTATTTAAAGATAACTTAAAAACATCACTTGAGTACCCTCTTTTTCTTTTTCCTTCCTGAAACTATAAAGAACCCTAGTAGGAGCTGTTATTTAAAAAATGGTTGGTGCGTCAGCACTTATGTTCATTTATTGGCACTAAATATTATTTGACGAAAATTTGCAAAAATAACAAAGTCATCAATTGATCATAGCTAAATTTTGTAAAATTAGTTTTTTCAAAATAAGTAATAACCGAAAAGTTTTGCTTCATAACGAAACCTTTGACACCAGTGACGTCCGATTTCTAAAAATGCTAGAATTTTTTTATTTAGATACTCGTTTTCAGCATCCAAAAATGAACCAGAATCGCTGGGTATATGTAAAAGAACTAAAAAAGTTGTTTTTTTTGGGAGGTCTAATATATATATATATATATGTGTGTTGTGTTCAAAGTTTGGTTTATAATAAAGTGCTTAGTTTGAATGTCCACTTTTTCAAAGTTAGCTCAATAATATTTATTTGATCGAATAAGCAAATCTAATGACCCATTATTTTTTTTTGTCTATTTGATTCGAAAGAATTTCAGTATCCTAGTGGATATATTAATAATTATGATTGCATGAAAATTAATCACTCGAACTAGGATCTTACCCATGAGGTAGCAGGCCAAAAATGACAATCGTCTCGGGATTCGAAACCTGCACCCCAAACATTGAGAGTTGAACACGCCTTAATGCACACGGCTATCACACTCTCAATATTTCGTTATCTTATATATATAATATATGATGATATGTGATAAAATATGATTTTTTTAATATTTTTTCCTGGTAATTAAATTGTATTAAAAGTGTTTTATGGCTCTTCAGAGTTTTATTTACTTCAAATCACATCATAAAATTAATACGACATATATAATTAGTTTACTATTTGTTATAGATATGTTTAAGACAGCTGCTAGTTGAACCAGGGAATACTATAACATGGAATATGAACTCCCTCCTTTTCCCTTTTCTTTTTTACGAAGGAAGTTAAGCTTGACATAAAAAGGTTTTAGCATTCCCTTGTAGACCAGCTATAAATACATACAAAACAGTTATGTTGTTCATAGATTACTCTCAACTATACTTTAATGTAATTAACTATTTTCAATAGAATAATCCGTTTTTTTCTATACAACTTTGGTTGTTTTGAAATAAATGCGTAAAAGAAGATTATAAATTATGTACGAAACATTTGGCGAAGTATTATTTATCTTACCTTGGTTTATATAGTTTAGTTTGATGAAAAACAAACTTTATGAAAAAATTCCTTCTTACACTTTTGAATGTTAAATGTATATTGGAGAAATAAGAAAATTTTCATTGAAACTTTACTTCTAAACAGAATATAATGAAATTTTTACATTTCCTTGTCAGTTAGTTTTTCAATTCACCTTAATTGAAATTGAGGACATTAAAATAATCTACATTTTCTAGTTTATTCAACACTCTTATATTCATTAATAAACGGCTTGTCTCATTAGATATAAGTTTTAATCATAGGTCTTCTTCAATGCTAAAACTATTTATGAGTGGATCCATTTATTTGTTTATTTATTTTTGTTTTAGGTTAGGATCCAAGAGTAGGAATTCAGGTTGAGACTCTATCTAAGGCGAAATCAAATGCACGATCATAGCCCCTTCCTCTAAAAAAAGAACTACTTTACCACTACTAATATATATTGTTTATTCGAGGCATAGAAATCAACGCTTTGTTTCCATGGAGCGTTGAAGACAAAAGCATATTAGTAAATCTTCATTATTTACGTGCTTATCATCCAATATCCAATAGGCAAATATACGCAAGCAGGGATACACACAATCACTGGGAATGGAGATAAAATCACTCTTCAATTTATTTAGAGTAGTTTATACGAGGCTTTGAGAAGCCATATCATGACGCAAATATGCTAATCCACGGCCTTCCTTTCTTATACATACATATACTACATCGACAAAATTATACATTCCAGCAATATCAATATTTTATGAATTAAAAGAAAATGAAAGAATCAGAATAGTTGCTACCCATGCACTTGTACAAGTCTTATTTTTTTCTCCTTTATTGTTTGGATGATATATAAAATTATTGAAAATAATAATATATTAGTAAAATAAACATTATCGTTTATAATAAAAATCTAAACAAGATATGAAATAGGTATATATTTAAAATATTTCAATATTTTTACAAAATTAAAATAAATTATTTTGATTTGGATGGATATTTTTTTTAATTTCTTGTTCGTTTATTATGTAAATAAAATAAAATAATACATAAAAACCAGAGCAAATGCGTAATAAAAACATAATTAAACATTTTAGTTTAAAAAATTGTGCTCTGGGGTTGAACGCACAAAATAAAATAACACATATCAGGTAAAGGCTATCAAATTAACTCAATATTTTTGGGAAGCAACTATTAAGAATTTTAAAAGATGAACATAATAATGTATTAAAAACATAATAAAATTATGCTACGTGCTAAAAATTACTAAATCTTTTTGAAATTATTTTATAAGTCTTTGGTGTTGGATGGAGAGGCTTGGATAATACTTAATTATCCTTCCGGCGGACGTCCACGTTCCTCCTTCGTATGGCGAGGGAATTTTTAACGATAATGCTGCATATCTTGCCACCGCAGATATTAATATGCTTCTCAGCTCTTGAGGATGGAGAGGTCAGCATATTTGATGACGTTCCCCGCATGGACCTATGAGTCCTCGGTGTCGTAGAGGATCTTGAGGGAGAGGGCGGTGTATTTGGCGGCAGCAGAGAGCATCACAGATCGAAGAATATATGGTTTTAAAATTTATTTTATATTTTAAATAACTTTATATACAGACCAGAAAATAAATTGAATATGAAAGCGAATTTCATAACTAAATACTTTTTATTTTTAATATATGAGTCGACAAACAAATATATACAATATTGCCAGTCAAGTATTTATATCTGTTTTACCAAAGTGCATATAAACACTACAAATATACAATGATAAAAGCAAATAAATATTGGTTTGCCATAGATCATAAAAATGATAATCTTTAAAAATACCATTATTATATAAATAATCATTATTCTAATATATTTTTTTCTTGGTCCTTTATTTGGCAACTCATTCATGAAAATTATAAACAAAAACAATTAATAGAAAAATGTCAGGTATACAATGCCAAAACATATAAAAGAAATGAACAGACATAAATACACCAAAATTAAAAAGGTCATATTCTTTTTTAAAACTGTTCTACTGATGTCATGTAGCAATTTTGGATTGATTGGACTGTGCCTCGGGCGTTTCTTTATTTTATATTACTTCGTAATTCATCTAAAAAGGGCTTTAATGTAGGCTCCTGCATTCGTCTTCATAGTTAGCTATTGTAGAGTTGTTTAAAATCATTCTGAAAGGAACCATTGGTCTGTTTATGACTTTTATTGTCCAAACAACCGATAAAAGTATTGCTTAGACAATGTCTAGGCAATAAAGAGTTTGTCTTACAATAATAATGGCTGCAATCCAAAGTCCTTACAAAATAAAAGGTCATCATTAAAAATCAATTATTTCATAAGGTTGTTTTTTTAAAGAGTTTAGTTTCCAAATATGCATGTTTTCTCTAGCATTTATGAGCAATTATTAAAAAACTTAACTCTTTACTTACGTTTTACGAGACAAAATATTCCTTTTTTACAATAACTTTGTGCGTAAATCCGCACAAAGTTCAATATCCATCAGATCCAAAATGGGAACAAAAGTGATACCTATTTTGAATAAGAAAGTTGTTTATTAGACATAATACAATATTACTATTCAATATGGTCGCCCTCAGCCTCTAAGATGTCCTCCAAACGACACTGAACCTCCCACAGGCCGTGGAGACCTCCGCAGGATCCAGCTTGTTCATCTCCGACTTGATGGAGGCCTTCAGGGACGCCAAATTGCTGTGGTGTGTGGCACACACCTCCCTCTCTAACTTCCCCTACCAGTAGTAGTCGCATGGGTTCAAGTCGGGGCTGTTGGGGGGCCAGGTGTTGGCACATTCTTCTTCAGCCAGGACTGCACAAGTTTGGTCTTGTGGGCGGGCGCCGAGTCCTGCTGGAATGTGTACGGGGTCCCGAAGGCCACAAAGTCCATCCAGGGGACGACGACAGGTGGACCCACGCTTCCTGGCGAGTATGGACATGGGCGTCCCGGATTGGCCTTGATGGACCTCTTGGGACCAGCCACAAATTGGCGTGCAGATTCGGTCACTCCTAGGCTTGTGCTCCTTCCTCTTGGACATCCCTGACTCCTCCCACTTCTTGGTGATGTCGTAGACCGTCCTCTTGGGGTACTTGAGCAACTAGATGATGGCTGCAGGACGGTGCCCTGCGCACAGCAACTCGATGACCGTGTTCCTCCGGGTCTTCTCCATCTCGTATCAGTATATTTGTTTAGTGTTCGGGGCGCAATTCGACAGTACATTCACGAAACCTCCCTCATGTGCAATATCTAAGCTCTACTTGCACTCCTTATGGCTGGACGAAGTTGAACTTTGTGCAGATTTACCTGCAGGCCCTGTATAATGTATAAATAAGCTATTCTAGGTATATTTTGTTTTCAAAAGACTTGGTCGATGAGATCAACAACTAATTTTTTTGAATATGTAGAATCGAGTGTGTCTTAGAAAATTAATTTGCAACAATCCAAAGTCGTTTTTCATCACGAGTTGAGCTGGATATGGATAAGAATGTCCTGCAATATTTTTCCTACGGCAAAAATTCGTAGGGTAATTCCGGTCAAAACTTCCGGTAAGTTATAAAACTCTCTTCATATATGGGTTTTGATGCATAATATTTTTTTTCATAATATGATGTGGGATAAAAATAACTTTTGGTTTAAAGATATATTTGTTTTATAAAAAAAATTTTTTTACAGAAGTTGTTAGCCGTACATGCAAACATTCCTATTGCGCAGAGTAGTAACGAACGCATAAAAATACACTCAAAATGTTTTGGGAAGCTTCTTCAATCCTGTACTATAGGGCGAATAGTTATTATACCAAAGAAACTGGCCATAGATACGAACAACTGGAGACCATTTACAGTTCTAATTAACACCATCAAATTTTTCTGGTGTATTTGCTTCAGAAATCGAAGCATTATGTAAATATTAAACTTGACTCAGAACACAAAGGATTCCTGGAGGGATGGAAATTTTTTGACATATCAATAAATTTTTGACTTGATTAAAAAGGTAACAAAAAGAAAAACTTATGGAGCTATCGTAGCAGTAGACTTTCGTAAGGCGTTTCATTCCCAACTTCATAACTTCATTATCAACTCAATTAAAAATTAATCCTGAAGAGGTTTTTCAATCTTATTAGAGCCCTACTTGTCAATGGCACGTCATTTATATCATTAGGAAACGATAGGAGTAACATAATCCACTTAAAGTTAAAACAAAAAGTTATTTTAATGCCCACATTTTATAACTTTTTTTCTCCGCATAAAAACCAATATTTGAAGGAGTTTAAGCTAATCGGAAGTAGCCTACGAATTTTTGATGGAGGAAAAATATATCGCAGGACATTCTTGTCCATATCAACCTCAACTGTGATGATAAAGGATTTTGGATTGCGGCAAATACATTTTTTAAGACACACTCTACGAGACATTTGGCAAGGAAATGGGATGTAGAACATCAACGGCTATAATGAGTAAGTGATTTTGTGAGTGAACCTGAAAAAACTTTATTATATTTTGAGATTATAAAAATATTTTTCGTATTTTTATTATTATCTGCAAAAGTTTATGGATATAATCAACGTCATATATTTATATTCTCAACCATGGGAGGGAGTTACTGTATGAAAATTAAGATGTGAAAAGTAAACATATTTAAAAAATAACTTAAAAACATCAACATGATACCTTCTTGTTCTTTTTCCTTCTTAAAACTATAAAAGAACCCTAGAAGGAGCTGTTATTAAAAATGGTTGGTGCGTCAGCACTTATGGTCATTTATTAGCACTAAATATAATTTGAAGAAAATTTGCAAATAATATCCAACTCATAAATTGATAATGCTAAATTTTGTAATACTAAATTTTCAAAATAAATAATAACAAAAAGTTTTGCTTCATAACGAAACCTTGAATGCAATTTGGGGGGGGGGGGTAAGGGGGGTGTCAAACCAAAATCCATTTTTCTACGATCATTAGTTTCTTATGACGCAACTTTCGCGGGGGGATAAATTTTGATATCTTAATATTAGGTTTCTATAATACCCCCTAATGTATAGATGGATGTAGGTCCATGAAGAAGAGGCAATTAGTATTTGAATTTCTTCTCTTTTAATTGATGTTCAGTCCTCAAAAAGCAGTTCGAGTGATGGAATACTAATATTATTTCTCCTTTTTCTTTCTTTTCTTTCTTATTAATACTAAGAGAGGAGGTTTCGAGCTAAGAAAGGTAATAAATAGTGTTTTTATGTTATAGAAATGCTAAAATAACTCACAATGATTTTTTTAAATAGTACATATATATATCTAACATACATATAACTTGTGCGCCTAAGACCACAAATGGACACCATCTAACCGATTATTATTTTCTCTTTTAAATGTCAATTAAATGTTTTAGACATTTATTGCCTAAAGTTTCATTCGCAGAAACCATAAAATACCCTACTTAATAATTAGCCTGATAAAATGATGTGATAAAAATTTATGGGGGTTTCTTTCTTGACTAATAACTTTAGTGTTCAAGTACATTTATCAAAATTAATGGTTCTCCTTAAATGCTCATCAAATTTATACTTACTTTTTGTAAAACTGAAGAATAAATTACAAGGAGAGTCATCAAGAAACCGTGTATTTGTTATTATTGTAGATGGTAGGATAAAAGTATAGATTTACAACAGATAGTGCTTTCTATGTATAACGAAAAGATCCAAGGTATTATGGGTTGAAAAGACGAGTAATCGTGATATTGAGTGAGAAGAAACGTGAATCCTTTCGTAGATCAATACGATTACTAACTTTATACTTTCTTCCATTTCACAAATTTTTAACTTAATAATCAATTCTATATTACATATAATAAAAGATCTATACTACGTGGTTATACAATTGCAAATATTATTATTAATAATAATAATATAAAAGCAGCTAGCCACACTGTCTTGGTCTGTAGTGGATAGTTTTCTGAAAGGATAAATCTAAGTCCTTCTTTTTGTAAATAAGTTCCTCTTTTTCGATGTTTATCTTGTCGTTTTTACCCCCTTTCAACATTATTGAATACTTTATGTTCAGTGTAAGGAGAATCGCCAAAGTCGTTTCTTCTGTCTCCCCTAGCTCTCTTGTGTATGTTTCTCCTTGACTGATAATGCCTTGACATTGTACAGCATATGATTTGAGTATATCTTTGGAACAAATATCTAAATCCACTACGGGTTCGATGATGGGCACATAATTAAAAAACAGAGTATCCAGCTTCCTTGACGCTGCATGCACCAGGAACCTCGTTATTTACCTAAGCAATGCCATGATGCCGTTTTTCAGTACCATGAGGATAGAAAGGCGTTGGTTAAGCATGGGATGAATACAAACTAGGTAAAGGCGTGTGGTGTACTCTATTACAATATTTATACATATCAAAATACAAATACAATTTAAAGTATTCAACACAACCAAAAAACGGAATGTTTAATTTACCAAAAACGGCATTATCCTCATATATCATTGAAAAGTATATGCAGTAAAACTAATAGAATATATAAAAAATATATTATAATTTCATTTGTTATTTTTTAAAATAAAATAGTCAATGTTTTGCCTTATGTAGTCCTTTGGTTATCTTGAATGTCTGTAAGTTCCATTGCAAATGTTACGAAGTAATGATTTCGGAGAATAATGTTTATGGATACTTTAACACAATTATTTCGGAACTTTAAGAGATGAAATAAATGGGAAAAAGCATTCCCGGGGATCAGGTGGCAAATCAGCTTTCTTGTTGAAATAATGCATGTACTTTATATCCACACCTCAACAATATTTGTTCAAATATTTACTGAACCCTGTTAAAAATGTAGACAAATATTCTTCCATTAAAGTACTTTGTATATCCAATTTAATCAAGCAAATTAAACAAATACATGAGAAAATATATATTAAAGTATTTTCCTCTTCGTCTTTGCAAATATTATCTTAATTGAAATAATAGAATTAGACATTATGCTTTATTTATTTGTAGTCCTAAAGCATTTTCTGAATGCATGCTTCACATTCCGATGCTGTCAGACAATGTATATGATTAAAGATTAGCCTATATGACCATTGATATTGAAAAAGAAGAGGCAATATCTTACAATTACAAAATTTAATCATCATAAGGCAGTAGTAGGCTATCCATCATTATAATAACTTAATACTCAACACAGAGAAAGAAAGTGCAATATTTCGAGAAAATAATTCTAAAATGGCTGCTCCGTCGAGTGAACAATGTAAACAAGTCTGGGAAGGTATACATAGGAAGTTGTAATATAAAAGCCTGCCTAAAATGGCGTATTACCTTGTTATGCTTTAATAAAACGGTGTATTGCTGTTCATTCTTAACAATGACGTCATCAAAGTATTTTATTTGCCCTCCATTTTCTAATCCTTAACTCTCATAATGTAGACTTTTAAACGATGCGCATAGAATCACACTTTCCTTTGTCATTAAAAATGAATCAAAAATTAAATAATAATGAGATGATCCAGGTAAATTGTTTTTTTCGTTTACAAATGTTGTGAACACGACTTCAAATCATTTTTTCATTATCTTGATGTTACTTTGGTCTCGAAATATTAAGGTTTTGTTAACAAAGTTATAATTTCTTATGGTAATACAAAATGGCCTATTTAGTTATTGCATATATATATTGCAATATAATTGCATCCGATTACATATAAATATGTATTATTGTGTTAAAATTTGACTCTCGGGAATCGAATCTGGTCCCTCAACATTGTGAGTAGAACACACATTAACGCACTGAGCTTTGTACTTCTTTTATAAACTTTGGCATTTTAAGCAATTATTTTTCTGTATTATTTCATCGTCTTTAATCATCAAACCGTTACTTTTCCATCATAAATAAAGAAAATAACTCAGATATTTTTTTTACATTTATTTCCTTACTTTTATTGAGTACATATTCATTTAGCTCGTGAACATTGTGTCTTTGGACTGTAAAGGACGTATAAAATAATCAGATAGTGAAGAGTGTGTGAGATAGGGTATCATATTGTGTTTCGTTCATGTTTCAAAGTATTTTTTTTTCCTTCTTCTTCCTCTATGAAATAAAGTAGTGTCTTGGAAGTAAATATTTGTTTTCATACGTCTTGTTTGTCAATAAGTAGCTATATATGGTAATAGATATATGTTACATATCAAATGGTAGACTATGGGAGCCGTGAAAGCCTTTTTATTTACAAAAGCTCAAATTGTCTTCTTCTATATTATAACTTATACAGGGAGTAACCCAAAAAAATTGTATACTTTATATGTGAAAAACATATGGTTAAATTGAATCATCAGTGAAAGTGCTTTGAAATTATATATATATATATATATATATATATTAGGATGATTCTTATTTCACGTGTTTCGGATTTGAGAGTCGAGCCCCCCCCCCTAGGATTTTACTATAGAGATCATCTTGTGAAAGTTTGAACGGAATCGAATAATGGGAAGTACCCGCTCAACGGGCCCAAAAGTTATTTAGTAAACTTTGTAGTAATTTTTTTTGCCATTCGATCGCCTGTAATGTCCTTTTTCCAATGCTATTTTCAAACAATTTGCCGCAAAATGTAGGTATACTCGCAAGGATTCCTAATCTGTTTTTTATATTTTTTTTTAAATGCATCTAAAATCAAATGAGATAATGAAGTTTCAAATGTTCATTTTTGGGGTATTTTCTATTAAAATGACTATTTCAAAACATAAATTTCTCGTTGAATTTTGGATGTACATAAAAATTAAAAACAGATTTGGAATCCTTTCAAGCAGGGCCGGCCCGTGGCATAGGCAGTATAGGCAAATGCTAAGGGCGCCGTCCATCCAGGGGGCGCCAATTTAACTGTTTAGCAAAGCTTATAGGTAGTAGTATAAAAATAATGATATTTTCTAAGATCCCGAACAGATTCCATTAGGGTTGATAATTATCCAAAGTTTACTCCAATAAATTGTTTTAAGGATGTATAGAATTTAACCCATTAATGCCGAGAATTATCTGTGTAGAAATTCACCCTAATTTTTATATTATATGCGTCAACATTTGCTAAAAAACGAAATGTACATTATTCTTTTATTTATTTAATATAACTATCTCATGTAGGTAAAGCTGTTAAAAACCAGTAAATCTGTTTGAACGTTGAAATCTGCCTAAGTTATGTTGTAATAACGCTTTTTAAGCTCTGGGACACACATCTTTCCATCAGCATTAATGGGTGGACAGGCTTATTAACTAGTTTTCTTTCTTTGCTTAAAATTGTGAAGTCATTTTTCCCGTCTGCAGTATCAGTCACTTTTTGTAGTTTACTTGGGTGGATGGTCGTTTTTGATACGTAAACAAACTCTAAACATGTCAAAACGTCCCAAACTGTCTGGTGCCCAGGGAGAGGAAAAAAAGAAAAGAAGAGGATGAAAAACGCGACAAAGAGAAAGAGGTAATTCTACAGTAAAGATGATGTCATATTATTTTCTGTTGCAGAACATTGATTTTTATGTTATGGAAGGAACTAATATTAATGTAACTACTACCACCTTACCATCCTCAGGTAAATGTGCAAATATTAGATTTGTTCAGCAGCCGTGACAATGTTAAATTTGTTTATATTCTGACATCTGTTTGGCTCACGTTTTCCCAGTTTGTAATAGTTAATCAAAATGCTATTAATTTCCCTCTCCTTTCTATAACATATTATAGTTGTAAGCCTATATGTTTGTTGTGTTAGTTCATATTGTCTATAATTGTCATTTATATTATTTTATTCTTGAAATCAAGTGTTTATTATTAGACTCATCTTCTCTCTCCAGATGCACTGCTGAGATTCCTCAGTCCCACCCTTGCAAGTCCTGCTGTCGCCTCCACCTCAGCAGCGCAAGGCAGCAGTGATGATACAGCATCAAGTGCTCCTCCTGTCGCCTCCACCTCAGCAACACAACCCAGTAGTGAAGCAGCCTCATTAAGCACTCTTCCTGTTGCCTCCATCTCCACCTCAGCAACACAACCCAGCAGTGATGCAGCAGCTTCAAGCCCACATTCTGCTACTCCAATAGATCCGGCTGACTGGCCATCTCCTCTAACTGATAAGGTACGAATAGAGTTGGTTCACAGTGGTCCATTTCAAATAGAAAACAGCTTCACATTCCCTAAACAAAAGGACGGGCGAAGATGTCAACATGACCATTTTAACAGACTCTTAGTCAATGGAGAAAAAGTCAGAAGGAGCTGGCTTATGTACTCTAAAAAAGATGATAGCTTGCACTGCTACTGCTGCAAACTTTTTTCTAAACGAGAGTACAAACTGAATAGGGAAGGACTAAAGGACTGGAAAAATGCAAGTCACTTGCTCAAGGTCCATGAGGATAGCCAGGAACACAATGCTCACATGGCAACATGGAAGGACTTGGAGGTCCGTATTGCGAAAGGGTTCACAATAGATAAACAAGAGATGACACTTGCTGAGGCTGAGAGAAAAATGTGGCGTGATGTTCTACATCGATTGGTGGCAATAATTAAGTCTTTAGCTGAGAGAAACATGTCGTTTAGGGGTTCCAAAGACACATTAAATCAACCAGACAATGGAATTTTTTGAAAGAGGTGGAGCTTATGGCCAAATTTGATCCAGTGATGAAGCAGCATGTTAGTAGGGTGGAAAATGGAGCTGGCAGCCATGTTCATTATCTTGGAAAGACAATACAAAATGAACTGATAGACTCCATCAGTTCAAAAATAATAGAACATATTGTGAAGGATATCAAAAGATCAAAATATTTCTCTATTATTTTAGATTGTACCCCTGATCTGAGTCATAAGGAACAGCTCTCTGCCATAATCAGGATAGTGTCACAAGAAGACATACCTAAAGTTAAGGAGCATTTCTTAGGCTTTCTTGTTGCAGAGCAGTCAACTGGAGATCATTTGTCATCTCTAATCCTAAAAAGGTTAGAGGAACTTAACATCCCATTTGAGGACTGTAGAGGCCAATCCTATGACAACGGTGCCAATATGAGGGGGAAAATAAAGGTGTTCAGGCAAAGTTGCTTCAGCTGAACTCAAGAGCTTTTTTTGTCCCATGTGGTGCCCACACTTTAAATCTGGTAGTAGCTGATGCTGCAAAAAGCTCGCCAGATGCCCTTGGCTACTTTGGGCATTTAACAAAGTTATTTAAGCTCTTCTCAGCCTCCACCCATAGGTGGGATGTCCTCCTAAAATATGTTAAAATAACTCTAAAGTCATGGGCCGAGACCAGATGGGAAAGCAGAATAAAAAGTATTGAAGCAGTAAGGTATCAAGCTGGTCAAGTCAGGGAGGCTCTTCTGGAAGTGAGGGAAACAACTGCAGACCCTGTGGTGAGAGTTGAAGCCCAGTCTTTGGCTGAGGAGATTGGATCCTATCGCTTTTGTATTTGTACAGTTATATGGTACGACATTCTCAGCAAGATCCAGTATGTCAGTAAACTAATGCAGTCACCCTCCATGCAGTTTGATGTAGCTGTCGACTTGCTGAAGAAAACCAGAGATTCCCTCACAAGTTACAGAAACACTGGATTTTCTGATGCACAGACAACTGCAAAGGAGATGTGCGAAGAGATGAACGTGGAGGCTAAACTCAAACAAAAACGTTTGAGAACCACAAAAAAGCACTTTAGCTATGATTCTCCAGATGAACACATCCATGATGCACTACGAAAAATGGAAACCACATTTTTTAATATGGTCATGGATACGGCCATCTCCTCACTAGATGAAAGATTTCAGAATCTTGGAGAAGTGAATAGAATCTTTGGTGTGCTCCTCGATTTCCCCAACTTAGGAGAAGAGGACCTGCTACTGAAGTGTCAAACTCTAAGTACCGCTTTGACCCATGACAGCCAGCCAGATATTGATGGCACAGAACTTGCAAAGGAAATGCAGAATTTCCCACCATTGCCATCAAAGAAAATGACAAATATGGAACTTTTGACCTTCCTGCATGAGAAGAAGCTGGTCGAAATTTATCCTAACATGTGGGTTGCCTTGAGAATCTCTGCCACTCTTCCTGTTACAGTGGCTGCTGCTGAAAGAAGCTTCTCTAAGCTCAAACTGATAAAAACGTATCTTAGATCTACCATGATGCAAGAACGTCTCAGTGGACTTGGCATTATAAGCATAAACCATGTGGTCTCAAATCAGTTATCATATGATGATATTATAGATGACTTTGCTGCAAGAAAGACCAGGAGAGTAAATCTGTAGGAGGTTATGTGAGATTGAGGAGGTGGTTTTGTTGTTTTAAAATAGTTTAAGCTAAAGCATACCAAAAAAATAAACCACGAGAGGTCATTATAAGATCACCTTTTTATATATTTATTGTATATTTTATTTAAATCTTTGTAAAAAAACAGTGCACACTGGTTTCTTTATTGTGCAGTGTCTTATTTATATTGTATTAATACGTTAATTTATTTCAATTGTTTACAGTTTATATTTAGGAGTATTTAAATCTAATACTTTAAATGAGCTATTTTTGTTATATTTAATACATTTAGTTTATTTGTTGTATTTGTTTCCTTAATTCTTTTCTTAGTTTTTTAAATGTGCTATTTCTTTATTTAAATAAAACAATATCTAGAACAACGATATTCAGTTTCTTGTGAGTATATGTACACTAGCAGTGGAATTTACTGCGATGCATGGGGGGGGGGGGGCGGCACCACATAAAATCTTGCCTAGGGCACCAAAGTGGTTAGAGCCGGGCCTGCTTTCAAGCATACCTACATTTTGCGGCAAATGTTTGAAAATAGCTTTGAAATTAAGGACATTAGAACGCGATGAATGGCAAAAAAAAACAACTACATAATTATTACGTATAGTATCGTCAAAGTTCAATGTTTATGTTACTTAATCTATT
>CP045898.1:14120631-14184077 GCA_013387185.1 Caligus rogercresseyi
ACCCTCTCATTGCCCTTGGAGTCGAGACCCCAGTTTCTCCCGACGGCGTTGTTGCAAGCCATCAGTAGTTTTTTGGATGGTTGAGCTTGGATGTGAGTGGAGACCGAAGTTTAATCCCGAATCCAGAGTCACACCTTAGTATTGAAACAGAATTAGATAAGCCATAGTTAATACCATTCTATTCAAGTTCCTATTTTAGGGTCCTTCTTCTGTTCTGCGGAAGAGAATAGCTACTGTTTTTTGAGGAGCAACTCAAGGCCACAGCCATACCCCACTCAAGAGCCTGTTAATGGCATCTCTTGAAGGATACAGACCATAGAGCTCGGATCCCGACCTGAAATTAAAAGAGCAGCATCGTCAGCAAAGCAAGCTTCACTGGGCCCGAATCAAATAACCCAAAAGCTTGTCAAATACAAGATTCCAGGCAATCGGACTGAGTACACCACTCTGAGGTGTCCTCTTGTGAGAACTCGGGTTCTTTCTAATGCCCTTGAGTTCGACTGTGAGGGAGCAACTTCTTACCACTTAATAATACCTTCTGAGACTTCCTAGCCCTGAGGCCTTCGACCACAGACGTAATGTCTATATTATCGAATGCACCAGAGATGTCCAGAAAAATCCCAAGACAATAACGACCCCTGTTGATAGATCGTTCAATGAGGTCAACCATAGAGAAGAGAGCAGAGTCGCAGCTCCTTCCTCTTCTGAAAGCATGTTGATTAGGGTTCATAGGAATCCTAGTAGATAATCTTCTTCCATTTTATTTAAAACAACTCTTTCGAGCGTTTTCAAAATAAAAGAAGTGAGAGTAATAGGACGAAAAAGACTTTACCTTGGAGTAGTCATCCTTACCTGGCTTTGGAATAAAGATGACCTTAGACTTCTTAGTTGTCTTTGAACATATGAGAGTCGAATTGAGGCCCAAAATAGTCGGGCCAGCCATTCCATACTCTTAGTGTCTAGGATCTGCAGATGATGGGCTTAATTCCATCAATCCCCGGTGTTTTATGAGATCTGAAGGATTCCACAGCCCACTTGATTTTGAGAGTCTTCATCCATGAGGCGTAGAAACTTGCCTCGAAAGATGACTACTAATTTTGGTCTTTAAGTGTTCCGTTTCAGGAACCTCAGAACAACCAGGAAAAGAAGCAGTCAAAAGAAGGTTAGTGCTTCTTCCGGAGACCCGATCCAGTAGCCCAACAGAGCATGTTTTGGAGCCCTGTATAACTTTGAAGAGCTAGAAAGTTTCTCCCGTCTTTTGCAGACTCAGTGAACCTCTTCCAGCTCTCCCGCTTAGCTGACCTTACCAGCCCCCTGAAACTCACGTCGTAAGCTCAGATATTTGTTCCAGTTAGCTTCACTTTTATCTGATTTGTAAACTTTGTAGAGTTCCTTAGGTTCCTTCTACAGAGCGCCACCTCCCGCAACCAGAAGTTAGGTTTTCACTTCACAACCTAACCCAAGCGGAAGGGCACGCTGTGTCCACAGCCCTTTGGACACCCCCTACAAATCGACAAAACGCCATGTTCAACCATCGGGGCGTGATTGTGCCCGGATTGGACATGTCTCTTTTCATGGAATGCCTAAAAAAATCCAATCTGTTTTAAGGAGATTTCTGATCTTGACACGTTTATAAGTGCTGGGATAGGAACCTCAAACTCTATGAGAGCATGATCCGATAATAGATCATTACCACTAACCCTCCAGTTAGTAACTCGGATTTGATAACTAGAGTAATGTCTATATGTGTTCTGCCCCCCTCCTATAAAGGTTGGCTTCAGTCCACAGTTTTCAACTACAAGGCCTTGCCTAAATAAATCTTCAATTACTTCCCCCCTCTTATTGGTATCCACTCCCAAAGAGAGGAGTGAGCATTTGAGTCCATGCCAATAATCAGTGAGTAGTATTTATCCTGGCTGAATTTCATAAGTCTTACCAATGAGCTTGTAAATCTTTATTGGTATCCAGGTAAACAAATAACAGTTTTAGAATCTCCATTTGTCATGATAGCAGAAGCTACATCACGACAGCTTAAGTCATTCATAAGCCATAAGCTTATGTTTTTGGATGCCACAATCGAAGCTCTAGGTGAGCTACTACCGTGTAGTACCTGATGGCCTTCTAGGCCTACAACTTTGCCTCTTTAAGTATGAGGTTCCTGCATAAGAAAACAGAAACTGGACAAACCACTGAGCTCTTTGCTTATAGCTGCAATAGACGCTTTACATTTATGAGCATTCAATTGGAAAAATCGAGTAGACATAATGATAATAATATTATTTGAATTTATTTCATATAATAGGAAAAAGCTTGAATAGTTATATTCAGCATTAAAAACCCTAGTCTAAGTTGTCTTTTGAAAGATAGACTTAATAGAAGTCGATGACTTCTTAATCGAAGAGCATGTTCCCACAACCGCAGGTTCGATCCCGTCGGAGGCACCTCTGGTTGAAGAATCAGGAGAAACTCCGATTCTCAAGCATTGTTGCACGCCATGAAAAGATTCCCTTACAGTTTTGGACAAGTTAGCTAACTGTCTCTTAGCAAGGGCTGCGGCCCGAAACTCCTCACCAGACAAAATTTGTCCGGTTTTGCATATTTTCTTGTCAATTCAGTGAGTTGACTCGAATTTGCTGCCGAGTTTGGGGCAACAGTCTTACGTAGTTTCGAATGAGAGTCCATTCGGGAGATATCGTAGAGAGGTACTCCCTGCGACTTCATCCTTCTCCGGGTCCTCTTCCTTTGGTTCGGTGTCAGCAAAGTGTACTCCTCACGGCTTGGAATGTGCACTGGTTTGGATGAAGGAGGTGAATTTGCCGTCACTTTTACCTATAAGATTTATAGATATCTGAGAGATTCTGATAGAAACTTTTGCTCCGGCAATTTTTTGATTGCCTTTGCAAAATCCTTATCAATACCCAAAAGAAAATACTTCCCATTGACTTGGGAGGCATCCCCTCGGGCCTTGAAGGTATTTTTAACAGAAAATACTTTACACTCCCCTGTTAAATTGTTTTGATCGATCATTCGTTCGACTAGTTTGTCCTCGGGTAGAAGAAGGCTATCCAGGACAAAAAAGGACATCCTCGATAATGACCCGAATTCGCCTTTGCCCAACGCTCGGACAGACTCGCCATTTGGTTTGATCATATCTGTAGCCTCACGGACCAATTTTGACGAAGGATCATCAAGGCATCCGATCAGGCTGCGGCCGTTCCTCCATGTACAGAACGCGCATTGGAGCTTTGGGGCCCTCAAGCCTGGTTTAGGATTGAAGAGAAGGCCTTGGGCCTCAACGACAAAAGAAGCAAAAGTTTCTTTCGGAATATACCTCCGCTCATCTCTACCTAAATGGATATAAAGGAGAAAGGCAGTGGCTGGTTCTTTTTTTCCTTATCAGCATACGTGACCTTTATTTTCTTAGCTACTGGATCCTCGTCGAGGGCATTGGCTAGGGAGTTAAGGTCATCCAAGGCTGACTCGTCCAGATCGGTTGAGAAAACCTCATCCTCAGCTGCTCCGAGCGGAGAGTTTTCTGCAGTCCCCCTGCTACATCCATGGCTGGACGGGCGGATTCCGAAGGAGACTCGTTCTGGGGCATCTGTTTGTCTAATGGATCCTCAACGACTCGGTTAGCATCCTCCAAGGAGTTTTGCTTGACCGTTGTCGTCACGGAGCGCGACTCCTCCGGCATCAGGTCCTCCTGAGAAGGAGATCCGACTCCCGGAAGCCTGTTAGGGGTTCCCTCTTCGCCTCCAGGTTCACTAGCGTCGATGCTAGCCTCCTCCTCGAAGGTTTCGGGTCCGAGTCAGGCGGATAATCCATTAATTTCACTAATATTAATGAGAGGCAAAAAAAACGACTCATCAAAACAAAGGAGAGGTTGCGAGTCATCATAATTGGATATCATACTCCGCTTAGGAATTACGAGGGAGTTCGCTATATTTTTTACGCTTTTGTACATGACCTACACAACGACGGTACATGTTGCTGTCCCTTAACTTTTTTTATTCTGTCAATTCTGAAGTCGACTTTGTGGACAATAGGTGGGGCATAATTAATAAAAAAACACGCCGATTTTCATTGCAAAGTTTATTTATAATTGAACGATTATGTATCATTGATGAATTGTATAACAATACTGAGTAAGAATGACAAAACTCTCCGGAGCATGGTTGCAGAAAAACTGTCGACAGCTCAACCGCTGGATCAAAGTGCCTTAAGGGCTATTCTAATGTCATCTTCGGCCGATACTCGGATCTCACCATCAGGATCCCGGATCTCTCAGGGACGACTTGGAGCTACGCTGAAGACACTCTACGCTTCTACTCAAACGGCTCAAAGGTGAGCCTACGGTTTCTGAGACGCCTATTAAGACTTTATAAAGGTGTCCAAAGAGTCAAATAAGAAACTTCTTTGATTTTTAGTTTAATATCTATTTATGAACTTTTTATACGTTATATAAATTAGTTTTTATTCTTTTTGTTGTATTTTAATTTTGAATATTTTTTTCTCAGATATTATTTTTACGTGATTGATATAGTTGTAGCTGCTTTTGATTGATTGTATATTTGTATGTGATTTCAATTTGTTTTGACTTTAGTAAGGGTTTAAATTTTGAACTATAATGTTTAATTATATATACATATACATATATATACAATAACTCTAATAAAAAAAGTCATTAAAAAAACTTGCTCGCGCCTGTCAAAAAAAACTATCCTTATTGACTCCTTACTTGTTTTGAAACTTTGTAAAAAATGAAATTAATTTAATTTTTACGTTATATTTCGGCTTTAAAAGAAAGATAATATTCTTATTTTGTTATTAGAGATATATCACCAACACGTCAAATGTGTATGGTGGCATTTTGTTTATTTTATATTTAATAATATCCCCCTACTTTGCTCTTTGGTATCGTCATTTCTCAATCAATTGTGTATTTTTAAGTATTTTATTACAGATATTATTACTAAAATTTTATATTGTTCGGTGGATATTTGAGATTTTAAGAGTTGACCTCACACTTCTAGAGTCACTTTTATTTTCTACAAGGATCTCTAATAAGCGACACGATCTGATATTGCCGAAAACTGACTTTTTCTTCTATGAAATAGTTCAATATCCTCCCTCATCACTGCTAGTGCTCGATAAAAAACCCACTAAAAACATGCAAAACACACGAAAAATATAATCTGGACCGTTACGTAAAAAACATCAAGAAACAATGTACTTCAAAATTACTGTCTAGATTAAAACCATAATAAATGATTCCAATATGTATTTGGCAAAACTCTTATTTCCACGTAACTAATTATTCTATTTATTATGGTTTTTTTTAAATAAAGTCGATGGTTATTTTTTCATTTAGGAAGATTTATTTATTTTAATTATAATATTAGAATCAGCTTTGACGACGTGGATGGGATTATATATTAATACTGTTTGCGTAAATGAAGGTCACTTCCTTTTTGAAGAAGAGGATGAAGGAGTTCCTCCGGCTCACTCTCAAAGAATTGAGGAACTTAACTCCGGGAATTCGTGGAGGATGAGACGACACTCCGTTATATGAAGAAACAAGAATCGATTGCTCTAATTAAGGAAGATATAGAGGTTTCCGGATGTGATCCTATGGCCTTCCCCATCTCTCAGTCCTCTGAGATGGTTGCATCCCCGAAAAAAAACATATCAACCCCACAAGTGTATCTCAGTAATTGCCATTCGGCATGCTTGCTCCTCCGATGCGGCCATCGTTGGGCACCCTGGCTTGATGGATGCGAGAGTAATACATCTCTTATTGGAAACATGACTTTAGCATTTTTGACACATATATATCGATTGCAGTATTAATCAGCTACTTTTGATCAACATTTCAGCCAGTGTTTCTTAATGTTTTTATATGAAGTCGGTAAAATGGTAAGCCTTACCCATCAAATGAGTCGAACAAAAAAATGTATTTTATTAATGGCAATTAAAACTCGTGGGTGGAGGGGAATACAATACTCTGCTGAAATACCCTTGCCGTGGTCGATTCGGGTCTCCATTATTCCCAAATTTTGTTTTCAAATATTTAAAAAAAGAACAATGGCCCATAAGCACACAACGGCAGTTCTTTTATTGATCATAAAAACTCCTTCCATTCAAGGCAGTTTGTATAAAAATAATGCTAGGGAAAGAAATATTTGTCTTATTTATGTAAAAAAAACCTTAATGTACAAATTGTGCTTCCTTTTATTCCTCTGGCGGAGTGTGCTTTGCTTTATTAAAACTTCAAGGCCAAAAATATGTAGTTTGATCCCTTTATGCGTAAGTAAAAAAGTTTTAAAAGTATGAAGAAAGACCAAATCATTATTATTATTTAATAAAGCCCTTCTTTAAGGGAAAAAGATAAAGTAAACCTTTTTGTCATGCACAGGCACCTTGTTGGTATAAATTATGGTCTATATTTGTAACCGAGAAGACTGAAACTAATCAAACTGGTTTTATATTATTTTGACTCTGATAGTAGATAAATTCGGAGTTACCAACAATTTTGGTGCCGAAAAAAACTTTAGTGAAAGTCTTACTACTGCAATCATTATGGTAAATTGTGCCTTATATATTCTGTTCATTCACTCTCTATCCTTCATTTTAATATTTAAAAAATCTTATAAATACTCGTATTTTAAATATTTTAGTCCCTTGAATTTATTGACAGGACCTCCATTTATTTTGTGTAAGTCATTTCTTGAATATATTATTTTTTAAAAATATACTCTATATATATTTTACATGTATAGAATATATGACTTACATTGTTATACATAAGACCTTTTCAAGGCTAAATATCTGGAACAAAATACTGTTCAATATGTGAAAAAATGACGAATATATAGTGCAAAGAAGAAATCGCAAGGGAGAAAAGTGGAGAGAAAAAAGGGTCGGTATAGTTGCGTTTCCTACGGTATTATATATAAAAAAGCTATAATTAATGATTAAATATACAAATTCCGTTATTCAGCATTCTTTTATCTACGTGCTCGTACACTGTTCAAGTAAGTACACAGTACGAAACTAATAAAGCTAAAAGACTTGAAACAAATATAGAAAATGGCAAAAATGAAGAAAACCCCCCCCCTAAAAATGACAAAATTCGCGAACAAATAAGAAATGGCACAAATTTTTGAAAAACAAGTAAAACTAGAGGCATATATACACTCAGAGAGTGCAAACCTCCGCCGTCACGGGGCCTTCCGAGGCGGATTTTTCACGACTGGGCGGCGCGTAGAGGGACGGAAGAGGGTTCCCCTCGACGGAAATTCTGAGAGGAAGACGCTCCCGGCACCCAATTCAGAGCACAGCGACATCTATTGGCAGAGTAGGCTAACTTGAAATTTTATTAGTATTTAGCTCATTTTGCATCTTAAAGAAGCACTCAGAGATGCCAAAATTTAATCACTTGTTCCTTTTGGCATTTCCAACAACTCCACAAAGTTTCATCCGAATCCGTTCCGTACTTTTGGAGTTATCCTGCTGACAAACAAACCACCAACCAACAAACCAACGCCAGTGAAAACAATACCTCCTTCGGCGGAGGTAAAAATAGTAAAATATGACATCATTTAATTAAAAATGTATTGGTTACATATTTGTATATGCATTTTTTTTGCCAGTCCTAATGATTAGTAACAATATCCAAAACTTTACGACACATAATTGAAATAAAAATATTATAATAAATAGTTGTAAATTTGTTTTTTCATCAAATCACTTTGAATGTTCTGTATTATGTAAGAATATTTGAATCTCAGTCAGCGATTATATTCTTTCGGAACAAAAAATAGAGTACATTATTTTTATGGAGAATATTCCAAGGTTAGTTGATTCTTTGAAAGGGCATTTATGGGTCAATATAGTGGAAATATAAAGTTGAAGAGGAGCATGATAAATTTGAAGTACATTTTTGAGCATATGAAGAATGTATACCCACAGTCTTGGAGACATGAAGCGAAAATATGTAAGTATATATGAAGAGATGGAACAAAAAAAACTTTATTCAAGTTATTCAAAACCCTTTATTGAACCAAGAATATTAAAAGGAGGATAAAAGGTACTTACGACATGCGTGAAAGTTTCTCTTGAGGACATGACTAAATATTTGAACATATATTATATATTCCCAATAACTGACTTTTTCATATAGACCATTATAGTGTTCCAACGATAGAAAGATAGAAAGGTGATATAAGAAAAATTCCATTATTTTTTAAACTGGTGACTTTTAATTGATCAATTTAAAAAAATATAATGAATATGAGAAATATAACTTGTTAACTTTGTTGTTAAACTAATGTTCTTCTTACCGAGTAGAAAAAACTACAAATATAATTGAGAATCCGTATGGGTTGATTGTTATTTGACTGCAATATAAAAACGATAACATATAATTCTCAATATGTATTATACTACATTTTCCTGTAAATCATCGTTCTCCTTGATTCAGATTTGTGTGATGCAGTTTAATTCCGTGTCTATGAATGTAGGACGGCAAATTCAATGGCCCTGGTTTTGGTACTAGGATCGTGTTTGACATCCAAATAATATGGTTCCACTACCATATTAGCTTGAGTTGTTATCACCACACCTGTATTTTGTCTAAATTTGACAAGACTGTAATAATTGAGTGCAAAATAAGGCAATGGAGAGATAAATTGGTTGCATATATGCAAGTACATAAACAAGTTTTCAAATATAAATCATATCTACGAGCAAACAATGAATATTTTGTAAGTAGTTTTTCTCGAAATCATAGTTTAAATATCAAGTGCGTAAAATAGTTTAACATTATTCAATTAAACGAGAAGTTAGAGTACTCATATACATATGATCGGCGCATCGATATTTGCGTCCATTTTCAGTAACAAACAAAGGCCGCTCACTTGTTTTAATTTGCTTTTTTGCCAATATAGTTCGATAAAATTGCATCCGATAGGATATAAATAAGCATATAGTATTAAAATTAGTCTATCGAACCTAGGCTCTTATCAATGAGGTTGCCCAATATTGACCCTCCCCTTTCGGGATTCGAACCTGCGCCCCTAACATTGAGTTGAAAAGCCATCGCATTCCCTTTTCTTGTTTCTTTTTTTGAAGTTTTATTGAACAAACCATAAATGATCCATGCAAAATATGAATGTTTAGTGACATCTTGCATAAAAACATACGACCAATATTGTGAGTTTATTTCTAATACGACGGTTACGGGTTTTTTTCTTAGCCACAAGGGCTTATTAAAAAATTAACTACATTCCAAAACCTTTGACGGTTAAAAAATATATTTATATAACCATGTCCTTTCCCTTGACACAAATGTTGCCGGTCATACAGGCTTGGTATCCTAAGCTTTGATTTTCACACTATCACCAAATTAAGTTATGCATTCGTTTATCTTCATGAACCACCAAACAATATTTGCATTTTTTTAAAGGAAGGCATAAAAAAGCTTAATAAATAAATGCCAAAAATATTTGTAGGAAATGGTTACTGCCTTTTAGCATGTGCGAGTAAATATGCTTCAATCATTAATAAACCCCATAGAAGGAACGTGTTTTTGTTTGTTCGTCTGGAACCCATTTTCTATCTAATAAAGCAATTCCATTTCCCTGTTCCATATAAGAATAAACGCTTTTAGACATGGATATTATGTATACATATTCTTTACTACTACTATATATTTTTCAGACGAAATAACATACGAGGATAGCATGAGAAGACTCTTATTTGCAAAAATAATCTCATGTACCCTTATTTTTTCTGCATACATTTTACCCGTCAAGAAAACATCAGCATTTCAACATTTTCTCTTCGCAGACGGAAAGGAATGACAAAGTGTTTCAACACGCAGTCATCAAATTTTCTGCTCCTTTAAATATGCAACAGCTCCAAACCTCCTCATGTGTCTGTGTAGCTTATGTTTTGCTCAGGAGGAGACCTTAAGTTCTTTAAGTTGAAGTTAAATAAATTATTAAAATTGTATGAAAAAATGTGTGTTTTTGTCACTTTTAAATCCTTCTAGTTCGATTGAGTTGATTCCATTTGGATATACATAGGCTTTATTAAATTATAATTTTATCCACACATGATAAGGGTTTACAAAAATAGGGCAAAGAGTATACACTGACCTAACTAAGACACTATGTAATGAAAATGGTTGGAGATATTAGACTACAAGCTGTGTATTCAAGGACTACCAGATAAAATAATTACCTTGCATCATATCACTGGTTTTATTTTTGACGAAACCATTACAATCAGGAGGATCTGTTATGAAACGGATTAATAAGGAAGTATTCTCTTTTTTACTTTAATAATAGTGCAAAAACTTACATTTATAGAAAATAAAAGTGGCAATGGTATCCCCCACAACTTAATTATTCCTTGATGGAATTAAGTTAAAAATTAAAATGTTATTTTTTCAACTGGCCTCTGCATTGTGATCAAATTTAAGATCCAACTTTTTTTAATTGAGACCCTTTATAATAGCAAATATCAAATTTATTTATTGCTAGTAAGGTAAGCCATGACAATTATTTCCTCTAGGGTTCGTTAGGTTTTATTTCCGATTACAAAAATAAACAAACATTATCAAAAGAGTATATATGTTGGCAATGGCCACGACAACGTAAAATGGCGTAAAAAGAGTATTTTAATCATAATTTATACCTGTAGATATACAATATTATTGACATATTTCATAAGCTTTAAGATTCGATTGATATCGACTTTGCGTTGCAGGGCTTCGTATTTTTCTTGGGTTAGTGCGGGTATCTGTGATGAGAAGGTCGACTGTCTTTGGCTCTTCCTTACAAATATTGCACGCTGCAGTTGAATCCTCCTATTTGCTCCATTAGTCCTTGAAAAGGCCCATGTCCTGGCTAGGCTTGAACTAATAACCAAATGTTTAATTTGTCGGGCTTAACATTATTCTCGTTGGGATTTCAAGCAAATAAGTTTATATTCTACACTAAATATTATTTATAAAACTTCATTTATGGATTTATTCATGGAATTGAAGATAAACCAAGCATTTGCGATTTTGTTTAACTATGCCATTTTTTTGTTCAAAGAATATAGCAAATTTGTTTCCGCTCAGATCTATATGACCTCTTAAACTGCAAGTTGACTTTTTGCTTTTAATAAAATGTATTTGCACTCCCTCACAACAACAATGGTAGTGATAGAAATTACTGATTGAGAATCAGATTTGGACATGAATTGTTTTTTTGTTTTCTAACTGCAAAAGAGTCTTAACTGCTTGAGTACCTTGCTATTCAAGATATCAAATGACTGATAAAGTGACTTGTCGCCTCGAACGGAGGCACATCAAAAATGGGTTTACCGTGATTACCTTTAGACTTCTTCCGGAACATCGTGATTTCCTACCAACATATGACAGATTCGGATATAGCCACATTAAAAAGTGCCTTGTTCACCATCTCAATTTTGTTGCTGGAGACTGTATGTATGCGTCCATGGGTGACTTCATTCTCGCCGTTGATATTATCGGATTGTGGGATTCTTAAATTACCTCTTTATGGATCTAATTTAAGCTTTTATTCCAATGACATACAAACTTCTATGCAAAAATATACATTATGCGCAAATGAAGTCAACCATTATTTTTTATATTATAATATAATATTAATGAAATATTTACAAGATATGCTAAAAGAAAACCATGTTATTCCATGAAATGAATGCCACAAAATGTTTGCCCCAAATAATAATGTCCATTAATAGAACAGGGTAAAATAGTAATGAATATTGTAGAAGGGTCTATATTAAGCATGGAATAGACCTGCTTCTAAAATAGGCATTTTCATAGTGTACATGTATTCAAAATACATAACCCTGGACTCTATCATGACAGGGATATGTCATGTCCATTACCAATTCGTCTGAGTATGATATTCAAAGTAACTAATAACTCAATTTGTGGCATTAACTGTCCCTGTAAATATTACTTTTATGTCAATAAAGGTATGTATAATAATTACAATGAGATAGACAGTTCCCTGTAAGTATGCACAAGAAGATAATTGCATTAAACATATCCAACATGCATGGAGATAAAGCTGAGTGTCGGCACATTAAATATTGCTAAGGGTTCCTTAAAACAAAATTTATTGCTTTGAGCACCAAAGTTTGACTGCAAACAATATTTTTATGCGATGTTATGATCCATTGCAAAAAAAGAAGGCCACTTTCTTCTTCAGTAGGATATTTATGGACATGGATTTATGAATGAGAGAGTCGGTGACAAATATGTAGGTACAACTGTATTATCGCAAACTCATCGATACACCTTTTTAGTTGGGTACTCCATTTTCTTTTGTTGACATGTTTGGCAGTCAGAGTGACCCACAAAACAAAAAGAATATTCATTATTTCGTATTCATCAGCAGTTCCTTGATTCAATTACTAATAGTAAGTTATGTTTGATAAGTCAAAGCATTCATATATTTCTGAGGTCGAGGCCCATAAGAAAAAGTAATTTGTGTTTTAAGGATGGATTTTTAAATCTCTGAAGGGATCCGCTCCACTTGTTCCAAATATAGTATCACTGGTAATCTGATGGAACTTTTAAACTTACGCCACCGATATTTGTACGGCTGGCATAGGGCATTCCACATGGATGTGCGTTACCAATAAAATATCTGGTCATTCCTTGGTTTTCTTTGCGACAAACAAAATTATTAATAAGCCAGAGTGACGCATTATCGGTCTGGACGGATTCTTCCGGAAAATAGGAAAAAATATGCAGTCATGCAACAACGCTTTATATGAATTGTAACCAAATACACACCTCGAACTCCCATTTTGTCTTACCTTGAGCTTATTACTTACAATATTTCAATGTATTGATAAAGTTTTGTATATGTGAATAATAATAATTTATTTATTCCTAATAAAAAGATAAGGTAAAATCGTTTACAGAAACAAGAAATGGAAATTAATATTTTTAGGCTATGCCAGGCAATATAACTCATGTACCCAGCAGTTAACTAAAAATAAATTCGCAATAGGGTTCAATAACAAGGAATGCAAGTAGCATCAATTGCTTAATGCAGCTTTGGTTCCTCGGTCTCAATAATTATTAATTAATGGCTAGTAATCTATTACCCCTAGGAGTAGAAACCAACCGATCATTAATCCATACGGTTTAAAAGAACCAAAAAAAATAAAACTAAGATACGACTCCAAATTCGTTTAAAAATGGGTTCAAATACCAAATTAAAGATAATCAAGGGAATCGCTTTGGTCTAAAACGCAATATATTGTATATGCACTTGGCAGATCCCGATATTTTATTTTGAGCTAGCTGAAGGCCTCTATATATATATATATATATATATATATATATATATATATATATATATATGAGGCTAATAAGAATCTAAGGGCTCATGGGCGGTGTATTATGAGCCCCAAATATTATAATTTGCAGTATATTTAAGACACCAAGTTTTGCCATATTTGAAACAGGCGGAACCCGAGGGCCCATTGACGATTAATTTGCAACCACAATTTGCCTTTATTGTGTCTGGTAAAACCCGAGGACCCGTTGGCAGTGGATTTTTAACCTCATTTTGCATTAATTATGTCCGCCAGAACCCGAGGGCCCATTGGTGGGTAGATTTGTAACCTTTATTTACCCTAATTGTGTCTGGCGGAATCCGAGGGCCTGTTGGAAGTGAATTTGTCATCCCAATATCCCATATTGGTTAAAGGCAAAACTCGATGGCCCATTGAGGGTGGATTTGTAACTCAATTTTCCTTACTTGTGCCCGGTAGAGCCCAAAGGAACATTGAGGTCTGAATATGCAGCCCCTGTCTGCCAAAAGTGGAACATTAATGTTAATGGAAATATTTTTAAAGAGGGTCCATAAAATGCCAGTCTAAGAAGTGTCTGTCCCAAAAAATGGCTGTCTAACAAATGTCCTAGAAACAAAATAAAAAACATCTCCATAACATACAAAATATGAACAATGATTTTCTTGGACCGCCCAAAAATATACTTATCTACAATCATTTCATTTACCAAGACGGAACTTTGGTGGGGCTTACATCCTAATATCTAAACTTTGGTTGCATACGATACTCACGAATGTACATATTATCAAGTACCTTTAGTATTAAGGCGTATTCAACTCACATTCGAATCACAAGAGGGAAAGTGCAATTTTGAGCAACCTCATTGATAAGATCCTAGGTTCGATAGACTAATTTACTCGTTATAAAGGCTTTTATATCCACACGGATATTGCAATTCTACCATATCAATTTGGTAAAAAATAACTTTATTATACATATGCAACCACCGTTGTCTATGGCGACACCTCAAGAGAGCCCCCCAAAGTGACCGTTAGAAACAAGTGACATGCACGAAGGTTTAATCAATAGTTTTTCTTTTGCAAGGATATTTTGGATGGCTACAGAAGGACAGGTATCATTGCACAAGCAGGTCCGACTGTGTATTGTTCCTCCTACAAATATGCCTTATACAAGCAATGTGAGGACACGTTTTTCCCTCTCTCTCTCTAGAACATTTTCCCAATCTTTCTTAGCCGTCCCCTTCCCTCATATACATCATATATATGTACGTACGTACCCCTATTGTCATTAGAATGGTTTTTGCAAAAAAATAAACAAACACTCACTCACTTGCAAACAAATATTATATCCTTGTTCTATGTATATATATTTCTGGAAAGGAATTTATTGAGGCAGAAAATTGAAAAAAAAAAAAGCAAACAAGGCCCTTCCCTTTCAGATAGTATATGTGGATAAAACATTTATGTACACATGTACAGTCCTTGTATTGTTATGATTATCGTTGTTACTCTGCAACAACAAGAAGTACAAAAAAGCCCAATAACCATCATTCATATCAATGCTTCAAAGACAATTGCATTGATCATGAATATTATCCCAATGGAATAAGATGAATGAAGTTAAAAGGAAAATAAAGATGAAAATAATGGTTTTTTGTGTGTCTGGAAATAGAATGAATTATAGTTGAGTATGCATTTGGCAATTGGTTTTTCTTTTTGGGGTAAAATTGTATTACCATATTATATGTATAAGAATGCAAACCAAAACTTATTTAAGTCAATTAAAGATACCATTTATATTTAGTCAATCAATCATGATCTTATAATCTTGAAGTGTATTTAATTGAAAGAATAAGTATGTAGTAGGGACAAAAATATTGTTATAAAAAGCATAAACAAAATATAATTCTTATTTATATATTTGATTGGTTGACTAAATATATCTTTAATTGGTATATTTAATTGACCTAAATAAGTTTTTTTGCATTCTTATATGATGTATATATATATAATCATGATCTTATAGTCATGAAGTGTATTTTAATTGAATTATAAGTAGTAGGGACAAAAATAAAGTTATAAAAAGCATAAACAGATCAATGATTGATTGACTAAATATAAATGGTGTCTTTAATTGGCCTAAATAAGTTTTGTATGCATTCTTATATGATGCCGGTATATGAATTTTAAGTTGTAAGATTTATGTATTATTAACATGCATGAGTATCAGTTGGAAATTTATGATAATATATTGTGATGTATCATTTTATTGTTTTAAAGGTTTTATTAAAAAAACATCTTTTGAAAATCGGTAATTTAACAATTTATTAATAAACTAAAAACATCCATTTCGATAATAAAGATCGTATTTGTAAAACATTTAAAATCTGGAGATTACCAGAGTTGAGAGCTAAGTTACAAAAAGTCATACTGATTTCTTTATTCAAAACATGCAAGTTTTTAACTCACATTTATACAAAAATACATTAAAAAACATTGAACTCTCACGTTTACAAATACCAATTATAGATAAATAAGAAATACAATCAATAAAAAACCCAATAACACTAGTATTAGTTTATATTAAAAAACAGCACTATAATTTTGTCATATTAATGACACAATCTGCAATTTGAACAAATTGTAAAATATATATTGGATTAACTTATTTATTCTTATGTTAAAAAGTATATATTTATAATCCCATGATGATTTTTAAAACAAAACATATAAATTAGCCTTTAGAGCTTTAAAATACTTATATAGATGCGGATATTGCATATTATATATTTCAAAATCTCCTCATATTGTAAAACTACAATCTTCTGCATAAACTGTACGTATATTTATTTAGTTACTAACGTGAAGATAAGTTATGAATATTGTGTTCTGTACAACTCATGCATACTTTCGTGGTTGTATGAATGAATGCATTTGGTTTGCATGCATAAATGATGCACGAATGCAGGTATGTTTATCAGGTTAAAGAGAGCTAAGAAATAAACTAGGTACATAATAGACGCTTCCTTGCTCGCTTTCTGTTAGGTAATTACAGGCATCAATTCGCGTGTTTAATTAAGGTAGGCGGTGCTTAATTATTAAAGCTTGGTTATGCAATATCATTGTTCAATATGAGCAACGAACCCTGAATTTTCAGGGGTATTCGACTCAAGCTCCATGAGGACAAGTTACATAAATTAACATTTTAGCTCACATTTACTGTCCTGAAGAATAACCTTATATAGAAAGACACATCATTTTTCATTTTTTAAATGCAATGTCGTTTTAATACACTCTTTTATCTTGCTGGCATATATTTGATCATGTCACCAATCTATTTCCACGTTGCCGCTCCTAAATCCGGGATTTTGATTGAGAAAGCAGCGTGGTGAGCAGGAGCACCAATCATGATTGGCCTTAGGTTTTCTTCAACTACGTTATTACTCAATCCACAATTCATGCAAGGATTCTGATTTTTTTTAAACTTCATAGTTCGTTATTATGTAAGTAAATACAAATGAGATATTTACATACAAACATTAATAAACATTATACTTTTAATTTTTGGCTCTGGGGAGGAACATAAACTATAAAATATTATATAAACATAATATTATATAAACATAAAATAAATTATATTTAAATCTATTTTAGAACCAATTACAAATATTAAATAATTCAGAACTCTAAACACAAATGTTTAAAATAAAACGTAGAAATATACAGAAGGCATACTTTACTATAACTACTTGAAATAGTTTTATAAGTTTTTGATGTAGGAGGAAGAGACTTAGGAAAATTTAATGATTTTTCCGGAAGACATACAAGTTCCTCTTTTTCCAGTGACGGGATTTTCAAATATAAAGCTGCATATCTTGCCGCTGCCGACAAAATATGTTCCTCAGCTCGAAGGAATGTAGGCGTTCGTTGAAAGATAGCTTTTTACATATCAGGGCCTTTGAGTTTAAAACACTAAAGGTAAGTGCCTTAGACTCCGGTGATTTGTTGTTCTTTCCGAGGCCGAAGAGAACAATGCCTTTCCAAACATTTAAAGATTCATAACGGAGATTAGGTGAGTGAAGAAGAATAAAATCTTTGATTTTTTGCCAATTTTGTTCACCCTTCCTTTATGAGATGGCGGAGACATTTTCTAGTGCCATGGTGTCAATAGAATTTTTTTGTGAGATGTCCTTGTCAAAGGATACATATATCGTCCATCCAAAAATATTTTCTTTGTGGAGGTCATGAATTGTAAGGTTTCTAAATTGATGGCATCTTCCTCCAAACTCTCAGGTCGTGGTAGATTTCAAAAGTAAAAATTCTTGTTGGCGTTCTGTCTAATGACGTCGACAGTTGTATTGATTTCGTAAACTGGTTTTATTTTCATAAAATATACTGAGCCCGAGAGAGTCTTGACTTTATATGATTTGTCATGTCCGAGCCGAACATTAGCCACCAATAAATTTCATTATATGCTATCGATCTCCTCCACTCAATAGAATAATTTGTTGTAATTTTATTGAAAATTATCGCATATACCTTTTGTATTATATGGCAAAGTAGAGTAAGACCTCCCCCGAAAGAAAGCTTAGGTCTTTAATGCTTATTTACATCCTGTTGGATGCAATTGTATCGAACACTCACAAAAAAAGATTCTAAATTTGATAAACGTATGATTAAGAGTTCTTATTCTCCATGTGAAAGGGATCAAAGATCGATTTAGTAAATCAGGATTTGAGGGAAAAGTCACTCAGGCATATTAATACGTATTTAACTATGAACTTTATTTCCATAAACAATGAGCTTGACTCCTTGTAAAGATTCAGGATTTTTGATGAATGTAATAATGTTAGTATAATCAGCTTAAATATGAAAATAATATAATCTATAATACATGTTATAAATGAACGTGGTATATATATATTATATATATATATCTACAAGTCCAACAACCATTTACTTTATATAATTGCATACAATAAATTCATATTTATGGTGTAAGACAAATATCAATATCAATAAATACTTACGCGTGTTGCCTGAGGTATAAAATTTAAAAAAGCTACGAAAAACCAGTGTTCAAAAACATTATTATTAAAATTGACTTAGTTTTTTCTGAGACAAAGTAAGTAACAGCATTTAAAAGTGTTGTATCGTTCACTTAGAACTAAATATACTTTTTGTAAAGATGAAAAGTGAATTAGAAAGTTTCTTCAGGGCTCAAAAACAAATTGTAGAAGTGGAACATAAAGTATCATTATTACACAAAAGTTTAAGTGTCTTTAAATTGTAGAAAAAAGGACAAGGGATTAAATAGAATTAATACAAAGAGGTTTAGTATCACTACTTCTCATGATCCTCCAGAATCTTTAGGCTTAAATGATTGCTAAGACCAGGTACAGTTAATGTGTAGGCGTGTATATGACAGGTTTAAAAAGGTACTAGGTTTCATATATTAGGACTAATCTCCAATAAAAAAAGAACAAATAGAGATACTTTATACAAAAGTATCTCCATAGTTTAAAATGTGTACAACTCTTGGCATTATAAGAGAATTCCAAACCCCTATTGGATATAAATTTAAAAAAAACTCTATTATTACTTCTGCCTCCGTTGAATTAAGAAATAACGATATTCAATTGTTCCTAGTTTAAGAGTATCGGCACTTTTTTAACAATTTATGATTCCGATCTTTTAGATAATGAAAGAATAATAGAAGACATTTTAAGGACATCAGCTTCCAAATTTATAACATTTTAGGAAAAACCTACCCGTCCAGAAAGGGGTTTGGAACTATCTTATAATGCCAAGAGTTGTATGTACACATTTTAAAACTGACTCCATTTTCTGAGATTTTATCCCTAAAGGTAGAATCAATTTGCGACAACTTTTTATTTCCAGAAGGGCACAGGTAGTTGATTTCAGGAACTGTATAACATTGCCAAAAAAATGGGGTGGACTCGGCTTAATACATTTCAAGAACTTTTGTAAGGCCTTACTATTTTCTTGGTGTAAGATAATACTTACTAAAGGATCATTATGGAGGAAATAATAAATAGTCAGTTAGTGGATTAAAAAATAAAGAATTACAGTGTAAAAGGCAAGGACCGGACATCATTTTGAAACGGCAAAGAATATAACTCTTTTGGAAAAAAACGATTGAAGTAGTGTAGACATCATTATAAAGTCCTTGAAAATGAAATGGCAATACCTGTAACTGACAGGGTGTGAATATCTTTTATATCCACACTTCCATTAAAGGAAAACTAAGTTTTTTTAGTGAAAGTTTTAATGACCAGTTAAGTTTTAGTTCGAGTGAAATTTTAGAAAAACGGAATTTTATATTACTAACTTTTAGAACGCACAGGGCCCACGTGACTGCTTATAATTTTTTATGTTCTTTTTCTAATAACAATTTAGCCTATAGTGAAATTTGGGAAGAAGTGGAGTATATTCATTTTAAATCACAATGTTAATTGATATCACCAAAAGAATTTGTTGTATTTTTATAATTGCCCCATTTGAACAATCAATTATATACTCGTAGTACAAGATTCAGTAATTCTCTATAAATTGAGATGTTCGAGAACCCCTTCCCAGTAAACTTAGACCTTTTATTGAGGACGTTGTTAATTAATTGTAATTGTTTTAGTGTGCTTAAATGTTTAATGAATGTGATATAATTAAGTGAAACAATTTGTTGTAACTGGGTACAAAGAAAAAATGATGCGAGAATGTAATCACGAGAGGGAATAATGATGATTCTAAATTGATATGAGCTAAAAAAAATTACCTACCTTCCGAGAATTAGAAACTGCACATTGGGTGACGAACCTAATAATATAAATGTCTGCTTGAACAAAGGGGTTTTCTCCGCTATAAAATGAAAAAAAAAGTGTCGTCATTAGATTAAAAGTCCCCGCATGGATCTTAAAATACTTATATGTATAGTTTAGACTTTTATATTCCATTAATAAATAGTGTTCGTGCAGGTTTGCAACACATATGGCCTATTTATAGAGAGGCTATGTGGAAAATTCAATTCCTATTAACCAGATGCTTGTGTATAACAACGAATGAAAACACAAAGAGCCAACAGACTAATCTGAATGTCGATAATCGGGTTCGTAGAAAGTTTTACAAGCTTAATACACTGTGTAACAAAGTTTTGTCCTTGAGTTGAAACTGTTATTTTGTATTTGCCTATGTCCAGAAAACATGAAAAAATGCTTTTAAACATTTTTATTTTTGCTTTTGTGTCCAGGATAAGGATATTTGTGAAATTTACAATTTCATCATTTATAATGGTTCAGGCCAAGTTATCTTCGTGGAAAGTAAGAATAACCACAAATGTTAGAAGTATTTATTTTCTACTATATCTGTGCATTTCAAATCCGTTTTTAAATTATATATCTTTGGTACTAATCGAAAAAATCGGCTATATATTTAAAAAGTTGACCATATTTTAGTGTTCTATTTAAGCGGTGATATGTTTTGTTTCGAGTCTATTGACTATAATCAATATGTAATATATTTTTGGTATATGTCAATGCATTTCAGAACAGTTTTTATAATTCGATATTTGGCATGAAAGTAAAGAAAAGATAAATTTAGTAGGACAAAGTATAATCATATTATGTATTTACTTTTGGTAAATCACTGAGGTTGCATTTTATATTATTGTGATTTGTTACGAAGAAAAAAAAAACAGGTTTGCCTTTTTATTTGCATGTCCTTAAATAATTTGATAACATATTGAAATGCAATTTCCAAATCACAGTAACTCTCTAAAAAATAAAAGTATTTTTGGCATTATAATAATTATATGTAAATAAAAAGGCTAACCTATTTTTTTCTTCGTACAAATCACAATAATATAAATGCACCTCAGGATTTACCAAAAGTAAATACATAATATGAATAATACTTTGCCCTACTAAATTTATCTTTCTTCTTTACTTTCATCCCAAATATCGAATTATAAAAACTGTTCTGAAACATGACATATACCAAAAATATATTACATATTGATTATAGTCAATAGACTTAAAACAAAAAATATATCACCGCTTAAATAGAACACTAAAATATGGTCAACTTTTTTAAATATATAGCCGATTTTTTCGATTAGTACCAAAGATATATAAATTATAAAAACGGATTTGAAAATGCCTACCAGATATAGTTACAAAAATTATAACACTACTAACATTTGTGGTTATTCTTCCTTTCCACGAATATAACAGGTCCTGAACCATTAGAAATGATGAAATTGTAATTTTCAAAAAACGGTCATAAGGCCAACCGTTTTTCGGACGAATTTTGAAGTGTGTCATTTTTGGAATCTACGTAAAAAAAGGGACTCAATTAGGATTTCAGCCAAAGAACAAACAAAGACCATAATTTTGTTACATAGTGTATCGATCAAAACTGATGCCTTCAGTTTTTATTTACATTTGCAATGATTTTTTCCTCATTATATACTCTTATTTACCATTTTATTAAGGTACTCAAGATAAGTGTTCAGCAGATCCAGTTTCATATGTAAGTATGTGGACTAAATTCTATTTAATTTTAATGTGTAATTCTCATATTTGTATTAAAATGTTTTTAAAAGAGTCCTTCTATATTGTAATTTATATAAAAATTCTGAGTGAATACGTATTGGCAACCAATATTTAATATTTTATTACCAAGAAAAAGACTATTAAAAAAATGAAAACTGATAGTAATTAAAGTTGACGTGATTTTCTTAAGTACTGTTATTTATTGATGATAAGTTTTGGACATTTACACTTTTAAAAAGAGTGAAACCTGTAATTATTTTACTCTTCCATATATACATGAAACAGAATAATTATTTTAAAAATACATCATATAAATGATTAAGAATATGTATTTTTAGATATACAAAGTTGAGGGTTTTAGTATAATTAAAAATTGTGTAATACTGTATTTTAAATGAGGTATACATTGGCATTGCTGTCGTTTGTACGCCGAGAGCCATCATTGTTATACATTATGAAGGCAAGCTCTGGGTTTTGAATTTTTGTTTTTTTTGTTAAGTGTTAAGTTCTCTATTTCTAAAATGTTTTTCTTTGTTTTTTTGGTGGAGGGGAGGAAGGGGGGAGGCAAAGTATCGATGGATTCATTTGTTATTCTCTTAAAACTGTCCGCTCTCATATCGGTTCTTAAACATCTGCTATAGATGGACCCCTAATAAAATCCCAAATGATTACTATTTTGAAATCATGCTCTTGAATGACCCTGAAAAGATTTTTTTCAAAAATATAGAGATGAACAAGTTAAACAAACAAACACAAAATGCTTTCCTTCCGGAATGCATTTTGCAGCGTTACAAGGGTCTTAATTTCCCACTATAGATTTACAAAGTATTCTCCCTTTGCATGTAATAGCACAAAGAGCCTCTTTTGAAACATTGGTGTTATTATTATTATTGGTCTAGCAAAGTATATGTTTAAGTTATAGCATCCCATATTAATGTGTAAAAAGTTTGGAAGTGAGAGAGGGCAAATAAAGCTTAGGGCAGGAGTCATAAAGCAATAAATATACAAACTTGAATAGTTTTTTAATATTGTTGTTGCATTTACTTAGCTCTATATTTTTCTTTTTGTTTACTGCAAAATAAGGTACTTTATTATCATTTCTTGTACTGGGTGAGTTTAGGCTTTTATGTCTTAAGACTTATATGGGTGGCTACCAGCCCATAATGTCCATAAAAAAGTGAAATGAAAACTCGTCAAAAATATAAAAAATATCAAAAATGATGTCAAATATAACTAATGAGATCCATGATGTATTTCAAGGAATCTGGATGCGTATATAGCGTAACATAATTTATATAATCTTTTTTATTATACAAATAACTAATTTCAAAATGTTCTCAATGATATATAAATAGCACAGGGCAACAAAAAAAATTAAACGTCTCTGGGATATTCAACTGATTTGAATACTTAATGGGTCCCTGATAACTAAATTAAAAACCATTGTCTCCGCTCCCACTAATATAGACCATGCCATTTCCAAAAACACCCTTAAGATTTTTTGTAGTTCATAAACAAAAAGTTGTGATTTGTCTAAAAGTCGAAAATTGAAACAAAAACTCAAAATATTCGAAAAATTATGACCTGATCGAGCAAAAGTTTTTTAATTTAGTTATCAGGGACCCATCAGGTATTCAAATCAGTTGATATATCCTAAGAAACTTTTTCACTGTTCCCCAGTGTAATGAATTACACATTATAATATAAAAATATTCTTTTAAGCTTATCTCATCTTGGAGAACATATTAGTTTTATTAAATGAACAGACTTTTTCATTGATGACTGAATTAGTCTTTGACAAGTTTTTCTCGACTTTATGCCTCTACAATCTTTCGTATACCAAATTAATCAAATAATATATATAATATATATAGGCTTATTTTACTTTCGTACACGCTCTTCCATATTTAGGGACACGGTCCCAGCGTAAAAGTGTATAGTGTCCATTGAAGAATATGGTGCTCCTTAGAAATAATGAACTATGAAAATATCTAAATATTTGCAAGAGAAGGGGTGAAGCCATAAGGAAGTCTCTTCAAGATCCGCGGTTCTAAAGAGACTGATATGGTGGGTTAATCCGAAGAATATTATATCATGGACATTGATTACCAAATCATGATCCTTTGTGTATGAGATCGAAAGGCGAGGAGGACTCTTCATTGTTGTTGAGGAAGAGCAATCCCTATGAGACTTCCTCTACTATATTGACGAGTTCAGGAGATGTGTGAAGGAGAGTTCATGATAGAGGTTCCGTTGTCATCCGAGACCCGTAGGAGGGTAGATATGTGAAGACAAATGGGGAGGAGTAGGTCTTGAGGAATCTCCTTTTTCACGATCCAGGTGCCCAAAGATTCAATTTCCATGCGTAAAGTCACTCTTTTGATCCCAAGACTCTTCAGGATGGGAGTAAGTTAATTATCTTTCTCTCTGTATGTCTTTCTCTATCTGTGTGTCTATATCTATGTGACTCTCTCTCTCTATGTGACTATCTCTCTATGTGGTGCTCTCTATATGTGACTTTCTCTCTATATGACTTTCTCTCTATATGACTCTCTCTCTATGTGACTCTCTCTCTATGTGACTCTCTCTCTATGTCTCTATCTCTTTTTTCATCTCTCTAATTCTCCCCCTCTTTCCTTTTCTTTTCCCCTCCCATTCGGTCTAAAAATAATAAAAATATACCATGAGTCCCTAAAATATGGAAGAGGTGTACAAAAGTAGAACTGAGCCTATATATATATATATTTGACTCCTGTGATTTTATGGTCATTAGAATGGTCGGAGGAAATTTTATTACAATAGGAAATGCCAAATAAACCTTCATAGCCTAATAAGGTGTTTACTTTCAATAAGAAAATTACTTGGATCACATTAAATCAATGGAACATAATCCCAAACTTTTTAAGTTAATTGTCTTTGAATACCAAATAAATATTGAAAATCAATACGAATCATTACCCACCTTCGTTTCTTATGTATATTAATATGGATTAATTCAGGCTTCGGAATAATAAAGACCAGCTTTTTTGGTTAAAATTGTTCATGCAATCAATCTAAAAACTTTTTATTTTGCACAACATATTTTTAAGCTCCCCTTAAACTTACTGCCAGTGCAAATTTCAGAAATTCTATTCATCTTTTTTTATATTTGAGAACAGACACTTAGTGTTAGAAAAAAAATACAAAAAAAAAATATATATTCAAGTCAACTCTGTAAGATGATGAATAATAATGGCAACTTAAAACTAATGAATACTAAAAGGCTTCTTGAATTTATAATATCACTGATTACTATTGTCTTTGATCCTTTATCCTTGAATTGGTGGAAATTAATTTAATACATGCAATAAATTAGTTTCCATTAGTATGCATTTCATTATGATAAGGCTGTATTCTATGAGGTATAAATCATCTTAAAATGAGGTTCATTCAGCCTAAGATTACACAAGGCAACAGCCAAATTTAGGTCAAAAACTTGGGATGATGAGGGACGAACAAGGGGGAAATTTCAATCAGGACATGCGCCTGAGGAGGTGGGGTGCAGTCATGCTACTACTCTCGCTGAATAGAGACATCCCAGTAACTGCTCAAGTACAAGAATCGAGGAGACGTCGATTTATGCCATGAACTCTATGATTTTGTGCCGGGCAACGTTCATTGAAAGTATTAAATGCTGAACAAATTTGATATAGAAAATAAAAACTGAATTAATCTGCTTTATCGACTATTATTTTTTGATGATAACAAAAAAAGTCTTGGTGCGTTAACTGATTTTTTTTAGTAATAAAATATTTCTTTAAAATTCCAAAGAGTTTTTTATTTATTTTAACAAAAGTCATTTTCGGAATCAAATGCATCAAAATTAGTCTAGTTTAAAACCCTCTATGATTGACAAACAATATAATTTTTATTACTCTGTGTTATAAGCATTTTTGATTCAGTTCATTGCCAACTAACTCAAAATACTTTCTTGAATACTTTGTTTGTTATTCCATTTTATAAAATGGCACGTATGGACCCAATTTTACCTTTGTTCCATTAATTGGGGTCAAAAATATGATAAAAATGTGTTTTAAGGAAATAAATCAAAAGTTCTTGGCATCCAAAGAGCAAAAAGCGTTTTGTTCATATATCTCAAATGATATTTTAGACACCTTTCATCAATGATTAATGGAAGCTCATAGAAACGAAAAAGAAAACAAAAATGTCATTGGGAAGTGATCATCTACTATATAAGCTGGTATAGGGATTGGACCCATATTTGAGCGTACTACTTAATTTAGATAAATGGTTTCTCTCGCGACATGGGAATTGCTGTTTCAAAATGTTATCCTACAGTAAACAATTTTTAATATCGATAATTGTGTGCTCTTTCTTTCTTTTTTTGCTATATAGTTCGATAGAATTACACTGATAGGATACAAATAAGCATATATCATAAAATAAGTCTATTGAGCCAAGGATCTTATCAATGAGGTAGACCAAATATCGCACTCCCTTTTTGTTTATCTTGTGTTTTTGAAGGTTTTATTGACTAATAACAAACCCATAAATGATCCACAAAATATGAAGATTAGTTACATTCTGCATAAAACTATGACCAATATTGTGAGTTTATTTCCAATACGACGGTTACGGGTTTTTCTCTTAGCCACAGTTATTATTTGACGATATCCGTTATATAATTAATTTGATGGCTATGTTTTATATACAATAGAATGAATCGTGTTTTTTTAGACAAGGAAAGTTGTCATCCGAACCTTTTTTAAATACGTGTTTGCGCTTTGTAACTCAAAACTGCTTTTGGTTAAAGAATGTGTGGGGATTTTAGACCCTAACGTTTTCCATTTTCTAAATATGTGACAACCGTGTAGTAGTTAGAAAATACACTAAACTACAGTCGGAAAACCTAAGAATACAATAAAAATGTTGGACAATTTGTTTACAGACGTAATAATAGAAACCGAAGTTTTCTAATTGCTCTTCAAAAACAGTACTGCCTATTATATTATGTGACTAGGATTTATTGTTTCTTAAAAAAACGACGGTGTCTTTCAAAATCCACAGTTTATAGGACCTTTATAGCGGAGAAATATGGCTTGTGCACAATATTTCATAACAAGATTCTTGTTCCATGACTACTCTTCGGTAAGAACTGAACGGATGTTGCCAAATGTATACGAGTACAATCATGGTTAGAATATATTTAATTCTTTTGGCAATGAAGATTTCTCCGTCACAAAATTGATAATAAGTTAGCAGATTCATTTGTGTCCAATTACTTTGTGAAACATTTTCTTCCCATCAGGCCATGAACGTTAAAAAAAACAAATCCGGAGAGTCGTATAAAACGGAGCTTGAAGCCTGCGCAAGGTACAAAGGAACCTTATACCTTAAAAGACAACCCATATTTTAAGTATTTTCTATTCAAGGTTTCCGAAAATTCATCACATGTCAACAGTGTTTGAAACTCATCTTAAGATGCATGGGAGGACTGTTATATTGTCTCTATTTCAAATCAAAAGGGGGTGTTTCCGGGATCTTAAAACGTAATTTCAAGTTAAAATTACTTTTCAAGTCTACGGAATAGTTTTGGTTATTAATATATAAGGCTCACTGTCAACCATAATGTGGTACTTTTTGGTTTAAATTTCAGAGTAGACTTATATTTCCCTAAATTGAGATTTTCTGATTCATTCTTGAATAAATGGTACGTTTTGTTAGGGTTTAAAAGAAATATGATGATTATTTTCAATAGATTAGTATCTAGTATAGGAAATATTGATTCATACAGTTTTTTGCTAAATATTATTAATATAAGCAATTATTACTTGAAATCATAACTTTAAACATATAAACGGCTTCAATACGAGAGGTGAAGTCATCCGCAAACCCATTATTAGCTACTCTTTGCTTTATAACCTTTATCATTAAATATAAACTATTCTTTACATTATCTCAAGTATATTTCAAAGTCTTTAAATCTAACAAATAAACAAAAAAATACTGTTTAAATAAGTAAAGGATTTGACAGGATTTTATGAATGTAGATGAAAATCTCAATACTAAATTATACAAATAATACATTTTGTGTATATATATCTTACAAGAAAAAAGTATATTCAAAAAAGTATTAATTTATTTATTAGACACAAATAATTGAGTGTTGCATGGAGTCTAATTGTCAAGATGTTGTTGAGATCAGATAGATTCTGGGAGGAGGTTGTGACGGTCCTTTAGCATTGTCCGCCACGGTGCATGTTTGGAGGAAGAGGGTTATGAACATTATGAGGTTTGAATGACGTATGCGAGGAATAGATATGAAGCCGACCGGAGTAGAGAGGGGACACTGTTTCCCTTTGGACTGGAGGATGAGTCGGTCGTATCTGAGGGCATCTCCGTTGCATGGCCGCATGATTCTCCCCTAAAAAAATAAAGAGAAAAAAGTTACTTAATAAAAATGAAATATTATTCGTAAATTTTTCTTCATATGAAAGATCTTTCTAAATTAACAAAATGATGTTAGTAACTATTTTTTTCATTGTTAAAAAACATACGGAGTTTTTCGTTAGATATCCCTGAATTCCTCCATATGATTGCAGGAAATAGGCAAAAAATAAATGGGAAGCTTGTTAGGTCTGAGAAACGTACTCGACCTTACATGATGTATATGAGATTCGACTCCCGAGATGGGAATGCCAATTTTGGTAAACATTAGTGAAAGACTATCCTAGGTTCGAATGACTATTTTATACGCTAGTATGCTATTTCATATATATATATATATATATATATATATATATATTATTCAAGAAAACGATTTTATATAAAAGAACGACCGGGTACCCGGCCCGGGCACTCATTTTTTTGGGGGAATTACTAAAAAAGTCGTCACTTTTTTGGAATTCTGTAAAAAAAACAATATATATATATATATATATATATAAAGAATGCAATTTTATTATTCCAATAGTCAAAAAATGTTTAAGAATGTTTCAACATAACTTATTTTAGAAGTACTATGCTATTTATTTTTTTGTTGTTCCATAACTTTATTTAGAGCTGCCATAGCTCCAGCTTTTTTCATTTCAGAAAAAATGGCATATTTTTTTAATAAAAATAAATATTAATAAACTTAATAAAAACTAAAAACTCAATAATGTCCTGACGAGAGGAGGTGAGTCATTCTTGCCCTCCGAGCACCGAATTCATTGCGAACCTCTCTCAGGACTGAGAAAGACCAAAGGCCTCGGAAAGAATTACAGTTTTGACGCAGTTAGTATAGGCAGACTTTTGAAAATTCGTAAAGTGTTATAACTCTACCATGAATTAAAATAGTAAATATGTGTACAGTATTTCCCCCCCTTTCATATCAGCCGATACACTGTTCTGTCTTTAGTCTAAGAATATTTGCCAAACATACTTGTTTGGCAACAGAAAAATCTGTCAGGAATATAAATTCCTAAGGCATATGGCAAACAAGCAGCTGTCGAGTTTATTTGCCTGCAACATCACTTTTTGAAAAGTAGATGATAGGCTTTGTTTACTTTTTTTTTTCTAATAAAGTATATATATTTTTTTTAGTAGCCTCAGTACGACTTTACCGTATAGAGCACGCTTATACTAAGTTGATATTGAAAAAAATATCAATACTGATACAGCTGGAGTTTTACACTTACCAAAATGTGTGATATCTTCTTCTAAACAGCGGTCAGGCTGTGGAATGTCTATGCAACCTAGTGATAACGAAAGGCTTCCACATATTGCTAAAATATTATAGTCTCCTCAACGAGTATTTTCTTTAGAGGATTAAATCAATACTCTCTGTAATTCGTTTTTTGTTCCAAAAACTGCAAATGTAATTATGTTTTTCCAATCATATTATCTTCAAATATTTCATTATATTTACAAATAGATTTGTAAATGTATATCATAGTACATAAATACTATATACAAGTCGTTTATTGTGGCCATATAATAATATTCCCTTTGATATTATTTCTTACAACTTTAATAAAGAAATAACTCATTTAAAGTCCTTTTGTAATATTAAAATAATATTTTATTTTACAAATCTATTTGAGGATGAAAATCTACGGTTTTTACTAAGTTACGTCCATGATTAAAAAAATATATATTTATATCCTTTAAAAATATATAATAATTTGTTATGCCTTTGTAAGCTTCATTGAGACATTTGTCAAAAGTAGTATCGTCATTTGTCAAAAAACATTGTATATAACTTTGACTGTTCATGAATGATAAATAAGACTAAAAAAGGCATTTCCATTAAGAATACAATAAAAAATGAATCAAAACAGGTGTGCATATATTTTGCATTTTTAGGGCATGTTCATTTAGAGCAGAGGTTAATATTTAGCACTATATATTCGTATATATATTGTATATAGTTTTAAAATAAGCTAGTAAGTATAGAATAACAAAATATGCAATTTACAAATAGTTGGGAAAGAGTGATAAAGTTTGATCCTTTAGTATCCTCCAATGACCACACACATATAATGAATAACATGCACATGATATTCTAACCCACTCCATCATCCGTCACGCACTTCCGCCTCTTTTTGTTTTCTTCTAAATATGCCTAATGATCCCAAGGCACAATAATGGTGCAGATAATTTCCTTGTTACAATCACAGCATAGCAATAATAAACATAAATATGAAGAACATCATTAAGTCAGTGAAAAAAATCATCATGAAACACAGAACAAAGGGAAATAGTACCGCCCCCCATCCCATTTAAGGCCTTTTCTTCTTCACTGGCACCCGTAGCTGGTCCACAACATTTTTTTTATTTTTTTTCTGCAAAATTACTTAGAAGCAGCTTTTTTCCTTCTTCTTAAATGAAAAGATAAGAAGGAATATGTAAGACTTCTTTATTTCATATGTGTTTTTTGGGTTGCGTGCAATATTGAATCACAAACACACACACACACATATATATATATATATATATATATATATATATATATATATATATATATATATATATATATACAAAAAGTATAGTTGCAATCATTTTTAAAAAAAATATCACTTTTAAAATGAGAATTCCTTATCTTTGCTTGATTTGTAGATATAACAAGTATGAAAGGTTGGAAGTATACAACGCTACATAATATTCTACGATAAAATTGCATTCTTAAATACTAAAATTATTATGTAATATTTAATAAGAAAGGTTTCTTTCTAAAAAAACCTGTGCCATTGTAATCTCATGCATTTTTTAGCAACTAAATTATGTAGCTCCTACCATTACAATCTCCATGAATGATGTCCAATCTAAAATCAAAATATTGTTCATTACATCCTTCATTATACTATTTTGCATGTCCTTTAAAAATATGTTCAATGAAACGTAAATTGTATTTTCTCTTTTTACACGTACTTACATGCGTCCGCTTTATTTAATAGTTAGTTTATGATCATAATATCTGCTGTTAAATGGTATTCTTAATTTATTTTCGTATTTTTTACACTATTTATATATCTGAATTTACTTACTTAATGTCTTAAAATATAATTGGACATAAATGCATATCAAGTTTGCAAAATATAATCATCGGATTTATAAAAATATCCTAGAAGAGAAAACTTCCGAGTTTCGGTTTCTATAACTGTTCCTATACCCATCATTTACTTAACAAAGGTAATTTTTGGTCTAAACGTGGACCTTGCCCATGTAAGTTAATGAAAAAAAACCATAAGAGCACAATGCAACAACATATGTAAGGAAGAGGATCCGTGCGCAGATCATCTCATCAACCAATGTGCTGCTCTTTCCTATGAGGCATGCACGGAGCCAAGCAGATTGGAGGTGGAAATTTTCATACTCATGAATGTAGCACTGACGACACACATAAATTTCATTTTCCCGTAGTGACTTTTGTACATTTTCTTTGTGTATGTTCATTGTGAACAAAAAAAAAACTAATAAAAGGGGTTATCCAACAACAACAACCAAAATCAGGATCAGCTCATTGTTATGCTTTTAAAGAACCAGAAAAATAGTGTTGAGCTTACATCATTAAGGTGCAGAAAAAGTGCACGTTAGTTGCATATGTTTGTGAAGACGCATTGGATTGATTTAGCAATTTTATTAATAAAAAGTATCCCATTAATATTACAGATATGTATGTAAAAACAAGGATTTATTGGAAATTAAAAGTTTCATTGAAGTTTAAGAAAAAAAAACTTAATAATATATTTTGACAATTATTAAATAATTAAAAATTCAATCATTTTGTCATCTATTCTATAAGCCTTGACAAAACTTGTTGAATAATTAGTAGTGCAAGGAAGGAACTGATGACAACCGCCATAGGCTAAATTTGATAAGCTTGCCCAGGAACGTGAGTCACATGTCTCTCAAATGCATTTGGCTTCATTCCTTCTATAATGAAATAAATCCTTTGTATAATGCATAAAAAATATATATATATTTTTCGTAAATATGCATTTTTTTAATGTGAATATATTGAGAAGAGGCCAATAATAATACTAACTCATTTATCAAATATAAATGTGATTTATTGGAAGTACATATGTGTTCCAGCTGTCAAAGACATGGGTCATGCACGCCTTAAATGCACATTAAACATTATTTATTCCCCTTAGAGTATATCTCGATCAATAAAATTCAATAAAGTGCAATCTTTTTATGATATTATTCAGGCTTAGAGTTTTATACCATCAGGGACTCGGATTTCTAGGACTTCACAATTGAAGAGCATATGAAAATGAAGTTTTTTATATATTTTTACATGATGCCTATCAAATTTTGGTTTCTTTAAGAGTAATTTTTCGTCTTATTCGGTTCAAGGAATTACATCATTATGGCTGTGAAAAAGCATTGTTATTAGTCCCTCGAGCGGCCTTACCATGCAGTTAATCATATAGACCTTCACTTCTCGGGTGGAGTCAAACCTACGCCCTCAACATTGAGAGTCAATACGATTTCATTGAACTACCTGGTGTTGCTTTTTTTCTTAGATCACTGAACTCATAGATTCTTTAATTATAACATCATACAACATTTTTTATGCCAATCTTAAGTATACATTTTACTCTCTCTCTCTCTCACTTTCTCTCTCTCTATATATATATATATTTATCAATATCTTCTTTGGGCAGAGATGCAGATAACTTTAGTTTGCGTTCTGTCTCTAAACATCTCACTTACGAACTATGGACGACCAAACTTTCCAACCCTTTTTTCAGGCCTTTGCAAGGCCGCTAGGCCTTATTTTTGTTTATATCAAAAGATGCCTACGGCCAAAGCCCACAAACATATAATTACATCCCGAGCCTCCTAACCCTCAAAATCCATGCAAACCCCAAAACCCTCTCACAGACACAAATCTGATCTGATCAGAAACTAACTTAGCCCAGAACCATCACAGTGTCAAGATGCATCTGTGTGCCAATTTTCATCTAAAACGGTCCAGTAGTTTAAGAGATTTCAGTCCGGACGGAAACACGGACGCTCCCCGCTTATTATATAGATATATATATATTAATCAATATCTTCAGCAAATTAATTGAATGCTTTCATAATTAACGTATGATATACTTAATAATATAGGCAGGGATAAAATTGTTTATACCATGTAATTACGACCTAGATACATCCTCTCCAGGCCCTTGCTTTTTGATAAATAAAAAATGAATATGTATAACTTCTACGGTAGAAAATTTAATTGTGTCTTCATTCAGCACCACGACTTTTGCCTCATACAGTTTAAAATTATTCTTATTTGATGCTGTACTTAGAGAGGAAATTCAGTGTTGATGTGGATGGGCAATAAGTTATAACTTGATTGTTTCTGAGGAAGTTCCGTATGATAAAGTAAGACAAATATGATGTTTCACGATAAACTGTTAATCAATGCAATATCATAAGAAGAACAATACATTTTTATAATATATTTGCTTCATATATATGAAAATGTAAGAATATGTTTTGTATAAAAAGTCTGTTTTTTCTATTCTTAAATAATATTATTGATGAAAATCAGCAATTACTTTGATACTTAAAAACCTTATTTCTTAATAATCAATTACCCTTGCCAATGGATTCGTATGAGGACAAGGTATTTTTAAATTCTCTGAACAATTGATCAAACGCCATGTCACTTTTATCTGATTCACGTGTTTCCTTATATTTTTTCGTATTTTTCTTCATTGAAAATCTTAAGTAGTGTCAAATACAATGATCACATCATAATCTTTTTATTTTTCTGTATAGAATCTAAGGTTGACTTACCGTTTAAAATATGCACGATGACAGAGGCCAGAGCATTTCTCATTTTGCAGGTGTAGTTTCCAGTGTCTCTCTTGGAGGCCCTCGCGATTTGAAGTCGACTAATGGCCCCATTCTTGAGAAGATCCGTCTTTACGCTGACAATAGAAGAAGGAAGTTATAAATAGACTGATTTATTGGTTTTTATATGCCTTAGTCTTTTTTCATTTAATCCCTTATTATAGCTTAGTGTTATAGCTAGTATCGCCCTAGATATTTGCTTGGTGAGAGGGAATTATATATTTGTAGAGCATAAATCTTTAATAGACATAAGTATGTATTTGCTACCATTTTGATATATAGTCTACATGAGACTTTTAATAATAATACCCCCTTCTTATGCTGTGTGATGAAAGGGGTTTTAGTTGATTACAGTTATAAAGAAGCAAACCAGGCATATACGTATATCAATCAAGCCTTGCCACTTTCATTAATATATATATATATATATATATATAAATCTACAATTCTTTAAAAGAAAACAACAAATATTTATGTTTATTACTTTAAAATATAATATTTATTTTATACTGATCTGTAAAAATGCAAATAGTGTGTGAGGATTGAAATATTAGAACAAAGCATGTTTATTTTCAATAATGTGATCAAAAGACCTTTCCCTACAAGACGGCGAATATGCGCCCTCACATTGTAGGTTATAAAAAATTAATGTGTATTACATAACTCTACAATGTTTATATTCTTATAAATATTTTTTTACAAAAAATATTGACTTTCTTTTAATGAATATTTTATTGTTTGTTTGTTTAGCTCCTAGATCAGCCCCACCACACCGGAACTCATCCGGTATCAGCCGGTAATAAATTTGAATATTTAAAATTGAATATTTAATATTTCAAAAAAATATTTTATTGCTTCTATAAGATATTTTCTAGTTTCTATAAGATATTTACTAGTTTCTGTAAAATATTTACTAGTTTCTTTGAAACATTTATTAGTTTCTATAAATATATAATAGTTGCTATCAAATACTTATTAGTTGCTATCAAATATTTATTAGTTTCGATGAATTATATAATAGTTTCTTTGAAATAAAATATTTACTATTTGAATAAAATATTAACAATTTTAACTAATAAGTAAAGTCTATCATTTCATATTTCTATAATTTTAAGCTATATTGCTTTAAATTTTAAAGCTAAATATTCATAATTAAAGTTTTAATGTTCCAAACTTAAAACGTAATAATTCAAAGTTTTTATTGTTTTATCTCTTTGTGTACTTTTACATATTTCCTTCATATCAATGCATGTATATGCGTGTATTTGCGAACATAGATAAAATTATAATAAAGAGAGTTATTAAATTGACACTTTGGAGTACAATTGTTGAAGGTTTAGAGTAGAATTGTTTACATACAATTAGTTAGAATAATTAGCATTCTAAGCACAATATTTAGATTCTTATTTTTTTGTCAAGTAACAACTTTTTGAACTGAATTATTCTCATTTCACTAAACAAATCAACTCTGATACACAAAAGGCTGAGCATCATATTTAAGTTCTTGTTGTTGTACCTATAATATGCAAAGTCAGCTGATTGATAAGCACCTTCTCTTTTATACTATTCACTTTTATAACATGAAAAAACTTTAGCAGAGTCATTGCGAAATGCCCTTTCAATGTTTACATTTGTCAAACACCTAATACAATTTGTATTAGAAAACATTATTAGATATAATCAGATATATTTTTTTAAAAATATGAAGCACGATACACGATTTTATATGTCAGCTTAAGTCAGCCAGACCTATATATAAATTATATATCGCAAGCATATATTCTCAAACAGTATTGTAGGTGTCAATATGCCCTATATATAGGAACTATGTATGTAAAAGCATGAAAATTGAATGAAAATGCATAAGATAACAAACTTCTCCTTACATCAATCGAATCCTTCCAAGAGTAGGAAAAAGTCGACATGCTTAAGTAATCGTTGTTAAGAAAAAAAACAAGACACCTTTACACATTATTGTATGTGTATAAACTAATGCTGCCTCCAACATATTAAAATATAAATCTTTTATCAGCCTACATCGTTATGCATCTCCCCACTTAGACCTCTTGAATATTTAATAAGATGACAAAGATTCTTAGAGTCTCTTTTTATTATTCAAAACACAAATATAATAATAACAAACAAAGATCTTTTGTCTTTTTATGTAGGATTCATGGCTTTTCCCTCATAAATCATTCAGCTTATGTTTTTTACATATATACAGTCGAACCCGTTTATAGTGGCCCCTCAAAGAAATTTATTGACGCCATATGTACGACAAAGCGCGAATTGACAGTTCTCGAACAAAACCCGAATATATATATATGCATCCAACAGATCTACGAGGAATTTTTTATATCAGCTGCAATCCGATATTATACAGCTTGTTCTCATAAGATTCCGGCTCTTTACAGCGATTTGTGAACCCTTCCTGGATGGAGGAGGTAAAACCATTCTGTTCAAGCCCCCAATCTCATATAATGTTTTTACGTCATATTCGGAAAAGCAATAAATGATGTATTCGAATACATTATTTTAAATTATTTTTGTGCATTTTTATATTCATCATTATTGTTCGATTTTTTTTTTGCTTCATATAATATTTGTCTTTCTCTGAAGTATTTTTTATTAATAAAATATATTTATGTTTTTAACATCATTGCTGTGTGAACAATTTATACGTGAAAACCCCCAAAAAGTGACCGCTACATACAGCTTTATAGAATATTCATAGTACTTAAGTTATTTTCTTATTTTTCATACTTCTTAAAAACACACACAAAAAAATACTATATGTATTGAAAATTGAGGTAAATACGTAAAAAATACACAAATAAACATTATAGTTAAATTTTTTAACTCAGCAGAGAACGTTCTAATTAAAATTACTGATAATTAAACATTGCAACGATATTATATAATACAAATGCCATCTAATTAAAATCAATTATAATAATTTATATCAATATATATCACAGTAAAATTAATTAACACAAATGGCAACTAATTAAAATCTGTAAATCTTTTTAAAATTATTCTAATAAATTTTCTATGACTTAGCGCTGGGAAGTATTAATTACTTACAGTATTGTCTTGAGGTGTTTGCTAACAACGGGTTGACTGTATTTTTTAATGTACTTACTTGATTCCGCCTCTCTCCGTATCGTAGTTGAGCATTCGATTCTCATGATGCCAAATGATATATTCGGGCTGTTGGGCAACGATTTGACGGACAAGGCATTTGAGCTCAATGGTAGAGCCGCCCTGGTAAAACTTCTCTGCGACGTTCTTATCTCTCTCATCCACGATTTCTATTTCCGGAACTAGGATATAAAGAGATAAAATAAATGATTTATTATATATGGGAAATAATGGTATTATTATTATTATTCCTCTTGTCTTGAGCACACACACACTCACACAATGGATTATCCCGCTTTAACACCAAGAGACTCTTTAGTTTAATCAAACAAGGAGGAAAAAAAGCAATAATGAACAATGATCAGAGAAGTTTTTTTTTGTATCCATGGTCCTTAACAAATATATTTTATATTAAAAATCCGTATATCAACAATATATTACAACCACTCAAGAATTGCGTGGGACATGATGGATTTGCAATGGTAAGAACGAAATGATATTTAAAATATGTAGGTATTATACCAAAATATTCTCCATTTTGATGCAATGATTCCAATATTAAATTGTGGTTTCTCTTTTATAAACAAAACGCAGAGAAACTCATTTTTCTTCTTAGCCCATACAAGAAATACGAGAACACCAAAAATGAACAATTATAGATTGGTCTTAGTTCTATATATTGATCTTCTTTTTGATATTTAAGAATTCCATATGTTTCTTAGATTTGTTTTTTGAAGATTTGCAATATGTTTTGCTTTTTTTGTTATTTATTTATTGTGTTAGCTGTATTTTATATATATATTTCAAGAATGTTAATGTTTTTAGGCCTTGAATGTCTTAAAAATATCATTTAAACTCAAATGTTTATTGATGTTGTTGTAAACGCCTTTTTAAATTACTCTTTTACATTATGTTATGCATAGCTTTTATTTTATGAAGAATGTGCTTATGTCAAGGAAAAAATACTGAAATGCATTTTGTAACTTTATATATTCAAATGTCAAATTTAAAATGTCATTTTTTTACTTTATATGCAAAAGATGCTGAATAAACATATAGTAAGAAAATAATTGTCTATTTTTATCGTATATAATAAACTTCTATATCTTCATAATTAGATTATATACATCACTTATTTTTTGTTAGAAAATATGCCACATTTGTTGACGAAAAACAAATATTACAGATATGCTAATTTCTTTTTTGTTTATGATGTAGACTGTTTATCCATTTTAGGTTTGTGAGCATAGCCACGAATTCGTAGAACAAAGACCTATTTCGAAAAAATGTTCACAAATGTGTTATTTATAACTCTTTTCAAATACTCTGTTCTGCGCATATAAAAATGTAATAAAACACGCATATATTGACAATATCTTAAACCATAATTTAACAAATAAATATTTTAAATTTAAAAAAAAAAGTTACGCATACATTTTCTACGATTGAGATTAGCAAAATATTTGATATAGCACATCTGCTATTCCTTTTAAGTTACTATGGTATATATATATATATATATATATATGCACTTCAAAGAATTATACTTATCTTTGTCTTTTATTACATTGGATAAACTGGTATATAATATTTTTAGAAGTTTTATTTTGTATAGAATTGACACTAAGAAAACAAATTTTAGAGGAAGTAAATATTTTTTGCAAATAAATAGAGCATATTTTTACCATAAAAATCAGCAAAATATTAGATAATCTATTATATAGCACATTTGTTATTTTTTCCTAACTCATGTTTTAAAAGAATTTAAATATCACGACAATTCAGTAAAAGAGAAGATTTTTTTTACTTCTTATCATTCTTTCATATGTAATGAGCACACATTTACGCCTTCCCTACATGAACAAATATGAATTTACATAATTCCATATGTTCCCCAACTCCTTATGTAAAATATTCCTTTTTAAGGCTTTCTCCTTATCGTTGTAGTCTTGTGATCAAAAGGGATTTCTGAGTCAAAGAGATTATTTGACTACGCTTTAAAAAATATAAATATATAGGAATTTAATGGAGAAATGAATGATCCTTGAGGTATAAAGATGTAAAGGATTCATTTTTTTCCATGGAGGTCATCAGCATGACCCTCAAGAACTTGTCAATTAAACCAACAGTTTTCTTCTGCGATAACGTCTGCCAAAAATAAAGTATTTTTAAAGTAAAAATAATTTGCAAAAAAGAATCAACTTACGGTATTAAATAAATCAAAAATAAAGCCACCAAAAAAGGTAATATATAAACATGAATACAATAGTTTGCAAAGCAGTGGTAATGCATAATAAATATTTATCGCTTATAAGTAATAATTAATGAGTTATTTCTTTAAAAAATTAGCAACAAATGATTAACTTTTTCACCCCGGTAAACATGATCGTTTATTTCCAATCTGCAATCACTGTGGGAAAGGGCTCTCAAGTTTTGAAGTTAGTTTAAAGAGAGATTTTTACTTGCGCCAGCCATTATTTGGTGAACATGGCAATGATAACCCCTGGCCTGTGTCACTCGTTGCATGCATGAGACTTAATTTAACTGAAAAGCTTTTTCATGCATATTTAATTGTAAGTAAACGCAATGGAAGTTATCAAAAATATATTTGCATGGACACCCAGGTTATGACATCAACTTGCCCAATTAGTAGAATGACGTCACAATTAAAGTTTTAAGATCTTTTGACAAATTCATAGAGATATTACTCATAAAGTGACAAATTCATTGAGAGCTTATTCCCTTCAACAGCAGCGAAAATTGTTCAGCTGTATTTTCGTGTCCAATATAAACAGATTAATTTGTACTACGTCATCGTAAGCTGATGATAGAGATATAAAGATTTGCTTATATTGATCACAAAAACGTATTCCTCTGAAGAATCCAATAAACCTTCTATGTCTTTTTATTTCTATGTACCAATTAAATGGAGTGACGAAAAATAAATATATTTAAATTGAGACGTCATTGGTTCACTGTAACTTAGCCTTTAAAAATATTTTATAGCGAATATCATTTAATACTCCTTAAGTCTACATATATTTAAATGGATAATGAAATATATGTTATTGTTTTACACATTTCTTATATTTAAAAAAAGTTAATTGTATTATAATGTTCGATTGTTACTTCTTTTGGTGAATGCAACACCATTCAAGGTATAATAATAATTATATTTCAATAGTACTTATTCTGACGTCAGAGATTGTGAAGTAAAGTTGTTTATAGTACAAAAATAATTATTTGTATAAAGTATTCTTTAGGTTTTGTAACGCCGCACAAGGTTATGCTTTTCCGGGAGGTAGTTCTTGCCAGCTTAAAATTAAGAGTAATTACATTTTATAGATGATATCATACTCATATGAATTAAAGTTTAGAAAACAATGAGCTCACGTTCGGAATAGACATTCAGCATGTATTAAAAAGGGAAACAGATTCAATGGTATATATATTTTTACATACCTACGACGCGTAGCTTTGTCCTTTGGACCAAAGGAGGATTCGTGGAGACCTGGCACTCGTAAATACCTTCATCTTCAATCTTTGGGAACTGTATTTGGAGCTTCCAGTCATTTGGCTTCTCGAAAAATATTTGGAAGCGAGAGTCGTGGCTGTAGGTAGCCATGCCGAAAGTGAGCAAGTGTGGTATTCCTCGTTTTTTCGTTTCAGCCAAGAGACCTGGAAATATTTATTCATGGATTAAATTAATAAAACTAATAGTGAGTAGAAATATATTTATGATGATTTGAAGTATTTACATTTGAGTACAAATCTTAACATTTGGTTTGTACGTTCGTCCATAACGTAAAAAAACTATAGGCTTAAGAATGTGATTTGAAATATATAACTACTTCCTAAATTTATATATATATATGCACATATATGTATATATTATATTCCAAAATTAGTTTTTATTTTATATTACTTCCAAAATTAAAACGAGATAATAAAGTTTTGAAACAGTCGTTTGTATGGTAAATTCTCCAAAAACTTAAAGTATAGTATAGTAACAAAACTTTTATCCTTTGATAATTATGAATACTATCCAAAATCGAGAATTACATTGTGTTTTATGAAAGGAAGCACATATATGAATAATATAAAAAGACACAAATGCTTAAGTTATAGACTAAAGCTTCAGTTGATTATGCTAGAGAACATGAAAATGTATTTTTAACATATAAAAGGAATGTTAATTGACTTTTATATTATATTAAAATCCTTTTTTTTTTTTTTTTTTGCCTATATGTTCGATACAATTGCATCCGACAGGATATAAATAAGCATTATAGTGTTAAAATTAGTCTATCGAACCTAGGATCTTATCAATGAGGTAGATCAATAATGACCATCCCCTCTCGGGATTCGAACTCGCGCCCCCAACATTCCTTTAAATATTGTAAAAACCTTTTTGCCTAAAGTGGATAAAATTTGGGATTCAGCAACCATAATTCAAAACTTTTATTGTTGAAACTGTACAACTTAAGTGAATTATTTTAAAATAATTTTAAATTTTAAATACATTGTTGTATTTAATTGTTTTCAGACCTTTAATTGTGCTCTGAATCAAATATATATATTTTACTTAGATATAAAAAATCTCTATATTAATTTAGACGTTTTCTTCTTATTTAAGGAAGGAGTAAAAATGTTTTTGGTCGCCTTACCGTTTTTCCCTCCAAGATTATTGACCCGGCAATGCAAGTAGATGGTGCAGCCCAGCTGAGCTGACACGTTGACAAGTCGAGATAACTTTAGTGTTCCAGGATCTCCAGTTTTTTACCACGCGGCTCTGTATCATCCGCAAAGGAAGGATCTCCGAGGAGATGAATAATATATGCTTGCTGTGTTTGTGAACATCTGAGCGGAGGAATATCTCGGAGTCTCCAGAGTAAATCATGACTAAGCAAAGAAAAAATTGCATCAGCATCTAATTATACATCTAAAATTGAAATGATATTTATATACCTGTCAATACAGCGATGAGCAGTTGGAGATTCAGTAAAGACGGCATTATCGAAATGTATTTTACCAGGCCAGCAGTTATACTTGGTTAACCCTAGAAAAAAGTAATAAAAATATATATTTCGAATATTAATTAACCTTATACCAAATGTAATCGACTATAAAATGCTAAATATGAAGCCAATTAATTAACTTGTCCAGCCCATGGGCCAAATAAAGCTGATGACCAGCTAATATCGAACCTCTATAAAGTCAAGAATAATAAAATAATAATGTTTTAGCTCATCAAATAAAAAATTTATTCTTTTACTTTTGATTTTAATAAATATTTATTCATATCTCTACATTATCAATGAAATAATTTACCCCAATATATTATATATATATAAAGACAGATATATTTTATGGATGCACACATTTGTTCACGCTTTCTTCAAATGCAGATTTTCAACTAACATTTAAAAGGAAAATATATTAATAAAAATCACACTCAAATTCACAAAATTGTATACACACATTTACCAAAATAAACAAAAGCACTAGTATTTTTAAAGAAAAATAATACAACGTTGGCAGATAAAAATTAGTAACAATTGACGAATATAAGTCTTCAAAAAGAGTCATACAGCAATCCAAATATACAAAAAAATGTTATTTTAAATCAATATATATTTTAAAGTTTATTTTGTATTTCTCCTTGTTCTCACTATCGTCCATGACATTATTTAGTTAAATCGAAGTACTCTATTATATGAATGGAAAATATAATATAAATTATCGTGATATATTATTTTTAAAACCAGTAAATTTTCACAACAATGACCACATATATTTGTTTATACTTTCTGTAGAAACAAAAAATATGTTTAATGATTAATTATCCTTTAATTATCTCTCTCTTTAATTACGTCTGTATATTCTGTATCATTTTTAGTTACTATGCTTGATGTATGGACTCAGTAAATGCCATGATACCGAGGGTAATATATTTATTTTATTTTGGTCAATTTTCTCTCTCATGTCAAGGTAGCTTTTTCTAACTTTTCAATGTAAACATCATTACCGGAATGATCCCTCTTATCTATCACATAAGTTCACTGAACACAGTGAGCACTTAGCCCTTTATCAATTTTTTAATAAGCATTAGGAAGCATATCCTCCTGTACTTCAAAAAGCTCACTAATAGAAGAAGAAAAAGAAGAAGAGAACGATGGCTCTTCAGTGTATCTCTTATCATTCCCTCGTTATTTATTTCAATGTAACGGATATTAAAGAAAATTCATTTCTCTGTTACTAAAATAAGAGAGAGAAAGAAAGAGAGAATCATACATGGTATTTATATCCTCTTTAAAGTATAGGGGAAACTGATGACCCCTTTTATTGATATGGCTCTCTTATATATTATTACGTTACATATCTATTATATATATTAACTCAAAAGATACATTTTTTGGGATACAATATTAAATTTCATTATATATTATTTAATAAAGAGATCATTGAGGATAGTAGTGGCTTACAATGAGAGGTGTAAAGACACCAGACGCCATTTAACTTGATACTCAATACAAAAAGAAAAACTTTGTACACTTATAGAGTTAATTGATAATATAAAACAATTTTGTTATCAATGGAATTTAAAAAAAAAGAAATATCTGTATTCAATGTCCAGTGATGACGTCACCTATGTCAACAAAGAGTAGACACTTAAATGACGTCACTGGGCTTCTGTCATTTGCCCCTTTTTCTGTTAATTTAAATATGGGTATTTATATTTTGAATGCTCAATAGATAGTTCCTTCCTTATCTTTGGTGATTCATTGACTTTCATGAACTTTATTTCGTCATATAAGGGGAGATATAAGATGGCTGCCACTGGTTGAATACTCGGTTATTACTCTTTCTTCCTTTGGTTAGTCTACTGCAGGGATGCCATGGTGAAATTCGGTCAGGGGCCGGATTGTTTCAAGTGGGACCTCGGGGGGCCAATTTACTGGAACTTTGTCCTGCCAAGACCAAACACTAAACAAAACAAAAATATATTTAAATTTGTTGATGTTGTATCATAGTATTATTTATTTAATTTAAATAAACACTTCTTAACCACGGGATGTAACGGGCCGAATGTGATGTCCATTCGGGCCGGTTCCGGCCCGCGGGCCGTCAGCATGGCACCATGGTCTACTGTGTATGTAGTTGTTATATAGATCGGTGGTCAAAGATAATTTAAAAAAAAAATATTGATGAGAGATTCGTTTGAGGAAAATCAAAAGCGGAATGCACATTTATATTATTGTATGGTATTCGCCAAAACACTATGATGCCATTAAAAACAATTGACTATTAAATGGAGCAAAATGAAATCGTGTTATACACAGATGGATGAGTATTATGAAAATATAGCCATGACGGTTGTTTCAAAGACTTTATTTATACGGTTGAATGGCTCAAGGATCTGAATAAGGATCTAAATAAACAGTTATATATATTTTCAATCCCCATTGGATTCAAGACTCGACTTCAATGCGTACTCTGGATCTTCAAACAAACAAAATAGTATTTATGGATGCACACACGGATGCAGTCAAAATTCTGTAGGCGCATAATACTCCTGCAGGGAGAATGGATTAATTTTCCTACCTGCAGGAGTAAAAAACAATGACATTTGATGATAATCCCCATTATATAATCCTCACAATAAATAAAGGCTTTAGTCACCTTACTTTTCTTGTGACATTATTTGGGAATTATATATTATGTGTCTAGTTCTTACAATTCTTTTCGAATTTTATTGTTACCACATTACAAATATTTGTAATTTAGATCTCTAATTATTTTCTATCCTTCAACAGTATATGATAAAACCCTAATACATAGTGTTAGCATTTGTTAATATTGAAAGATGTACATGGTTGGTGAGTGAGGCATGGTTTGAGATAAAAAATATTTCCATATGAGTTCAAATCTTCTAAAAGGTCACTGTAATCTCAATATATATATATGTATATATAATTATAATATACATATATATATTATATATATATATATATATATATTATATATATATATATATTATATATCTATATATATATATATATATATAAGATATATGATATAATATATATATATATATATATCAGACTTGTTGTAAGTTCTTGTTGCTTAGCAAGGAATAGTGAATGAGAGGGAGGGAGGAGGCCATTAAGTATGACTCATTATCCAACCTAGTGTCCACAAGGACTATGACATCCGGACATGTATATGAACGGATGTAGTTCGTTACTTTGGCAGCTCTAGCTCTTGTCGATAACGAATTGGTATTATAGTAAGTATGTAGTCATTATTTAAGTCAAGTGTAAATATTCAAAAGACTTAGCGCTCACTTACCAGAGCTATTCTCTTTTAGTTTGTTGGGCTGCCATTAGGACCCCTGTGACGGTTCTAGGGCGTTCATTGTTGGAAGAGGGTCCCTAACATTGCGAGGAGAGTGTGGATGATCTTCAGGATTAGAGTAGACAATTTTTTTAGAAGAAGTAGACTTGTTGAATAGAGGAAGAGGTTTTATTTGTTTTGGGGAGTGAATATGACTAGCTGTAAACAACAAGTCCGGAGACCTTGGCCTCTTATTGGTCGTTTCTTTAGGAGCCAATTCTTTTGTTTTTTCATCTCTTTATAATTCCTCTGTGGGAGGATACTTATTGGATTTGAATATGCTGCTGGCAGTCCTTCAATCTGAGGTTCAGTTGAAGTTATCTCGTTGTCCTCAGTAGTTATAATAATCTTAAGTTCTTCAGTGGGGGGTTCTGAAACAGGTGCTTCATTTTGAGAAACATCCTGCCCTTCTTCGTTGGAGGTAATGCAAATATGGGCGCATCCTCTGTCTTCTCTGGAGATACTAAAATTGATCGTAGGAACTCTTTTATGATCCTTTATCTTTGCTTTTTCTCTAGCACATGTACTGGATAGATGGCCGAAGCGTAGACAATTAAAGCATTGTTTCTTCGTATTAGGAAACTTAGTCTCATTAGTTTTCCTTTGACTGGTAAGAGGGTCGGAATTTTTGTCGGATCTCCGGTCACTTTATTAATAACGGAACCCGAACCAAATGAGTTCTCCAATCCCTTCAGGGCTGGATGGGTGGCCAGACTATTTTTGTTGGTGTCAGAGCGAGCATAGCCCGTTTGCTTTATATCTTCTGTGAAGGGTTTGAGAGAGTTCAAAAGATCGATCTCCGAAACTTTGCCAATACATTTTGTGGCTTCTATTTAAAAGGCTCGTGACTTAGATGCCTCCAATGCGGCCTTTAGGCCGATTATTCAATTAAGAATTTCTTACTAGTGACCCTGCTTAATATACCCCAGGGGGACTGAATGACTTTAAATTTATTACTGATATTAATTGGATTTTTTAAGCCAATCATAGCTTTTCCGGGTCCCATCTCGGAACTTAAGTGTGATAGCTCATATCCAGGTAAGCCTAATTTTTGAATGGCGATTTCAGCCACATCAAAGTCGAGTAGGTCGCCTCCCTCCGGGAGGGAACCGTCTTCGTTGCGAAGAACCAAATTAAAGAATTGCCTGAGTGGCTTTGAATAAAGGCTGACCTTTTATTAGAGAACGTAGCTGGGGCTGATTGATTCTTATTAGACTGCAACTCAGTGGCTGGAGACGATAGAGGTTCTTCCAAGTTATCCTTAGGCATGTCTTGAAGAAGATTGTTGATGACACTATTATTGGAGCTCCAGATTATAAAACCCTTTTCCAAAGACTTATTTTATTTTTACTCAACGCCCGAGAACACAATATTACCGTTTCGCGTAAAAAGATTCAAATAGGATCATCAGTCCAGTTTGCTGGTTACGAATTAGTGCCTGGATAGGTCCATCCTTCTAAAAAACGTGTTGAGGCTATCACTAAATTTCACAGTACCAAAAATATATCCGAATACTGTGGTTTACTTGACCTAATTCATCAACTATCTTCCTTCCTTCCATACTTAGCACAAATGTTCCACTGCATAAGATAACTTCTTAAAAATATTTTTTTTTGTATGGACACAGGAGCACGAGCAATCTCTCAATGAAATCAAAGAAACTATTATAACACACCTGGATTGCATTTTTTTCAACCAGGACGCCCAAACTATAGTATTAACAGACGCTTCTCATCTTCACGGTCTTGGATTCATTCTCATCCAACAACCGTTGAACACACAAACTGCCTTCGAAACTTCAGGTAACACCTCACTTCATCCTCAGTCAAAACTTATTCAATGTGGCTCCCTTTCACTAACGGACACTCAGTCTAGATACGCCACAATTGAACTTGATTATTAGCAAATTCTTTCTTCGAGGCATAAAAGCTTTTCAAGTCATAGTACATAGACCACCGTCCACTTCTCGGACTTTTTCAAAAATATATATATGAAATCACCAATCCACGTATAATACGCCTTCGAGAAAGGCTAGCGGGATATGAATTAAAAATAATCTGGCAGCCCGGAAAAAAGCACACCTTGCAGCTGACGCATTAAGCCGTACGCCTATATTTTCTGCAGAAGATGAACCTTCACTCGAAGATTACGAGAAGACTCTAAGATTCAGAGCGGCAACTGACCCCGGCATTCCAAAGATTATATGATAAATCGATGATTGTTACAGACTTATAATTGCAGCTATCAGAAATGTTATACAACCAAAATGTCTCCCAGAATCGCATCCTTCCCGCCAATTCTCCGCCGTGTGGGATGAACTATCCTTAAATGATATGGAGTCTGACACAGGTGATACATTAATAACATATCAAGGCCACCGCATCGTGGTTCCCTCTATCACCAGAAAGAAGATATTATACCTTATGTACCGTGCTCATCAAGGAATAAACAAAACTCGACTATTAGCATCAAATTTGTTCTTCTGGCCTGGTATGACAAAGGAAATAGCAGACTTAATTAATAATTGTGAAACTTGTCAAAAGCACCAAATCTCTCAACACGAGAAATACGACTTAATTATTCGGACCCTCCTTGCCCATGACACACTGTTTGTACTGACTTGTTTGAATGGAAGGGACAAGAGTATTTGGTTTAGTCGAAAAGTTAAGTCTATTCCCGTTTGTTTATCGGCTTTGCAAAACTGATACGAATAAAATAATCATAAAACTTAAATCCATTTTCAATATTTTTGGTTATCCCAATTATATAATTTCAGATAACGGCCCTCAATTCCGCACCGCCTTCAGAGAGTTCTGTAGCTCCCTGAACATAATACATATAACATCTTCACCCCACAACCCAAAATCAAATTCAATAGCCGAATCATCAGTAAATAGAGTGAAAAGGCTTTTGAAAAAATCCAAAACTGAAGAAGGATTCACGAATCATTACTCTACTTCCGGTCAACCCCTTCAATGTCCATTAAAATGTCTCCTTCAAAACTTTTTCTCGGTAAAGAAATCAGTACCTCAATTCCAATCTTGAGACGTCTCAAGTCCTTCAACTTTCTCCTAGGTCCCACCAAGTTTGATATTATGTTCGATATATTTTGTAATTAATATTATTAAGTCTTCGCCATTTAATTTAAATGGTGACTTATGGGGGGGTGGAGTGTTAGGTCACAACCTCTTACGTCACTACTCTATTTGTATACAGTGTATATATAAAGCCAGTTCATAATATAGTATTCATAAGCATAATACGTGTGAGAGCCTCTCTCTTATTCTCCATCGGAACTCCGGACGTCTTCCTGACACCATAACACTTCATATATATGTGATATATATATCCCTTGTGTGGTGTTCATATTTTTGTAACTCAGCCACTGTTCGTGGGTCTGCGTGAACCCCATCTCAGCTAAACACAATAAAACTATTTATGTTAAAATACTCAAATGATATTTTCCTTATCTCAATTACAAGCAATTAAACAACATAAATAATAAAAAATATTATTTTACCTTTATTAGGTCACATTTATAAATAAAACATCACTTCTTTTTGTTGTTGCTGGCTGTAACCTAGAGTAATGAAAATATCAGAATTTTTCTAACTCTTCTCCTCACACACAAGATATGAGTGCCAGATCAACTGCAATAGCATCACTTACTACAGGCTTTGCTGGTGATGGTTCTGGTAGGTTGGGTGGATGGTGCACAAGACCTAAAATTTCCACTTTCATTGACCCCGGGTCCAGCAGACCCGAACACCCTCTATGTAATGTAAATGTGTAGGGGGGGGTGTATGGTGTTGTGGTCACTGAAAACGTGTTGTGAATATGTTCTTCACAGAAAATGAGCCAAGGCCAATGAATCTGAGTTTGAAATAATAAAAATTCGTATTATTTTCTTGAGACAAAAATGAAAACGGGTCCCACAGAACCGACACCACACAAGGGTATATATATATATATATATATATTATATATAATTTATGGTAGTACCATCTTATCAATATGAGAAAATCATTCAATTTATATGCAAACATTCTTAAAAGATCATGCTCATTAATTAAACCAATAATATGAAATATTGCCACTATCCATGGCTAACCCACATATTAAAATCACACAAAAATACAATACAAACTTATTAAATGAACTATTATTAAAATATTCGAACTATGATGTTAGATGATAGAAGAAGGGCCCCAATATTTTTGTGCCAAAGGAGTCTAAAAATCCCCCCCCCCCCAAAAAAAAAAAAAAAGTCTTAAGCTCCAGGCTATCAATTTTGCGTCGTAGAAGATTTGATATGCAATTACAGATTAAACTTTTCTGCTGATGGCATTCAATTCAATATTTTTCTTCGATGTTTTACATACATGAATATATGTATAAAATATGTTATGTATACATATATGTTCTATAGGAATATATTAATTTTTTGTTCAAATATTGAAATAAAAAGATCTACCAAAAAAGAAAGGGTTAAAAGTTTTACATATTTTATTTATTTCCAACAAAAAAATATGAATATTCAGAAGAGGGAAGTAATTGGAAGGTTACCTTCCTACTACTTAAACTTTTATATTCCATTTTTCCCCTAAAAAGATTGATTCATTATTTGATTAGCTGATATTTGCTTCACCTTGGTAAAGCTCATATATTTTGGGGAAGTCTCTTTTTTTCTTCTCTTTAATGCCTGTCAAATCTAATGATATATTATATTAAATTTATAGACCTTAGTGGCCTTGGCGGGAAGGTAGCAATCAAAGACTAATTGAAGTGCCTTTTCTATGCCCCATGACGTGCTTTCATTCTGTAGGAAAATTAATCGTCACTTTTTATAATAGTCATTTTTTGGAGAATTTTTGTATATAACCAAATACGGATATTCCAATTAATCCCAATGATGTTATTTAGTCCAAATAGCTTATAAGAATCTCAAATCTCTTTAGAGGCTTCATATAAGTTGACAAGACGGAGATCTCCGATTTGAATCTCACCTCTTATACAAGAAAAACAAAATATTGTTATTTATTGAAATAATTTGAATATGTATAACCATTTAAATTTGCATATGATTTTTCCCCATTTTGAAACAAAATAATGTAAAAAGATTGTGATCGCCGTGTGCGTTACGGCGTGTTCAACTCTCAATGTTGGGGGCGCAGTTTCGAATCCCGAGAGGGAAGGGTCATTTTTGGTCTACCTCATGGATAAGATCCTAGGTTTGATTGACTTATTTTATGCTATAATGCTTATTATATGTAAAACAATGTGCTTATCTTCAGTAAAGTTAAACCAAACAACGTCTTTTATATGGTTGCAGATAAAAAATATGTACGTGCAAAAAAAACCTTACTTCTTCTCATACGAATAGATTCTTCAGGATGTTTCATTTTAAAAATAAATAACTAGAGTACATAAATAACTTATCTTAAACCAATTTAAAAGCTTTGCAATTTGACAAACTCTCAGAGATCCAACTGTTAGAAAAATATAAAGAAAGCAAAAGTTATCCCATCGTCAGCAATAAAATTACCAATGTGAATCAAAAAGTAAATTTAAAACCTGTTACAAGAAATTCTTTATAAATACATAACAAAAATAAGTTTAACTACAGGGAGCTTATTCGCTAAGTGTATAAGCGAGTTCTATTTTAAATGCGAAGGATGCAATTTCCGTACCCAATTAGAGAAGGCCTTTCCAATCAATCTCATTGAAAATATCCTAAATTTGAGCGAGTAGTCCTTCAAAAATCATTTCTGGAATCTGAAAGGCACATACTTCTCATAAAAAGGTTATCTACCCTTAAGCGAACTCAAGTTCAAAAGTCTTTAATTATATTTAAAGATTATCCTACCGATAAAAATCAGGGAAATATATATCCCTCCTTGTAAAACAAGGTGGAGTAGTTCAATCTATTGATGTAGGATATTTCACCGACTAGATACCTAAAGGGATTGACATAGGGTCATTATGGACTCAATGAAGTACAAAAAAAACGAACCATATTTCATATTCTTATGTTAAACTGTCAAGCCTTTTATATGATAGTATATTTCCTTATAAGTAAGCACTCACTTCATATGTATATATATATATAGGCTAGTAATGTCTAATATTTTTAAAGCCCTATGAGAAAATAATAAAACTGGGTCACTCTTTCTTTCAGTCGATATATGTAATATTTTACTTTGAACCATAAAGGGACGAGTTAAACACATTTTCCTTAGAATACGTATTGAGCTGCATACATTAAAGCAGTAGTTAGAAATGATCTACGGTCATTACTTCGTTGATGAGTTCCAAATTTTGTTTTTTTATTTTGTTCACACTGATTATTTTTCAGTCAGGGGTTATATTTATCAATTATGATGATATTTATAACGATGATCTGTATGTAAAATGTTACATTTGAATAATAAAACACTCAATTATTTTATTACACATACAAAATTGAGAGAAAGTTGATTTCGTATTGTTTTCAAACGTACATAGTGATTAAAGATTGTTCTTCATTTTTGAATAATATATATGGAATCCATAATAGCTGCTGAATTAATGATATACATTTTTTAGGTAAGTCTTGGTGATATACTAAGTCCATATTTGACGTCCAACGATACTTTTCAAATATTCTGAACACACAAGTTTATGAGTTTGCACCTATGAGTTTGCACTACTTGCATACTTTACTTATTCTTTATTTATTCTATCTTCTGTTTAACGTATAATTTCAAAAATAATATTAAATTGCATATTATATATATATATATTTGAAGATATAAAATTTGTGCACTATTTTATATGTTTATATTAGACCAATACTTGATCCAAAGTTTTATTATTTTATATAAAAGTTTAATTTTCGGAACGGGCGGATCTGGACTCCCTGTGGGTCTCCATCGCCTCGTCGGAAGACATATAGATACTCTTCGTTCGGTCTCTAGTGCGTCAAACGACAACAATGGGGAGTACAATGGTAAACAATCTATTTTCCCTTCGTGTGACCTGAGAAGATCAAGCTGCCACTATTTATCAACCAGATCTTTTAAATCCCTTTTATTTTTATTATACTCTTAATTTCTTGCCTTATGGGCGTATTCCTTATTGCTTTATTATGTGTTTGAGAGTACAAAATTGATATAATGTACGTTTGCAACGTACAGAATGTAAGATACCCTAGAAGAATGAAATAAATAAAATTACTAAAAATAATAATAATAAAAATATTGAAAGTTAATTTAATAAATTAAGGGAACCCGATAGCTCAGTGAGAGCATATTGCATTCTCGAAGTCCAGGGCGCAAGTTCGACTTCCAAAAGCTAATTTATACCCAGCTGGATGGAGTTCTATCAAACAAAATGGATTCAAAAATGCTAACAACAATTTAGTGTGACACATAATATAATATTAGCAATGTTCTATGGTGAATAACTATTCTTTAAATAAAGTCAAGAATAAAATTTTTATTCAATAAAGTTGTCTGACTGACTAAGAGCTACACCAACAACTATATTGTAGCGTCTTACTAAAAACCTATCGACAAAGAATTCCATAAAATATTCATTTTGGATGATACATTTTACATAAGAAGACATGAGATGAATATATTATTGTCAAATATGAGTTTGGCTGCGGCAAGATACGCGGCGTTGGACCTCAAGATCCCCTCTGTTACCGATGGAAAGTGGAGTTGGGCTGGTGATGTAATGCGCTACTTCCCTTGTGTTCCCTGCCTTATGGAAAAATTATTAAAAAAACTTTTACGCCAATTCAAGGATTTAAAATAGACTGGTTTTATCGTTAATTTATGTTTTGTTTTAGATTGTCAAGTTGTTTAATTATAATTGTATTTTAGTGTTCGTTCATATTTGATGTTAAAATTTTAAACTAAAATGTTTATATATGTTTTTACGCATTAACATCTTTTTATATACATTCTGTTTTTTATGCTTGTAATATTTTTATGAACTGTGGAATAAAAAATAAAAATAGAGTAACAATCCATTTATTCAGACAGTCGAAATTATATACATTATACATATGACCCATTATAACTGTCGCATAATAACCTCAATATTTGTATGTGTGTATTTTCAAATGATAGTAATAAATTATTTTTTACTACAAAAGGCCTTGTTCCTTTGTCCACAACAATAAGTAGGCTACAATGTTCCCATATACACCCTATATAAGCATTTGTTGCAATATATACTAAGTGCATGTTTATACGTTATATACATTCATAAGATTGTATCGGAAGGAGTATTAGAACCGGAGCTTCAAAGGTTCGGTGAAAGTTCCGTATTAATATAAAAAAATATTAATGGGAGTCTACTTTAAATTATACTCTTATCTTGAAAATTTCTTAAAAATAATTATCTTTTTGACGTAAAAAAATTGAACTTAGACAATAGAAATCAAATGTATTCTCTGTTATTTATAATAATAAAACTATTGATATAACACTTATTGAGGTGTTTCTAAATGTAACTTCAAGTTATATATATATATATGTGTTAAATATTTTTAATATTTTTTTATACACTTTTCAATATTTTCATAGTTATTATATAATGTAATATATATCGTTTGTATGGTTACTAAAGTATGTAATGATATACAAAAAAAGTAATATAAATGTATGTTAATTCTTCTATTTGCTAATAATTTCAAACGGTAAAATAATATACTTGTTTTATCAAATGTATATTTAACACCAAAAAACTAGAGTGTGGGGTAATAAAAAGAGCAATCAATACATTTGTTATATTCCTACTTTCAAAATTAGTTTGAATGAAAAGCATACTTTAAAAAGGTCAATATAGTTTTTTTTATTGACTAAATGAAGGGAATAATCATAAATAAAAAAGTGAACTAATTATTATAAGAAATAAATACTATATTAAAATTATAAATTTACCATTTCTTGATTATATAAAAGATTTTAAACATGATAAAAACATGTACGGTCTAAAACGAAAATATTTAAAGGAGAATTGAGACAAACATCTAGTACTTCTTAAATTAATACATCCTTGTTTTTTCAATATGCAGGGTAGAGGTTTTCTGGTATAAGGAACTAAAGTTTGGACCCACAAACGATTGATTGTATATATGGAGGTTTTTCGATAGCCGAAAATAACATCCGCTTGTCCATTTTTATGTTGTATTATTCGATTAAAAAAAACATTCCCATCAAACTCTTTTTAATACCTACAAGAATCACTTGAATTTTGTTACTTTGAGTAGGACTATGTAGTGGCTTTGATGTGGCTTTTGCCTTTGATACATTTATTAATATTATTGTATAACCATTTTTAAAGTTCCAAAGACATACTTTCTACATAATTAGACCCTTTGTTCCTCATTTGCTTAATAACAAAAAAAATTATGATAGTAACACAATAATAATAACAAAAGACGAGAAAGTGAGTAATTGTATTTTAACATTACAGCAAGAACAAAGATAACAACAAAATACGTGATTTATATCCTGAATGTTATACAACACTACTTTTATGCATGAGAATGATTTATATATATAGAGTTCAATGTATCTTGTAATAAAGAAAGAAAAAACAATTGGTTCAAGTGGGAAACACTAAGCAATGACTTATGAAGAAATATCTGTGTACATAATTATATTCCTAATCTTATGGTAAATATTCGGCATTGTACTTTGTATGACTGATAAAATGACAAATCAAATAAGAGTTTGTTAAATTGTAAAAAAAAATATTTATAGCTTTTTTATAAAGGGCGTAAGCAGCCCTTGAGAAAGAAAGGCTTTAAATTGCTATAAAATATGTAATATTATATATCAGTAATATACAAAGTATGATCTTGTAGATATTTGATGAAACAAATATTTTTTTATTAAATAATAGTTTCGATGGAACTACATCCTTGTGAATTAACATACATTTAATAGATTCATTCTAATCAGGAAGAACAAAATTGACGTTCTTCTTCTGGGATTCAAACCCATATATTGCAATATTAGAGTTGAACAGGCTTACACTGTGATATCGCACATATAAGTTGATCTAAAAATAAATTCTATTTACCTTGTACAAAATGTATAATCAATGAATTATAATTGCGGTTCAACCGTGACAAAAAGCTATGAATATTTGCATTCTGTGCGGCTGACCTGAGTAATATCTGCTTGGATTTTTGAAAAAGTGGACGATTATCAACTCATTTCTTATGATTCTCCATACCTTATATTCTTAAGAATATAATAAACAACGCTTTATATGTACTGTTTAATCAAATTGCCTTGATTTGTATTAAAATATGTACAAAGGACTGATTTATTTAAATATATTATTATATGATAGAAGACATTGTGTCAGACACAAAGTAATTTTCGATTATATATAATGAAAAGCCATAAATATATCATGCTTACATTAAATCATCTGCATGAGAAACCTTTTCTTAGCCTTCCAGAAGCAAATTTAAGCAACACAAGGGTTATCTATATTCCCTAGAGAGCAAGCTGGCTGGTGTTAAAGGATTAAAAAACCCGGCAAAAAACTTTTTTTTTTTTGTTAATAATATTTTATGAAGTTTCCATGACAACAAGATATAACAATAGGTTTTATTCAATATAATTAAGAAATGGTTTAAAAATGATTTATTTTCCTACGAAACCCTTAATAATTCATACTTTCGATCATCTTTATATGTATAAAGAACTTATGGCTTGAATACTTTTTTAAAAACAATTTTAGAAAGAATATTCTTTATATCTCCTTTTTGCCTTCTAAAAAAATGATGGTTGCATATCAAACATTGAGGGGACTTCTTTTGTCTTATACACAAAAAAAGGATTTTGAGGACCCACTATGGTCTTCATTCTTCGTCTTCTTTTTTTGCAAAGGCAGGTAGAAAGTTTATTATTATGCTTCTATGCATACTTAAAAAGGAGAATTTACTCTTTTATTGATGAACAGAGATAGCATCATTTTATACGGATCCAAAAGCCTTATAAAAGGTTGCGTGTGATTTAGTATAACACATGATAGGAAAATTTCTTAGTGGACTATTGTTATACTTTAAAAATACCTATTTATATGGATTCCATCGAATCAAGTAGGCAAAAAAAAAACATATTTAATTGTCAAAACACTGAATGTTTAATAGTACCAAAATATAAGATCAATGGATTAAAACGATTACTACGTAAAGGTATGTGCCACTCTCAATTATGAGGGCTCAAATTTTTATACTCCTGAGAGGGGAAGATCCATTTTGGTGAATCTCATGAAGATATTCTAGGTTCAATGGACTAATATATGTAATATATATATATCCCGACTTAGATCCTGCAATCATATTGAACAACCTAGCAATAAAAACACCAGCTCGTTAATGCATATATCATGACAAATTAATTTTGTAAATAATTTTCTATATGATATAATACATATTTGTAATAATTACCTCCGAAGGAGGTATTGTTTCAATGGATTTGTTGGTAGTTTGTCAGAAGGATAATCAAAAAATGAACGGATTCAAATGAACTTTGTGAGTTGTTGGAAATGCCAAAAATGGCAAAGTGAATTAAATTTTGGGCATCTCTAAGTGTTTTTATTAATATGCAAAATGAGCAAAATATACTAATAATAATAATGAAATGGGGTCTTCCATTCAGGGGAGTAGTAAAGAACAGCTAAAAAATATTCATTGACGTATTATTGTTATATATCAGCTCGGACATATTAGGTAACCATGCGTAGCTATTAAACTTCTCCCTCTTCCCTCTCTGAGGGCTTTTTAAATACCAAATGAGCTAACAAAGAGGAACATGATTAGAGATATAAAATGGAAAAATCGTGTGAAAGGAGATTTTTGAATGGAATTGTGGGGATCGCGAGGGATAACACTCTCTGAGTGTATATATGCCTCTAGTTATGTATATGTTTCAAAATAAGAAAAGGACCTTTTCTATATTTTTAATGATATATATATTAATTAATATTCCTCTATTAATTATATGTCCATTTAGGCCACACAATGCTAAACACCAGAGTATCTGAGTACTTGAACATTTGGAAAATATTTGAAGTTATAATCATTAGGTTTATATATAAAAATAACGTATTATATATAGAGTTGTTCTAAAATTAGTTTAAATTGTATATATATTACATATATTTTGGATTTATGATGTCTTTATAAGACTTTTATTAGGCGTTTATATAAATACAAACGTGCCAACTTTTTCTTTGTGAATGAGGAGATTTGATTTTTAAATTATTTTTACTCATATAACATATGTTGATTTTTTTAAATCAACTTGCATTCCGACCAGATTTGATAAAGAATTCGATGATGTTCAGTTTCTCGTATTTAGTAATAAAAGTACTCTATCAGAATGATACAATTTACTAAATAATATATACATACAGGGTTAGGCAAAATTAGTGAAAACATCGGATTTTAAGTGCAAAATCTTTCTAAATATAAATCTGAGAGGTTTTGTTATGATATAAAATTATGTTCCAAGGACATCTGCTTTGTTGTTTTCTCAGTTTTTTAAATTAAAAAACAACGACGAAATGGACCTTCAAAGCAAGCAAATAGCCGTCCTCAAGCTGTTGGACTCTGGCCAGTCCCATAAGCCTATCATGAACATGCTTGGGCTAAGCCGCACCTTCATCTGGGCCTACCAAAAAAGTTTTCAAAGAGACTGGCAAAATCACAAGGAGGCTGAACATGGAATGAAGCAATCAGTGAGGACACCAAGGCTGACAAAGGCCGTCGCAGGCAAGATACTTCGTAACCCAGCCTGCTCTATGAATAAGATGGCTCAGGAGTACTACATATCTGCGAGGACCATCGGGAGGGTGGTCAAGCTGACCTGGACATGAATCCGTTCAAGTACAGAAATATAGATCAGCTAACGAGGCCACCAGGGTCAAGAGGAAGGCTAGATCAAAGTTGGTTCTCAAATGATACGCAGACAACTCTAATATCGTTGTGATCTTCTCTGATGAGAAACTTTCGAAACCACAAAGAAATTAAATCCTCAGAATGATCGTATTTTGTTTAAAAATGCCTCCAAGATCCCAGAGAATACCAGAAACGTCTACCGAATAAAGAAGCGGCATCTGTGATGGTGTGGGGGCCGTGGTATCCAATTGCAAGAAATCATCCTTGCTCCGGATTCCAGACGGTGTTAAATCAACAAGATTGTGTACTTGGCCGTCCTGAAGACCAAAGTATTCCCGTGGATCCAGGAAAAGTTGGTGGAGGTCCCTGTCTGCTTCAAGCAAGACGGAGCTCCAACCCATATTGCAAAGATTGTACAGGAATGGTGCGCAGCCATTTTACCACTTTTGGAGCAAGGACCTTTGGCCTCCCTCATCTCCTGAATGCAACCCCCTTGACTTTGCCATGTAGGGGATGGTGCAAAGGAAGGCCAATGCTAAACCAAGGGCCAACTAGAAACAGCTGAGGCTGCTGGGAACAAGATTCCTGAGGAGGAATTGTGCGTAACAGTTGCACTCGTGTGGTCAAGAGACTTAGGGCTGTGGTTCGAGCAAATGGTAGACACGTGGATAATTTTGTAATAAATATTTTAAAGCAGTTTGTTGTCAACAAAATTTACAAAAAAATATATATTTGCTAAATTAAGTATTTTGGGAGCTAGTAAGTCATTTTATAACTTTAATATTGAATATATGAGAAGCAATCATACTCACAAGTAGTGTGTTATTATAAAATAAGAGGAAAACCACAAAAAAAACTCACCTAAAATATAACAAATAAGATATAAATTATTATTATGACAAAACGAGAATACAAAAATAAGTCGAAATTTTAAGTGAAATGCACAACTCTAAATTTTGAGGGTGAAGGTTTGAATCCCGAGAAGGTACGGTCATTTTGGATCTACCTCATTGATTCTATAGGTTCTATAGATACTATTATCGCTATAATGCTTATTCACATTGAAACAAATATAATTCTATCGAACCTTAGAATAAGAGAGTCTGGCTACCAAATGATAAAACTATGAACTTTCCTAATACAAAGCTACTTTCATAAGTTAAAATAATTTTCTTAATTTGTTCTTTAAATGTATTTGATATACATTTTTTATTAAAACAGGAATAGTATTCAACTTTGAAAACGACATCATTGTTTCATAAATATCGACTTTTTTAGCCATTTCCTCATCGCGTTTTAATGCGGTTAGTTGTATATACAAAAAAGTAAGAATGATGATTGTAGAGAAAAAAATTTGTTTGGACAGAGCTTTAGTTTATAGTTTGAATTAAAGAACATATTTAAATAAATATTCATTGTGATTTGACAACCTCACAGTTTAAAAAAGATTATGATTTTTAAATACGAACTCATTCAGAGTTTGTATACATATTTAATTCCTTTTGAGGTATTCTGAGATGGATCCGAGTCATAATTTAAGTTATGAGAGATTTTGTAATTTATAGTAATTTGAGACTTACTAAACTTAATTAGGGCATTATTTAAAGTACAATAAAATATGAAGGAATGAAAAGGAAGCGAGGATTATAAGTTGATGTTTCGAATCAATAGGTGACTAGGGATCTTAAAATATAATTTCTATTATAACGAAAATAACTTATATAAGCATTTTACACTGACTTCAGTCATGGTCATGGATCGACGTGGTCTATCTTAATCTCATAAGGAGTCTTCCTAGCTTTGTCAAGGGTCCCAATGAACTTGTGAAAAACGGTACATTACATTTTTGCGAAAATTTTTACCTATTTCAAACACAACCATTGCAAAAACATTTTTTTAAACATAGAAAGGCTGTACATCGATTTCAAATGAAATAAATTTGCTTGAATTATGACTTATGCCTTTGATCGAATGATGCTGTATTTTAAGATTTATACCGGGTTTGCAGCATTATGGAACTAACCCTGTATAACTGGACTTTAAATGATTTTAATAATATAAATATCTAGTATGCATATTAAATGACAAATAGATATTTTATGTTTATTTTTGATTTAGGAGATAAAATTCTTTGATTTTTATGTAATGTCACTACAAACCTAATTATCTCTGGACCATCAAATCTGCTCATTACGAATTTATAAAATTGTTAATCTTGCAATCCCTGATGGCTTCATGAAAATATATCTCTGAAATTGGTTTTGCAGGGTTTAGCATACTAACATTATTTTCCAAATCTGTAGTGTCAGTAATACTGATTGAATTGTTATATGGCATATTTTTTAGACTCATTTATTATAAATATTCATGATGGTTTCCCCTCTGTTTTGGGCATTTGATATAAACATTTACATAATATAAACATTATTAAGGGATTCTGAAAACTTACGGGATTTCATCTCATTACTTTGATTTGATAATCAGATCGAAATATATAGATATTTTGAGGAAAAATATATTTCTACATGTAAAATAGAGAAAAATCTATAAGATCATAGATTTATAAGTTTTTTTTGTAGAAAATTAAGATAAGTAAAGTTTATTCAATCCATCTACTTCAATAAAAGAAACGGATCTAACTCTCTTTTATTTCAAAATAACAATGGCACTAAAAATTAAGTTTGACTTCATTTTGTGATCAACTATTCAGTGAGAGCAAGTCGAAACTAATTGATATAGAAAATATAGTATTTCATAAAATATTTGATCAATGAAATATAGAAAAATATAACTGACAACTTAAAATAACTTGTTTATCAAAAAATACATAAAAGCTATCCGGAATCTGGTTTGATAGACTTCCCCTTAAAATATGCAATAATTTTTATAGATTTAATATTTAGTTATTTCTGAGAAAGAAATTTGAAAAGTTTTATTTATTTAAGAAAATTGTAAAATTATTTATTTCAATAATAGAAAAAAAGTAAGAGGCAAGCATTTTTATTTATGTAACATACCAAATGAATATTCTTTTTAATACTATCAAACAATTGTATAAAGAGGACTTAACTCAAATTTAAAAACCATTGATCTTAGCTACACTGTAACACAAATTAAGCACAATTGACACTCATAATTTATATATATAGATATATATATATAGGTATATACAATAAATTATCTGACAATACATCGTATTTACCAATTTAATATTATTGGGCTATAACTAGTCTTAAAAAAGTATAACTGAAACTACATCTCTTATAAATGAACTACTTATCAATGTGAGAAATTAAAGTTTTTTAATTAAAAATATATGTAAAAAGTAAAGTACCAACCACATGCATAATATTAATTTCTTTTTTGAATTTTAATCACAAATACCATATATTCTTAAAAAGTGCATTATCTTTGAAAATTTTAGGTACTTGTCTTATATAAGATAAAATAAATATATTTTATTGTTAAAAACTCGATAATATCTAAGACAATAGGTAAAAAAAAAACCTTAGAAAATCAAATAATACTATTTATAAAGCAAACCATTTCATATCTGAAATCATTTAATATTTTGGTGTGTTAAGGTGTCTTCAATCCTCGATGTTGAGGACGCAGGATCGACTACTGAGAGAGGAAGATCAATTTTGGTCAACTTATTCATAAGACTTTGGGTTTGGTTGTCTAGTTTTAACGCTATAATGCTTATTTATATCCAGTCGTATACAAATCTATCGAGTCATATTGGCAAAAAATATTTTAGATATATTAATACAAAACATTATTCATATGGTAAAGGAAAGCATATTGAACCAAAAAATTGTCTAGGTATTCGATTTTAAAAGTTGTTCATAACTAAAACTATACGAACAGCTGGTATGTATATATATAATATGCCAAAAAAAATTAACTATTAATGGCTTTATTTTATTTATTTCTTAAGTAATATTGGCTTCTTTCTATCTTATGTTCTCTTGAGGGTTAAATCAATACGCTATATTTAGTCCTAAGTATAACCTTTCTATCAAAAGTTTGTATTGCAAGAATAACAACATATTAATATATGACAAAGGTGATATTTGAAGTCATAAAATACAATATCATTGTTTTTCTTTCTCTAGTTAAAAGTACTATTTTGATATTTTGAAATATAAATAAGAAACTTTTTTTCATATTTTTTAAGATGGTCATTTCTTTATTCAGCATTTTTTTATACTACATACTTGTTTTTTATAAATTATATTTGCCTCTTCCGTTATGGGAATTTGGATTCGGTTGGCAATTGAAAGCATTTTATGTTATAATCAATTCATTGAACCAAGGATCTTTTTTGATGAGGTTAATCCACTTTGGCGTTCAACACTTCGTCCTCAAAATTGAGAGTAAGTCACTTACACTGAGTTAACTTTTATCAATTTGGCCAAGAATCCGACTTGTACCCTGATCCGATTGCCTTAAGAAATTTAATGTATTTGTATCGTCGTTACTGGCGTTAATAGACATTGCAGTTATGCAACGTTCGTGTTACCACATCATTGTTCTTCTTTGTCTTTTATACTAAATGAATTTTAAGTTGCATTGCAAAATTGCCTATATACTCCTTTTTCCATGGCAAGGTCTCTATTCTATTCATATAATCTAATAAAATTAGATATAAAAAGAGGGAGATTTGTGTTTACTAATTTTTTTAAATACAACTATGCCTACAAA
>CP045898.1:14191647-14226465 GCA_013387185.1 Caligus rogercresseyi
AAAACCCCACAAAAAAATATTTTCACATCAACAACGACAAAACAACATATGAAAATGAAAATATAAAAATAATTTTCTCTCATGACCAATTATTTTTTCTTATTTATAAAGAGTTTCATGTTTTCAGTCCTCCATAACAAGACCAACTATTTAGAATTTTGTTCATAACATATTTTTTAGTCTTGCATTTATTTCTCTGTAAAAGAAGACATGAGTTACAAATGAACTAATTTCCGGATATAATTTATTTCCCTTGTAATAACCTAATATGCATAATGTTGTCTCTTTAAACAAATTATTTCTTATTAGGTATATCATGGTAAGATAGAGAGAGAGAGAGAGAGATAAGAGCGAGACAGAAGAAAGATATGGAAGCCTTACACATTCCATGGTGTTGAAGCAAACGCAAAAAAAACGCAAGGATATTTAAAATTTATTTCATTTACAATGATATTTATAAGATTTTTTTAAAATCTTTGAACTAATTTATAACAAAATATCAAAACAATATTTTCTTGGTTATATACACATATTATATAATCCCACTACTTCAAATATATATAAATATATACAATATATATATATATATATGTATTTATAATATATATATATATATATATATATTAGAATGAAGTTATATATATATAGAGAGAGAGGAACAGAGTGGGAAGAATTTATCCACCGGACAATCATGCCCTCGCCCGCCCTTATTCAGGCCCCAATATGCAATTAGGAGGCTGTCAACGGCCGTTTATGTTTCTTGAGGCCAGCAGCCCCGGGAATAGTCCCAGTACTCCTGGGGGCCACTCTGCCCCTGTTTATATAATATATATATATATTATATATATATATAAGTATATTAGAATGAAGTTAAACCAAATGCTTTTTTTAGATTTGGATACCGAAATATATAACTATGAACATACCAGGGAAGACAAATTGATTGCCTTGTTGTGAAAATATATAAGCGAATTTATATAAAATATTGAAACTTCTCCAAATCATCCCCGAGCTAACGGGCTTACAGATAGGGAACACATATGTTATAGGGCAATTCGTGATAAGAGCTTAGAAGCCGGGACCAACTGGATAGATGTTATCTTGGACTAAAGAACCACGGTCAAAAATTTCACCTGCTGCTTTACGGAGAAAAACCCAGATGTTTTGGGACAATCTTACAAGACGAAACAAATGTAGTCAATGAAAATAATACTTTTCACAATGACTGCAAGAGCCTGAGTAGACAACCAAACATAGCTTATAAAATTTACTGATATATAAATATATATATACGGCTAAGGAAAATAATGTAATTAAAAATACATACAAGTCACTCTGTTGTTTTTATCCAAAAATAGTAATAATATAAGATCACTCAGTCTACAATATTGGTGCTAAAATTTACTCATGTAAAATCTTCTTTGTTTTCACCCTCATTTTACTCTAAAACAATATTTAATCATGAGAATTTGTTTTTAGCTTTATGTAATTGTAGTCAACGTAGTCAACAAACAAGGCTGTTTTCTTTAAATTTTATATACAAAACACGACGTCACATTGACAATTATACAGCTTAGCAGCTTTTGATTTTTTTTTGTCCTATTTGGTTCGATAGAATTGCATCCAACAGAATATAAATAAGCATTATAGCATTAAAAAATTAGTCTATCGAGGTAGACCAAAAGGTCCATCCCTCTCGGGATTCGAACCTGCAGTCCCAACATTGAGAGTTGAACACGCTTTAGCTAGCTTTATTATTGTTATCCTTTATGAATTTACCTGTTTTTCTATCAATCCTTTATGACCCACCCTCATTTTATTATAACTTTCTTCTAACATATCAAAAGGAATTGTAATTAGAGTATTTGAAAATATGTATTGAAATAAATAAATAAAAAAGTGTTTGTACTTGTCTTCTTATATTTTGTCAGAGACTCGGTTCTACCATATTCTTATTGTATAACTTGCGGAAAATAATTGTAGACTATTGTCTCGTTTGTTTTCCTGAATTTAACTGAATCCGTTTTTGGTAGTTGTCTCAGATAGATAAAAATAATAATTATACCAGAAAACTAAAGTTTTTTTGTATGTTATTGACATTCTTGTCCCTGTAGAAGGAAGGGTGATGCTTCATTATCTTTTGTGAAAACCATAGGGCTTTTTAATGTAAAAACTTTTTCGGAAAACAATGATGTTTATTATAGCTCTGTTATAACTTCCAACAAACACTGAGCAAACAAAAATGATTGTAAACATAGTGAATAAGATAAGTAACAACTATCTTGATTTCACGAGTTTAATTTAAGATTTAAACTTGAATAAAATTGTTATGCTATAATTTTGGATTTTTTTTATTGTAGATTATATGCTTAGTATTAATTGAATCAAATATGGGGGTTAAAGGCAATGGAGAATTTATATTTGTGTTATTTGAACCCAGTTGACGTCATGTATGATAAGTGTTTATTTAGTCCTGTTACTCAATTGCGAAGAAAATATCGTTCAACTTACATGACATTTAAGCCCTTAAAATGACAACTTACTGGATACAACAATTATGTCATGGTAAAAAAATACTTCATGAGATCTAATACTATGTTTCATAACAAATAGTCCCCTCAAAAAACGTCATTGGGTGTTCTCCTTGTTTCTATCTTCGTAACTGAGACTTTGACTTCCCAATAATTATTCTTTCCTTTTCTTTGTTATTTCATCGACTTTATGAATATATATTTCGTCATACTTGCACATAAATGTCTCCCGTCACCTTTTGTTCTTTTATTTAGTACACGATACATCAAATTAATTGATAGGCCCTCATCAATAACTTGATACGCATTTGCACATTAAACAATATTCAAAAAAATAACTTCTCCACATTCCTTTCTAATTTCAGACTTGTGTTTTTAAGTTAAACAATGAAGCATTTCATTCACACAACCACATTCAATTCAAATGTTTATTCTTAAAGTTTACAACAACATGAATTGACATGGTTAAAATACATTTTTTTTCTTTCGAAAAAGCTGTAATTTATATTCATGCAAACATTATTTTAATTTACAGTTATTAATGGTCTATATATCAGTAATTTAATACTAAGAATTGTATAACACACTCATGTAAACAAACACGCATATTGTATGTATATACAATGAAATTATTATTTTGGAGTTATATCCAATACCAAAACACAACATGATTATTTGGGATCAGACATGTTGAAAAAAACCACACACCCTAATTTAGGAATATAACTTTTTTTCAATATAACTTTCTGTGGCAGAAATGATTGAATATTTGCTTATAATTATCTAAAATACATTTATTTGATTCAACAACCAAAAGAGCTGGGTCATAAAGCACTTTGAATATATAAATACTTATTTACGCCAATAACAAGTTAAAACTTTGTCTTCTATTGAAAATTGTTCCATAAATGTATACCTTACAATAAACATGTATTGTCAGCTTTAAAGAGTCTATGAATATGACTAATTCAACAGATACAAGGGTTCCACATACACAAATTAGGTTCAAATATTCTGTCTAATGTAAATTCTCATTGGAGTTCAAAACCCTTTGCATAATTATTAAAATACATTGAGTCAAATCAACCTTTTGCATTCACTCAAAGGGAATCCAATAAAAGTCACACCGTTAGAGACAGGTGGCCACTAAACATATAAGTTTTCCTCTGCGGGCCAAATTTGGTGATTTCACCATGTACGAATGGCCACTTAAACGAAGCAGGAAGAGTAGCCCAAATAGAAACGAAGAGTCTCTTATGGATGAACTAAATTCTTTATCACCCGACGGGAGAGACTCTTTAATGTCTAATATAAGGAGAATTATCTCCGATGGTATTATGGAGAGTAATTCTTTATTGATAAAGACGTATCTTTTCTTCGTGCAAGAAATGAAACTTTAACAGAACGCATAACCGTGCTTGAAGCGTCCGTCATGGCACTAAATGAGAATCATAAGAAAATCATAGAGGACATAAAAGAGGGGGCTATATTAGCATTTAAAAAAATCTAAGGCTGCATCTTCAGAGTCCTGTGAAGCAGCTTCAGTAACAATGCAGGACCTTAGTGAACCGGGGAAAAAACTGAGGGAAAGTTATGCCCCTCAATGTGGGGGAAAAAGCCCTGCCCCGAAGGCTGTGTTAGAGCTCATCTGGCTCTGTGCAACAAGGCAACCTGTTATGGCAATCCTGACTCAAGGAAGGAGTGCAAAGATTGGCACGGTCATATACGTACTGCGGTTCGGATTGAACGCAAGAGGGAAAGAGAAGAGGACCGGAAGAAGCAGTTTCAAGTATGGCTTCAACAGGGAAACTCTTCCAAGGGGAAACGGGGCACCCCCAGGAAGACTCAGACCCCGGAGCGCGGTCAGAGGCGGGAGAGGTACGGACCATCTCTACAGCCACATGTTATGGGTCTCCAACAACAACAGCCTTACCAATCAAACTGGTCAAATCCTCCAACGTTGAGAAATTTCGCCCCCACTGGTTGGATAAACGACGACTGGGCACTTCGTACGACTACTCCCACGGCGGTGGGGATGATGCCGACTCCACCACACGCCCCATACGTACCGTCCCCCATCAGACTGCCAAACGAAGCAACGTCCCAATTTCCCACAGAACTGACCGCACAGCTCGCGGTGCTGATGGAGAAGTTCGTCTCCGCGGCCGTACGCCGCTAAAGTTCCTTACGTGGAACTGCGCCAACTTCAACTGGGGGAACACCAAAGAGTTGGCGCTAATAAACCTTCTTGCCTTTAACAATGTAGACGTGGCAGCTATCACCGAGACGGAGTTTAACGAAGAACAGAGCGCCAGCTTTGCAATTGAAAACTACACCACATTCCTCCCCTTGGCGGATGGTGATGGCAAAAGGAGGATAGTCATGTTGGTAAAAACAAAGCTGGCTGCGCGTGCATCTGCATGGCTGCTACCCAACATAATAGGGGAGTCAGGCATTGCGGTTTGGCTGGAGTTGAAATTTCCCAACAAACTAGTGGTGGGTGGAGTATATCGACCATGGGGCACCCTGGATTCGGAGAAGACTGACCTTAAACTCTTACTGGAGCAAACGAGGGCAGCCACCTTACAATGCAAAAATGTCATCATCCTAGGTGACTTCAACCTATGAGAATATACGATTACCATCTGGTAACTGCAGTTAGTGTTCCCTGGATAGGAAGAAAAAAAGAAGGGAGAGAAGTGAGGCAAAATACTCCCTCCCTTCTCTTTCTCTTTCTATCCAGGTAACACTAACCGCATTACCAGATGGTAATCGTATATTCTCATATCAAAAGATCAATTTTTGGGGGAGAGTACGTATTTGCATATATCTCTTAAAGTATAGCGATTTTTAGAACACCAAACATATCAAATGAAACCTTGGTTAACCAGCTTTAATATTTTGGTATACTAAATCATGTCAGTTTAATACGTAGAGAGTTATATGTAAATTAAAAAAAGCCTATCTCGCGTACAAAATGACGCATATAATGGATTATAAATGCGTCAGAGACAAAGTAAAATTTTGAGAGGATACCTTGACGCAAATTTAAGAAACACATTATTTTTTTTTTTTCATAATCGATTTCTCATAGGTCAATACAGGCTCTGAATCATATGATGTAAACTCAGATTGTACTGAATTCTGAATTGATAGAATGCAACCAAGGTCATTTTTGGTTCATCATCCAAAGGTTTACTAAGCTTAAAAGTACTATTTTACTCTGAAGCGAACAAGTCATCTTCTACAGGTGAGTGAAGTTAATTGATACAAAAAAGGTATGAAATAAGCTAACAATACACACTCCATTTTTTCCTTTGTTTTTACTGAAAACTTTGTTTTATTAAAAAACATCAAACATACGTCTGGTAGTAAATTAGATTTCCTTTAAATTAATAATAATCATTGAAGTCTGTAACGTCCACCATTTTGAAGAAATTTGCGGAAAACTATATTTTTACTAAATTTTTAAAACTTTGACCTCGTTGCACGACCTCGTAATGTTGACCGATTTTGTTCAAACTTTGTATGTCGTCTTCTTTTATCACCAAGAAACAGAAAATCCACAATGTTGCTAACATTTCAAACTTTTGAAAAATAAGAACAACCCTAATGTACAGGTGATCTCTAACACAGGGTTGACTGTATTACTTACCTTCTGGGCCTGCTTATATGATCTTAAGTGTACATTCAATTTCCATGACGTTTTGCAGTGATCCTGAGAGAAACAGCAAAACCTTCCCTTATTATATAAAAAGCTAAGAAAAATTAGGTTCCCTTATATGACTTTCAGAAGATTCCAACCATCCTTGTGTCTTCTTGGGCTTAGTTTTATTAATTCTATTACTTGAAACGTGTATGAACATGAATATTTTTTTACGCATGGACCAACCAATTAGTCTGTGCAGAAAGCTTAAGTGAGCTTTTAGCTGTACTGGGTGGATAGCCCACAGGCATTTACCACTTAAAACTACAGTGCTCGCGTAATCTAAGCATAGAGATATAAAGATATAGAGAGCTTATTCCCTCCAATATGCAGAGAAACATCGTTCAGCTGTATTCTGGCCACAATGACGTATTTCTCTGAATAATCCAAAAAGCTCTCTATGTCTTTATACCTCTATGAATCTAAGTTATACAAGACTGTATGAATCATGTCAAAATAAGTAAATTAGTTTGTCTCATGGCGTTCAAGTCAAGCATAAACTTTTTCAAGTTTTTTTCTGGTAATTTTAATGTTTTCCATGGGACAAGAGAATCATTCCGTTATGTTATCCATGCTCAATGTATTACTTTGAGAATTGAAGTAAATATGACTATTATAAAAATTTGAAAAATCGTCATAAGGAAATGCGATAGCTCAAGGTGTTAAGGCTGTTCAACGCTCAATGTTGAGGACGAAGTAGGTTTGCCTTCTCTCGAGAAGGGAAGTTCAGTTTTGGTTAACCTCATGAATAGATCATAGGTTAATTACGCTTATTTATATCCTGTCGGATGTAATTTTATCAAACGATAAGCACAAAAAAGGTTTGTGCAATAGTGTTTTTTGGCCAATCAATTAAGAAAAGAATTTTATTAAATATTCATATAAAAGTTCATCGTTTCGAGACACAAAAATATATAGCTCTAAAGTATTAGCTCTTCTCGTAAATCACTTATTTGCTAAAGACTAAATATTTTACAAATAATATATTGCTATATATCTACCAAAGTTTAATGAGCAAATTCTTGCTAATATTTGTTAATATGTTTGCATGGAAATAAAGTTTATTGGCGGCTGGTTGTTTAATTAATACATTTTAGTCTTATTACTCGTTATAATAGATGATGATGTTTTCTATGTATACAGCTGAAGCAACAAAAAAACTATTCACTTATGAATTATCATTTGTAGTATTTTCATACTAAGGGACTATCATTAGGAATGAAATCTGGAACTTAGCCCTTGTGCTTACAGATTCTATGACTGCTTTTGGCCGTGAAAAAGAGAGAGGGGTAAAGAGAGGGATAAAAGGAAACTTTTTCTTTTTCCCTCTCTTTCCTCCTCGTTCTCTCTCTCTCTCTCTCTTTCCTTCTATCCCTCTCTTTACCCCTCTCTCTTTTTCACGGCCAAAAATAGTCATAGAGTCTATAAGCACCAAGGCTAAGCTCCAGATTTCCATTCCTAACTATCATTATTATCATACAAAATGTCTCTATCCTTACTAGATAAAACCATCGACCTAACTAATAGCTGGATGCTCAGGTAACCAAATAAGAAGAGGGAAGATCAATGTCGGAGGCGGCAGCTGATGAAACAAAGAAGAGAAGGAAGGAATACTTATTTGTATTCCTTGAACAGTCAAAGTGCTATTGGAGTAGAAAGAGAGAAAAATTGTAAAAAATATGTACTCAACGGTAATGAAATAAACATACAAATTTCTTCTAAAGAATCAACAAGGCTTGATGACGTCACTGGTATTTATTGTCAGATTTCCCTTATTTCATTCCATAGATTTATATTATAATGAAGATAAGATTTCATTATTTTCCTCATTTGGCAGCCATATTTTTGCCTCTATGGTTCGAAAGAATTGCATCCGATTGAATATAAATAATCATTTTTGCATTAAAATTAGTCTATCGACCCTATGATATTATTGCTGAGGCTGACTAAAGTTGATCATCCCCTCTCGGGAATATTTGAACCTGAGTCGTCCTCAACATTTAGAGATGAACACGCCTTAACGCACTGAGCTATCCCACTCCCATATTCCATTTAAACTATGTTCAAGACGTCTTCAAGTTGGTTGAATGTTAGTTGAGTATCCAGTTATTATTAGTAAAGTCGGTGAATAAGGCTTTAAGTCATATTAAAATGTATTTTTTATCTATATTTTGATGACAACCGCATACAAGCGTCAAGGTCAAGTATAAATTACTTTATATTTCAAGCAAGGTCTGAAAGGGTTGTTGTCATGAGACCACAAATATCATTTATTTAAATATATGCATTCACAGTACGAAAACAATAGGGTTTTTTTACAACACCTAGGCTTGAAAAGAATTACATTTTTCCTTTAAAAAAATTAGACATCTTCTTGACATGCTAGAAGAAAAACAGACCAAATAAGTCTTAATTTGTCTGAGCGAGAATAGTATTTCGAATATTTAATTAAAATCAAACTGTAATGTCTTACGAGCTGCTAATACTTTAGGACTATAATAACTTAGATAAGGTTTGTGTAGGACGTATTTTAGATGGAAACAAAAAAAGGTAAATTTTGTTTAAGAAAAGTTTCAATTTTAATTAAAAAGTCTACTCTTTTTATGAAATATAAGAAAGTAAATGTACATCCAAGCAATGGTTTTTATATAATAATTTGATTTAAAAACCACGATACCATTTATCTAAAGTATGCTTTTCAACGATATTTTGATATCTACCTTCAACGCTTTGAAATTTCAATAAAAAAGTGGAATAAGGATTAAAAATCCAAATGGAACGCAGTATTTTGCTCTAAAACGTTGCAGGAGAATATAACTTTAAAAAAAGTTTTGATGTGAGATCAGAGAACATTTAAAATACGGACAAAAGTGTTGTTTATGCAATTGTTAAAAAACGGGTAAAGTATAAGTGTCAACGTATTTTTTTAATTTTTGCTTTGTATTCTTTTTTTCGGTTATATGTTTTTATTTCCTTCTACAATAAAAGCGTAAATATAAACACTTAAAACAAAGTAGACATACAATGAAATAAAAACTCACTGGACAGTTGCGCAAATACAAATACATAAATAAACATTATAGTTTAAAATTACTATCCAGTGAAAAAATAACCTAATATAAAATTATATTTGTTAACGGATAAACATTGTCTATGTCTTCTTATCATAAACTTGATAGCAGTCATATATTGGACTGAACTTGATGGCACAAATCGGACCAGGTCTCCTGCCCATTTCCATCCAGTTGAAGATGACGATGAGGGGATTGTCAATTCAAAGGCAGCGTACCTTGCAGCAGCAAGATGTTTTTCTCCATTAAAAGATATTCCGAAGCCGCGATATTTCGAACTAAGGACTTTGTAAGTGTATCAATGGCGGATATAAAAGAAGAGGGGCTAAAGGACATCCTTGCCTACGACTTTTTTCAGTAAAATTGGGGAACTGTCTTCACCATCCAAAGAAATAATGGAGGAGCCATTCATTAATAACGATCTTATAGGATTAAAATAGCATTTAAGGAGAAGCTTGCTAATAGACTTTAAAATATGACAGTGCTTCACCGAGTCAAAAGCTTTTTTAAATCTATCGCAACCAGCGCACCAAATTTAGCAGAGCTTTTTAAAGATTCTATGGAAATAGCTATATTCCTGGATATATCGGTTATTTTCCTTTGTTTTAGGAATCTTTTTTGTTCGAAATTTAGCTTTGCATTTAAGATAGGTTCAATTTTTATTAGCTAAAATCCCGGCTAAAATTATGTATGCGTCGTTTAAAATCGTAATAGGTCTCCAGTGGTTAAAATCAGTACCGTCGCCCTTCTTAAGAATAAGAGCAATTTTTCCTTTTGAAAGAGATTTTTGCATTTTGCCAGACTTTTCCATGCCTTTTTCTAATTATTAAAAGATAGTGGGCAGTCTTTTCAGGTGCAATAGTAAAAATATGCCCACAAATACCATCTGGACCAGATGCTTTGTTATCTTTAAAATGTTTTTTGATATAATGTACAATGTTTTCCTTGTAAAAACCTCTGTACTAGTTCCAGCTTCTTTTTCTTCGGGAAGTTTAATCTTACTTCGTCTAAAATTTCATCAAAACGTTTGTGAAAATGCTGCAGGATCTCTGAGGACTCAGAAATAACTTTACCGTCAGACACTATTTTTAAATGACTTTAGCAGAGTCATTAGGTTTTATAAATAAAAGTTTTGATCTATGAGCATTACTGGCTCAAAGCAAATCCTTTGTTTAAATTCAGTTTCGGCGATATCAACAATCCTATACGAGTTAATGAGATCTGCAGTATAGTTACGGATAAAATAGAAGAATATTTTCTAAGTCATTTTCAAACTTTACAGCTCTTTTTTTTCGTGTGGCTGTATATTTTTTAACACAATTAGAGAAAGTTTGTACAAGTAGAGAATAAGCATTTTTTGATTGACACCAGAAATGTATTTATTTAATTTAAATAACTTCAAAACTTTTTTCGTGAAAAGCCATTTTGGAATTTTAAACTTTTGTTTAGGAGGAATGCCCTTAGAGGGATATCAATTATTTTATGGTACGGGTTTGGTCTACAATATGCATTTCTAATATTCTTAACTAGAACTTGGGATATCAACGCTAGGTCAATTCTAGAAGATTTTTTGCCCGAGCTCCATGAAGTAGCATTTCCCACTGAATATGTAAGTCTAATCTCAGTGATTGACCTCTTTCAAGATGGCATAATTGGGTATTTATTCGGGACTTAATTTATATCTACATTTAGGTCGCCAATAATAAGAAATGGAAGTTTTGACCCTTTTGTATATCAAGATCGACTGAAAAAAAGTAGATGATTGGAGTTCGGCCCAAAAATTGATGAGTGTGAGACTACATCCCGAAGTATGCAAAATAATCTTATGCCACTCTCCATCTCGAGTAAATTATTTTACAAAATAGGCTTACAAAGACTTTGTATTTTGTATCCTGCATAGACATAAAGGATATATATATATATATCAAGTTCATCTTTTGTTTTATTTTGGTATGCTAAAATAAGAATTGACAAAAACTTTCTAAAAGGAAATAATGAAAAATCCCTACGTATAAAATGGTACATAATACTCCACCCTTATTTATAACTAGGAGATAAGCTGATGCCTTTAAATTATAATCCCTTGTGCAAAAACCTAATGATTTTATGAATTATTTCCAATCCATATGCTAATAAGTGAGCAAACTTTTATTTCTTATTTTATTTTATAATAGTCACTTGTTGTGGTAAAAATATGATCAATATTAAGAGGATCAAGAAATACGAATTCCATCTGCCTTATAATATTCTTTATGCAGTAACTTTTGCGTGTAAAATAAATTGACTCCAATGTTGGACACCCATGTTTTTACAACCATAAACATTTTATATATTTTTTTGAGAACTCCTCTTCGAAAAAGTTAAAGATAAATCATTTGGATACTAGATTAATTTTTGCACAGTGATAGTAGTATTCTTCATGGGATTGACGAACAAAACTCGTTGTAATTTAATCGAATATAAAATTAGGCAATAACGTTACATGTATCATGATTCAAATAGCTGTGTGGAATAGTGACAAAGGAAAAAATATTCAAAATACTAAAAGGAAAAGTATTTTTGATATAATTGAATGATTTTAAATCGCTCAATCTATCCAAAGAGGTCTTTTCACATAAATATAATACAGTTTTATAATACTGCCATCGACTGGAGGGTCAATTATTTCATATTGATTATTTGAAGGAGCTTCGTTTTTAAGCATTATCACACCTTTTGATTCCTGCACCTAAATTGATGAGTCATATTTTGACACTCAACAATAAACTCCATCTGCAAAAGTCTGACCAATACAATTGTGCCTATGATAAAGTTACCCAAGAATACAAAACTGAGACGGCATTTGATTGCTTAAAAGAAATAGGAATAGAGATAATCAGTTAGCACTCAAAATTACTAGATCACTTTTATCTGTAGCTTTGTAAACCCCAGCTCGGTGTAAATAACTTAATCCTTTTTAGGAGGAAGTTCCTCTTCTTTAGGGCTAAGATAAACTAAGAACCTCTTTAATAGACTCGTGCAATATTAGGAAATGTTATTAATTAAATGATGCTAATAAAGAACTCAGTAAAGATATGTTTGATTAAATTTTCTCATCAGTGAAGATCAATACATCCTCCTCTCCCTCGAATGGTAAAGCAACCCAAATATTTTGAATTTTTTGGTTATTATAGAGGCCGCAAAAATATCAGACACAAAAATATTTGTTAATGTATTGATCTTGGTAAAAGCATCATTGTCTATTTGATTACCCCAATTGTGAACTTGGATATCTGTCAAAGAACTTTCATTCTATATATACGAAATGAATACTAAAAACACCTTGTGATATCCATCATGCCACTCCTTCGTTTTGGAGTATACATTAACATAAACTACGAAGCCCCCTCATGCATTAGAAATTACCAATTATTATGCACCTTGTTAACATTTGCATTCGTTAAACCTGATGTTTTGAGTCAGAATATATTCACGCAAATAAATGTCTTATATTCATGACTCTTTCTTCATCAAAGATAGTGTAGAATCTCAATTATTTGAACAAATGATAATTTATATTCAAAATATATTTTGAGGATTTATTTTCTACATCATGCATCAAAGCTGTATCATCCAGCCCTACTAGCATATATGAAAACCTAACTTTCCAACGACTTTCATACGCTTATAAAATATATAAATTAAGAAAATAAACATTAGTACAAAAGGTAAAAAGAGGCCTTGATCGATAATTCTCTTTCTTGGCAAAGACCCATTTTTTTATTCTTCTTCTTCTTCTTGAAAAAACTTATGCATCCATTAGTAAAATTTGAATCCGATATTGTGATATATTACTAATACAAGACTCTCCTTAGTAAGATCTATATATATATTTACTACATATATTTTATTCATGCTTATTGATAGTGCTGGCAAAAATAAAGAAATTGAAGGTGGATGGGCCTATCATTTTATCTTGAATTATAATCAAAGTAATTGATGATATAAACGTCTGAAAATGTTTGATTGATTGCTCAGAGAAGAAAAGTTTTTTCATGAGGAAAGAAAAATAATTAATCTTATAATTCACTTATACGAAGAAAAAAAGAAAAAAGCGATGTAATATTTGCTTTATATTAAATAGATGTGGCAATATATATATTAAATCTGATGTGTTGGATGTCAGTAATATATTAATTTTTAGAAAGCTGAAAGCTTTTATTTATGTATACATTTGTGTATGTGCATATGCATAGAGATTTATGCATAATTTACACATTGCTATGTTTACTTTTTGCAAAGCTCTTTGAGTATTTATTTTGTACCACTAATAGTAATTAGAAAGGGCATTTTGGATTTTACAATAGTATTTAAAAAATATGTTAATACTCTTTTTGAATAAATAAATATATATGAAGTAAAAAAAAAATACTTTTCATAATCTGAAATTGTAAAATAATAATAAAACAGAGTTAATGTAATTTTAATTCCCGTATTAGGCCATTGACATATAAAAGTTTTTTAAGAATTCACTCAAAGATGGATGCTGTAACCCTTTGCCAATTGTACATTTTTGCATTAAATAAAGCAAAAATAAATATTTTCTAGCATGCAATTGTCTCTTAATTACCTCTCATCGTCTTTGCATTATTTATAATATACATTGTGCAATTGGTATTCACCTTAAAGAAAACGTAAGCGACACAAAAGTAATAGAATGTTCTAGAGCAGATAATTTGCTGCTTGATTCGTGTTTTTACATATATGTAATCACATGTTAAAATGGATTCAACATATTTCTATAGGGGTTTTGAGTAAGAGCAAATAGTTGTTGAAATGGAATATATAACATCGGCTTCTTACGTTGGAACGGATCCAAGTGGTCCAATTTTCAAGTCAAGACGGGAATTTGAATGAGGTCATGTTCCAGAATGAATGACATAAGTACGCCTTTCAAATAAATACATAATGTTCGCTATACCTCACACACAGCTTGTTTATTCAATCTCAACCTGCTCTTATTGAAACCCCCTTATAATAGTATTTTGTATTATGTCTCGAATCCCGAGAGGGGATGGTCATTTTTGGTCTACCTCATTGATAAGATCTTAGGTTCGAGTGACAAATTTAATGCAATAATGCTTATTTTTATCCTGTCGGATGCAATTCTATCGACCTATATAGGCAAAAAACTAAATGTCAGATGTTATGATTTATTATCGTTTCGGGCAAAATCCCGCATTATTAATGTCATATTCAATGACATAACTGGATCTTGAACTAGGAACTTCCTTTTTCAATTCAAAGGAGGATTTAATATTAAAATTACTTTTATAAGATTGGAATATACTATAAAGAAATATCCTTTTTTAGCTTAAAAAACCAACCCTATTATATGTATATGAGGACATCAATGGCGAGGTCACCTTATAAATTTATCTTGATTGAAATTTTTGTTACAATAACATCATTCATCATTGTTATGAGGAAAACCCTCTTGATACAGATGTTATCTATTGATCACGCTTATTGATAGCTTATATTAGATACACTGTAATCAAGATGTTACAAAACGTGGTAGCTGAACTAGGTGTTCGTCACGGAAAATATTGGAGGAGGAGATTTACAACTCCAAATACCTCAACTGGATGCACATGGGTACTCTATTGACGAATGAGGAATTGGAAACTTCTCCTTTTTTGGCTTCCATCCAAAGAATTATTTGTAATTTGTAAGGCAATTGAGGATGCATTATTAAATATTAAATCAATGGTCGGAAGAAATTAGCAATGAAAAAGTTTCATACACGAAGAGGATTTAAGATCCATTATGATAGGAGCAGCCGCGCGTTACTCGGCACTCCTCCTGGATTTAGGCTGGCGATATCATCAACTACAGCACAATATCTGAGCCTGATTAAATCAATTACTAGCCGATATCAACGGTTTTTTTTTCAAGAACGGCCTTATTGTGATTATTTTTTTCTTTGAACATCGTCTTATTGTCCCTTTATAGATGTTATTTATATATAGGCAGTAATTATGAATTATAATGTTTATTTATGCAATGGTTTTACGTAACTAACTAGTTTTATGTTTTTATTTATTATCGTATTGTCTTATGTGTATTTTATCTACACTTTTTGTTGTTGATGATAAATATATAGCCTTAACCAAAACAAAATCTTAAGACATATGTGAATAATTAAGCCCTTTCTTATATATGTCTTTCTTGAGACATTTAAAGTTTTTGAAGACTTTTAAGACCTGTGATCCATCTGTCTTTTATTTGAATTGTAGTTTTAATAAATATATGTGTTCTTCAATATATATTTATTTAGAAAAACTGATCAAAAGGAAACTTGTATGCTTTCATTGACTTTGAATAAGATGTATATAGGTATATTACCTTGTTATGGAGCTTTTGAATAATGCGGCAAAATGGGTCAACGGACTTTATCGACGAATACCTAGAACGAGAGTAGATAAATATAAGGTTTAAAGATGGTTATAATAAGCTATATATATATATATATATATATCCCGGGCCAGGACTTAAATTTTTCAAGCGGGTCTGGGCAAGAACTTTAATATATTCGTTCCTTCGTCATTCTGAAAGTGACGACGTTTTGTAGAAAATAATTTTTCCTATTATTTAAAAAAAAACTTAAAATTGTTTTTTCAAAAAGAAAACGATGACATTTTTTGATTTTTAAAATGTTGTCACTTTCAGAATGACGAACAAACGAAAGTATTAAAGTACAGGCACGGTGATTTTTTGACACCGCGCCTGGCCGGGCCGAGACGTTCAAAAAACAGCCGGAACCCGAACGTTTTATATGTATATATATAGTGATTCTGCATGAAAAAAACATATATGGACGTTAAAAAAGGTTATTGATACTAAATTATCATTTGTTATTTTAATAAAATTATTTGCCATTTTACCTATGCTATTTAAATTACCTTTGCGTTCATTTTCATAAAAAAAAATAGTATAACATATGTTTTTCATTTATTTGAGCATCCAACCTATCTTGATAAATAAACCATGCTCAACCACTTGAATTTGCAAACATAAATAAATTTTACAAAAACCCTTTGTGCAATGCATTTTATTATATGTGTGTATGACTGTAATAGTAATTACTTAAACACTAATGGTTTAGCAGATATTTCCTTTAAATTAATTTTAAGACGTCTGTTTCATCCCTTACTTTGTAAAATGAAACTTTTTTATTTATAGTTGTGGTTTAAGTTTTGCAAAAGTTAAAGATAATCCAAAAAGAATGATATAAACTCTAACTGTTAAAAGTAATTTTGTGTTTAAGTATCAAGTTTTATTTGCACCATTGCAGGTAACCTTTTTATTTTTTACATAGTGAAAAAATGAATATTTACCAAACGGCTTCTTATTTTTTTTTTTGTGAGAAATATTATAAATATTTATTTTTTTAAAGGTGAACCTTATATATTTATAAAAAGTATTTTTTAAGCCATTGCAAATATTCCCTTCTAAACGCTAAAGGTCTCATCGCGAGGTGCATCACCAATAATGTTCCCATCAAAGCCTCTGATTTGAGATCCATCATGATCTCTGCTGCAGCAAGGTATACTACTCTGGACTTAAAGATTCCCTCACTTTTGGATTCCACATGGACGTTAGCGGCGAGGGAGGTGAAATTTTATCCTTCACCATCACTCTGCCATACGAAGACAATCAAGAGAATATTGAAATTTTACAAGAACTTTTATTGATTAATTTTGTGTAAATTACTGTTTTTATGATTTGTTAATTATCTGTATGTTTTAGATTTGATTGTTGAGTGTATCTCATGACTTTTATCTGCTTGTTTGTTTGTTCCATTACGTTGCTAAAAATCTAAGCTAGAATGCTTATTTATGTAAAAATTTACGCATTAGCATCGTTTTCTTTTATACATTGTATATTTTTTTGGAGCTGTGAATAAAAAAAAAATATGTATATATATATATTTCTTGCTATTTATATTTTTTTCACATTACAAATGGCAGTTACCTACAAACAACGCCGCTCAATTGGCGGTGCTAAAATACCGTTAATGCGCTTTCATTAAATGGAAAAACCTCTCTTTCATCAAATGGCTGGTAGTTTTTAAAAAGTTTTAATTAAACTCATTGCATGCTTGAAAATAATTATTAAAAGTCGTAAAAAAAGATTTTCTAGAGAGGAAAAAAAGTTTTACTCATCAGAATATTATCTCGTTTATTTGACTATGGATATTAATGTGCTTAAGTACCACAGTTGGAAAAACTTTTTTTGAGATGAACGAAAAATAAAAGAGAAAATATTACACACCAGGGGGTATAAAATGGGAGGAAATGCAGTTCTAATTCGACTAATACATCAATGATCTGTTTATGTGAGATGTAATATATTGTTTTTTATTGTTGATATCTTCATATGGACTCTAAGACAATGAAGAGTCAGATGTAATATGATAAATGAATGCTACTAGATTGATTTGTTTAAAAGAGTGATTATACTGACTTTGTGAGTTTTGCTCGACTCTTTATAATAAACGTATAGGTTTGAATCCTGCCGTGAGGAGAAGGCCACGTTTGTTTTCAGTGAATTTAAATAATAAAATTTATATGTTCTTCTTACGAGGTGTCAATCACAATTTAATTTGACATTCCATAAAAACAAGGAATAGCCCTACTTGGAATGATTAAATGTATCTCATTGGAACAATACTGTCTTTAAAGGTAAGGCTGACAAGGCAATACTTGTGTCCAATTAGGATATCTACCGCTGCTGGAAATGCAACGCTTGAATTGAGGATACCTGGAGTAAAGCCGAGATATTGGAACAATGACTTTGTACCGTTTTTTTCTACAAGGTATTTTCTTGGTACCGTCAACTCACCTATCTGCAAGGTCCAACACTATATACGTTTTCATGCCCCCTTGTGATTTTTTTAAAGTTTTGCTTTAATATTGAATACTAGCGAATGTTACCCGGCGCTGCCCAGGATTACCAACTTGACAATAGTCTGGAATGAAAAAAAATCACATGAATGATTTTAGTGATGTCATTGCATGTTCTTTTTCATATTAAAATAAGTCGTCACTGGGTCATCATTGCCATTTTTTTCCGTTTTGTATTCCTTACGGCTGGGTATTTAAACATCGCACAAAGAAGAAATCACACGAATAATTTCAGTGAAATCATCGTATGTGATTTTTTTATAAAAATAAGTTACTTAAAAAGTTGCCATTGGGTCTTCATTGCCATTTTTTCCGTTTTGTATTCCTTAAGGCTGAGTATTTAAACATCGTGTAAAGAAGAAATCACACGAAAAATTTCAGTGATGTCATCGCATGTGACTTTTCATATTAAAATCAGTTCTTTAAAAAGTCGTCATTGAGTCTTAATTGCCATTTTTTCCGTTTGTATTCCTTAAAGCCGGGTATTTAAACTTCGTAGAAAGAATCATTTTTTGAATCATTTCACAGGAAACATAGAGTGTCGAATATATATGTATGGTAGCGCTGAATATCAGAGTATTTGTTTGATCTCCGTTGATGGGGGAAAACAGCAAAAACTTGAGAGAGAGTACGACTTAATATATTTATCAAGAAAAGTTGAGAGTGATTGACATCACTCTCCATCTCATGGCATTATTAAATTTTGAATAGCGCGATGTTGCATTATAAAAAAGTTGTTATTTTCCACAAAACCTAGATTTGAGGGGAAAGACAGGAAAAAAGGCTATTTTAAATTATCATATAGAAAACAATTTTCCGGTAAATACCCAAACAAACAAAAACACGTCTTACTACGTCATTAACATCCACAGAAAATTGGTGAAAATCCAACTTGGCTATTTAAAATATCGGCAAAAAAACGTTTTGGCGAATAAAATAAACATGGCGATGACGAATTTTCCGCAAGTTAACAACCCCACTAAAACACTCCCTGAGCTCTCAAAACTATTCACTTAAATTTTGTCACGATCTAATGAACTGTTCGGGAGATACAGGGAAACGAACGAACGGAATTATTTTTATATTGGTAATACCAATAAATGATGTTTAAATGATCTTTGGTCTTTGGATATTTTTTTAAACAATAATATATTTTAATATAGTTTTAATTATATTTATCTTAATTGAATTGTGGTTCAAGAATTTTACTTTGATAACAAATACCTATTAAAAAGTGTTTTAAAGACGCTATATTCTTCATGAATAGAAAATTAAAGCTAATCAGTTATGCATTCATATTTTGTCCTCGTAAAACTACTTTTTTATCAAAGAATTATTACATTTACATTGCATGTAAATAAGATGATCTTTCAAAAGAGCATAGGAATATTAATTTCTTTAAGGGAGAACCCCATGGTAGTTGATCACGTTCCTTCTGAGCTAAACTAACGTTAGATCGTCACTGGATTGATAATAAATTGAAATTAATTTTGTCAAATAAAATTGAGAAAGCTGTTATCTCTATGTAGTCCTAGTCCACTGGTTTGGAATAAAAAGGTAAAGGGTCTCTTCCTTATATATGTTTATTTGCCTCATGTCTTGGGTGGACAATAGGATTAATTTATTTGTATAATTCCTATATACCTTTAATTTAGAAAGTCCATTTGGAAAAACACTTAATTTCCTTCAGGATTAGTTGAGAAGGAAAGTATGGCTGGATTAGTAGCAATATAGTTTAAGTATATTATTCCCCTTCTGTGTGGATTAAGTAAACACGCATTTCATCTTATAAAGATAGGGATTGGAATCCCCTCGCATCACTCCCTAAGTGCATTCTTGCCTCCTCATCTTAGTCTTTAAAATGCGTATGGGATTGAAAAAATATCGATTAGTTACGTTTAGAGAGGTTGCTAGCATAAGTTTTAAAGCTTATATAGGATTATATTATTTCAAAAATGCATCCTTGCGAGTGTATACCATCTTTCTCATTATTAAACTAACATAAAAATACTGAAAGTAAAAAAAATGAACTAACTAATTGGAAGATGGATTAATTTGACATAAAAATGCTAAATTTAATAAAAATGGATATTTATAAAGTGATAAGGACTTTATTGCTTGTCAGAAATGTTGAAAAATCAGATTGTTAAAGAGATTTCGTTTTGAAGAAGTAAAATATAAATAATAACAATGGAATTAAAATATTTTGAAAAATAAGGCAATTTTTGGAAATACAATCGTAAAAATGAGATTTATTAAGATTGAAATTTATTTTGGAATAAGAATAAATTATAAAAAAAATTACTAGACTTATTTTAACTAAATTTCCAAGTTAATTTAAATTTTATTTGTTACACTCTTAACAATAAGACATAATTAAAGATTCCTCATATTCGAGACCACTTAAAAGTTGAACCTATTATACCGATCATTCCGATTTACAAAACTTAATAAAATATATTTTATGAAAAATAAGTATTCTCTTCTGCAACTATTATAAATATGTTCACATAAAACAAATGTTGCAGTAAGGAATACCATAAAAGATATAAAACAGCAAAGAAAAAACATTATAATTATAAAATTATTTTTTTGTTGTTGGATCTTTTACTTTTGATTTTTTTCAAATACTAAAGATAATTTTGTAAGTAAGTATTTTTATGCTAATTCATAACCATATCCAATATTAAAACTAAAATAAAATATGGATCCTTTAAAAGGATTCTCACAAACAAGCAGAAAAATAAAATGAAAATAACGCCCTTCAAATTGGAACTACTGCGTCCTTCTGTTATTGACAAAACCGTCTCGTAATTTGAGATCCTCTTTATTTCAGGGGTTTTAATACTATATATATATATATATATATATATATATATATATATATATATATATATATATCTATTATATATATATATACATTATTCAATATTTTATCATGATATCACTCTATTGAGAAAAAATTTATATTATTCCTCAAAAACTCCGTAAGGGATCATTAGAAACCTGAAATTATAGTATATGGCTGAAACAGACTGCCAATAGAGCGTAATAAGATATAAAGTTGAGGCCCCTCCGGATAGAACTGATGGCTCTCAACATTATCATTTAGAATTCCTCACATACTGAGAATGATGAGTTGCTTAAAAGCAGTAGGAGGGAAATTCAAGTACCTAGATCGTTAAATAAATATTATATACCTATAGGTTATGCTCTTTATATTGCCTTCAAATGTAAGGCAGGCAAGAATGTTTTCTTCTTATTTTGTAATTTGAAACATTTGAAGCATTACGATCTCTTATCATTTTGTAATGTGTGCAGAATAAATAAATGTACTTGCCCGTGTTTGAAATAAATTAAAGTATTATAGAGATAAATCATGTTACCAATTCTATCTATATATTGTTTACTCAAAAACAACATAATTTCATCTATATTATTACCTCCGCCGAAGGAGGTATTGTTTTCACTGGCGTTTGTTGGTTTGTTAGTTTGTTGGTTTGTCAGCAAGATAGCTCAAAAATTACTGAACGGATTCGAATGAAACTTTGTGGAGTTGTTGGAAATGCCAAAAGGAACAAGTGATTAAATTTTGGCATCTCTAAGTGCTTTATTAATATGCAAAATGAGCAAAATACTAAATGAAATGGGGTCTCTATTCAGGGAGTAGGAAAGAACAAACGCTAAAAAAAATATTCATTGACGTATTATTGTTCATATATCAGCTCAGGACTATGTTAACCCAGTGACGTAGCTTAAACTTCTTCCTCTTCCCGTCTCTGAGTGCCTTTTAATATGCTAAATGAGCTAACAGAGAGGAAACAATGATTAGAGATAGAAAATCGGGCGTGTGAAAGGGAGAATGTTTGAATGGGAATGTTGTGGGGATCGGCGGAGGTACACCTCTCTGAGTGTATATATGCCTCTAGTTTGTATTATTTTTTATTTTCATGACTGAGGAAAATATAAATTTGTATTTTATTTGAAATAATAAGCTATCAACTAATTATCCATATCTTATATAGTCCTTTTTTCCTATTCCAGGAGTCGGCAACTCGCGGCTTTAGAGCCTCATGCGGCTCTTTAAAGCTGCCTTTGTGGCACCCTGGAGCTTTTCTAAAAATGTTAGGAAATAGGGAAAGATGGGATAGGAAAATACAATATATAGGACCAAATGTGCACTGTATGAAGGTTATATAAGGATTTTTTTTGTGGCTTCCGACCCATTTTTAATTTTTTGGTCCGTTCTGGTTCTTTCAACATTTTGGGTTGCCGACCCTGCCCTATTCATACGGTTTTATTCAGTTCAATCAATTTAAAAGGTCGCTCATAATTATCTTTGTGGACATTCGTTCCAGAGACACGTTCCACTCAAGTTTGGAACTACATTAGAAGTTCTGTCAAAGTCTTAAAGCCATTTAATTATTTTTTTTTTTCATGAATAATATACTCCCATGTGTTATTTTTTCTTCTTTTGGGAGAAATATATAGTAAAGTACTTTCTTATCGTGATGCGTTATATTATTATATTATTCATATCCCCATTTTTCATAAAGTCATTTGTTGACCTTTTACGAGAGACGGAAAAAGAAAAAAATATAATCATGTGACAATTGTGATTTTAAAAAGTCACACATGAAGAAGGAGGTGAAAATAATTTAAAATGAAACATATGTTAACATATCGAATAACTTAGCATATAACAAATGGCATGCCCATTGAATGTATGTAGTGAATTAGTATAAATACATAACTTTATCTTCTTAATAAAAGAATTCCATGCAACAAAAGTTGATACAAATTTTATCAAGCATTGATTTATTAATGCCTTTAAATAAATGCATGAACTGTAATTCTGTAATACACTTTTATTGCCAAATAACCATATAATACTATGATTGATCAAAAAAAACAAACGTCTTAAGGTAAAATATTTTAAGAATATCATTGAATACACAGAGGCAAATGGAAAATTTCGAAATGCTGAATAAGTGCACTGACACTATCAGTCAACGTATAAGGAAGAAGCAAAATGAAAGCTGTCATGACCCTATGCATTCCTTGAAAGTAGAGTCAAAGATAGAACCGTGGCTCTAAGATGCAAAAAATATATATTTTGCACAAATCTAATATTTACCTAGTCTATGGATTTAGTTATTAGATAATGAAATAAGCCAAATAAATTCATTACCAACTATATTATTTTTTATCTTAAATACGTTTTATCTTATTTATAAACTTTGTAGACTTTCATAAATTTAGATTATTTCATTAAATTTGAAGGTATTGAAAATTGAATAATTCAAACCAATCGTAATGTCACTTTATACCTATTTTGATGTAAAGCCATTCAAGTCTCTTTATCATCAATCTTTGTAAACTTTTGAAATAGTTACATACCCATTGGAAAAAGCATCTGAAAAATGTATCCACTTGAAAAAAAATACACGTAATTACTCAAATGAAGTAATATACTGCATATTTTAAAAAAATAGCATGATTGTCCTTTACTCAAAGTATATTGCAAAACATGTACCACTATATTGTCAAGAGAACTGATTTTTACATGCGGTGATCGTGACGTCATTAAAAACTATCTGTAAGCGGCAAAATGCAACTAAAATCTTACATTCCCCGTTGATATAAGTTCCTGCTGACCGCTCAGTAATCCATGCGTCCTACCTGTCAACCCACGAATACCTAAGTCTCCATTGATTCTTCACAAATTTCCTTCCCCGACAATTGCTAACAGATCTCTGCCTCCCCACTGAATCCTAACCAAATATCGATTATGATCCACAAAATCAATTTATATAATTTCTATTAAAGCATTTCCAAGTTTGAAAGAGTATTACATTTAAATATCAATATATTTATAAAAAATGTATAATTAAACTATGGTTAATTTTATTATATATAATATCTTTTTATAAAATTGAAAAAAAAAAATTCTACTGTAATACCAAATTGGTCAGTAAATGGTTCATACAATTTCTAGAACAGCTGGGTTAACTAGAGATATTAACATTCATAGTTAGTATTTTGTGTTTAAAACACTAATAATAAATGAAGAACAAACTTAATTCTGAAGAACTGTAAAGCTGCTATTAACTTTTGAAGAGGAAGTCGAATGTTGAACAATAAATAAAAAATGGGGTGATTTCATAATTTTAATAATTAAAAGTGATAAACTTTCAATATACAGGGCTGTGCAGGTAATTGGAATAAGTTCACAGCCATCCAGATTAATAAGAGAGTTTCCAGAGAAATATTATTAAACAAAAAATACACATTAGACAATTATGGTCAACTTTTATTCAATGTGTTCTCCTCCAGCTTCCACCACAGTCTCCACACGGGACCTGAATGCCCTCACTGTCCTGGACACCTCCGAAGCCTCCAAGGACATGGCCACAGACGTGAGGACGACTTAAGGCCTCCACAGAGTTGTGGTGGGTAGCACAGGCCTCCCCCTCCAATTCCCCTAAAGGTAGTAGTCACAAGGGTTGAGATCTGGGGAGTTGGAGGGCCAGGTCTGAGGATCCCAGAAGTGAGGCACGTTTTCCTTGAGCCATGCCTGCACAGTCTTGCCTTGTGGGCGGGGCAGAGTCCTGCTGAAAGGTGTACTTCCTCCCAGAGGCCACAGTGTCTATCCAAGGCTTGACCACGTTACTGAGGACCTCCAAGTACACCTCCTGGTTGACCTTTTGCTTGGGCTCAAAGAAGTGTGGCGGCATGACGTGGCCTCACTGCTGATGACACCCAGGACCATCACTGCAGCCGGGTTTCTTTGTCCTGAAGACCATGGGGACCTCAGAAGCCTCCCTACAGATCCACCTGTCATTCTGCCTGTTCCTCTTTTGTGTCCAAAGTCTGTGGCCATGTCCGTGGAGGCTGCGGAGGTGTCCAGGTCAGTGAGGGCATTCAGGTCCCGTTTGGAGACTGTGGTGGAAGCTGGAGGAGGACACATTGAATAAAAGTTGACCATATTGTCTAATGTGTATTTTTTGTTTTATAAATATTTCTCTAGAACATCTCGTTATTGATCCTTGAGGCCATAAACGTGTTCCAAATTTACCTGCACGGGGCTGTATATTGTATACGGTTGTACAATTAAGTTCTGGTGTGGTAGGCCTATTTATGATATAAACAAATAAACAAGTTAATACATTTTTTAGAAATTGAAATAGTTATTTTGCTTATTCCCTAAAATTAAAATGGGGTGTTATTATTATACATGATACCTTCTTTGTGTTATACAATATATGTATTGTTGTTAATAATTTATTACATACTTTATTCGTAAATATTGAATTTTTTATTTTTATTGATCTCTTCACCCACACTTCATTCCATTGCACTAACATAAGGACAAGGAAACAATCTTATTTTGCTTAAGCCTTAAATACTAATATAGCTTTTTAATTTATCAACTTTTGTTGTTCTACAGATAAGCTTTATATTTGTATCTTATAAAAATAGATTTAATCAACTTAAATAAATTGTGAGTTCATTCTAAACACGAACGCATTTATATATATATATTACATCAATTCCGTTCTATAAATAATATTTTTGCTACAATATTTGTTATTGCACACAAAAAAGTTCCTTATTGAAGTCACTCTCTTTGGGTACGTGAATTTTAAGATTTTTGTGTTTAAATATAGGAAAGTTTTTAGGATATTTTTGCATGTTTGACAAAACTTTTTCGTTCGCTTTTTTTAGAAGATTAAAACTTTTTTCTTAATAATAATCACAAAAAAACTTTCAATCAAACAAAAAACTATTTAATGCATAGATTGACTTTTTCTTAAGATATTTTCCTTTATATCGTAAAGTTTGAATCCAAATACATCAGAATTAACTTCACAAAAAGTGTTTTTAGGAAAGCTGAGACATTGGAAACAAAGGAAAAGACATCTATAGAGTTTCAGAATGTAGGAGGGATAGATAAATAATAAAATCCCTGAACAATTGTAAGCTTTTAGTTTTATTTAATATGAAACTTAAAATAAAATAAAACAACTTAGTTTAATTGAAATATGGAATATAAGCAATATGCTACTAAATCATATATATAAATATATATATATATATCCAATTAACTGTAACCTTTAACTTTGTAATGCTCATGTGGACATAAAAAATTTCAGACGTCAATCAATACGATCATTAGATTCCAAGAAACCATTAAAATAAATGTTGATCAAGTTTTTCAACATTTCATGTCTTGAGCAAGAAAAGTCATAAAGACTTATAATTAATTTTATAGATAAATCTGGTAAATTTGTAATAATGAAAACAATTTTTGAGATTTCTTTTTAAAGTAACGATAAAAGAGGAAGTTTAGAGTCTTTCCAGTTTTAGAGAGCAGGTCTTTGTGATGACTCCGTTGATTAGATCTTAGCTTGATGGTTTATTTTTAACTCCTTAATGTAAATTTATTTTCAATACTTTAGCAAAATCAAATCATCCACAAAGAGTAAAGATAATAACAAAATTATTGATACCTTTGAGAATGTAAAAGTCCACCTTATCTTGGATAAAAAAAATCATATGGAGAAAAAGAATACCGAATGATCTGTAGCGCACGACGACATGGATCACCCTATTGATGTTTTAGTAGCATCACTGCGCATCATAACAAATGATGCTAACAAAGTGATGCTATTGTTTTTCATTATATTGAATCAGTATCTGCTGAATCGCTGAGCAAGAAGTACATGCACTTTATTTTCTCCAAAGAATATTCACTTTCTTCATTCATTCACATTCCTTCAGCAGTACAGATCCAATACATTTTATGCAGAATGTAGTTAGTCGGAGCTAACTATATGCAGATTAAATTATCAATTTTTATTAAAATATCTTACATTTTTGTGGCCTTAAAGAAATAAACTGTTATAAAGTATAACTTTTTTAAGATTACAGTTGTTTGATGAGTTTTTAAATAAGATTTCAACTCGAACTACAAAAACTATCTCAGCTCATATAGAAGTATTTGTATCCAAAAGATAGAAAAATCTCTTTAATCAGTCTTGCAATCGTTTTTATAATACTTATTATTGATTGTAATTAGATTTGTATAACAAAATGTTATAATTTTCAGATTCCTTATTCTACTTATATTTTCAATGAAATATTTGTTTCAGTTGAATTAGTTCTCTGCAATTGTGGAAAGCTTACAAATATTAGGGTATACTTATTTCATAAAGATCATATCTATTCATAAGACTATTATTTATTCTTTGATAGATTGAAACTATTGATACTATTATTAAATGTGCAAACACTCTATTTCCAAATATTTACATATGGATTAGATAGACTTTTTCTCTTTTTTTTGCAGAAGTTGTTGTAGGGACTACCTCAACCACATAAAAAAGAACCCTTCTCCCATTGGATTATCCGATTGCAAGTTTATACATATATTTAAGTAAATTGAAAATACGTATAACTATACAATCTTATATAATCTTATGAGAGTGGAATAAACTTTTCTTTTACTTTCTTTGATCCCTGGATTTGGTTTTTTTTCTTTGAAAGACTTACATGAACACGGTTCTAAAATTGATCAATCACTCTCATATGGAAATCTGCAACCTCACATCAAATATAATTAGATATATTTTTTTCAAACCATTCGTTTATTATGTAAATAAATAAAAATGATAGATTTAATAACAACCATAGCAAATGTGGTTTTTTTGGCCTATTTGGTTCGATAGAATTGTATCCGACAGGATATAACTAAGCATTATGCATTAAAATTAGTCTATCAAATCTAGGATCTTATCAATGAGGTAGACCGACCATCCCCTCTCGGGATTCGAACCTGCACCCCCAACATTGAGAGTTGAACAAGCCTTAACGCGCACGGCCATCGCACCCCCTATAATTAAAATAATTTTACATTGTAGCCAAAATATGAACTAAATATGAGTAAAAGTACGTTCAATGTTCTAAAAGGATTCATGGACAACCAATAAAAAAGTTAAAAATAGACTTAGATTTAGAAAGATATGTGGATGATTCCTATAGCAATAACCAAATATAAATAGCTTTCACTTATTCTCTCTAATTTAATAGTCTTCAGGTTCATTATTATTTTTTTAGTGCATGTTGTTCTCTGAAAGCTCAGTTCGGAATTAAATTCACGAAAACAAAATAAAATAATAAATTTGCTAATGCTAAAGCTAATAAAAAATAAATACGTATTATAACTTATAGTTTAGCATTAAAGAAACTAACGAATATTTAACACAACAAACGCTTTAGATATTAAACAATTATTGGGACATTTTCCATAACAAATAATCAAAATTCTGTTTATGGTATTTGCAACAGATGGAATATGATGATAAGTATTTCATTTATTTTGCTGCCACAAACCACGTTTGTGTATTTGGTTTCGGTAATTATATATTGTATTAAATAGTATATTTTAAAAATTATTCGAGGTTTACTGCATCATTCAACTATAATTATTTAACACGAATATATATAGGTATATATATATATAATATATATATATATATATATATATATATATGTATATATATCATATGATATATGTATATTCCCTTTGGAATGTAAGTGATATGGGTTTAGTGATTTGATGGAAATAGAATTTGAGGAGGAGGCGAGAAAGTAAAGATGGAAGAAGCATTTGTGAAAATTGATACCAGAACCAATATCACAAGTATGAATATAAGAACAGATATATATACTACTGAGACAAGGAGGGCAATAGAATTCATGAAAAATAATGATTTATTACTACAACTGTAGCACATAGATAATATACACAAATGTAAATGCTGGTATGGTTATTTCGGGAATAGGAAAACACAACCAACCAACACCAAAGGAGGAGTAGTGTTTGAATACATTATATAACTACAATAAGAAATCAGCACATAAAATCTAATTACACAAGCACAGATAATCAACTATATCCTATATTCTTTTTATATAGCTTAAATAGTTCATATATCTCAATATCTTCAATAATGAGCATATTTTATGCATTTTAATAATACCATAGTATTTATTTTCTCTTAATTTATTATTTATTGGATTGTCATTAACAACGATTTTACTTTACTAACCCTCATCTTAGGAGTTGAAAGCACACCAGTGAGCAAATGTGAGTATTCATATGCAACGAATCAAATGGAACTAAATTGATGTTTCATAAAGGTGTTTTATGCTGATTTTTAAATATAAAAACAGGTCGTTCGGATTTGTCCTGATATGAAGGGGTGCGATAGCTGTGGCGGCAAAGGCGTGTTCAACTCTCAATGTTGGGGGCGCAGGTTCGAATCCCGAGGGGGATGGTCACTTTTGTCTCCCACCTTTGATAAATCCTAGGTTCGATAGACTAATTTATGTTATAATGTGTATTTATATCAGTCTTATACTGCAATTCTATCGAACCATATATGCAAAAACAATGTATGTATAAGCTTTCTTAAGTGACATCATTACTACAAAACAATGTTTTATTTACCTCAAAACATATGTTTTTAAACCTTACAATATTTTTTGTATATTTATATATGCTATAATTTCTTATTTAAAAAAAATGAAAACTACAAAAATAATCTACTTGTCAAAAAAGTCCAAATCAGAGAAAATTCATGCCATTAATAAACTTGCAACCACTCTCCATAATCTAAACGTGCCTTACTTCCTTCTGAAGTAATTTCTACAAGATTGTACGAATATGTATCAATCTAACACCTTGACATTGGATTGAGTAATCAAAGTCTCTCACCACAATTAATTTTATAAATCCGATTGCCTTATTACTAAAACAAAATTTTGATTTTTATTTAATTTGTTTCAATCAATTTTTTTTATTCCCTATTTTCAAGAATGTAATCATTATATGTAAATTTGGTCATATACGGACAGAGATCAAAAGTATAGCTCATCATGTACTCGCAGTATAATTTATAGTAAATAAACATCTTGATCATTGGGCTTGTTATCAAAACCCATCATGGAACTTTTATTGTTTGTTTTATGTCTTTGCCAAATTTTAAGTTAATTTTTAACCATTTTGTATTTGGTACATAATTTACTGTTGTCTATTTGAGTATTTTAACTTCTTAAACTGCAATAATTTTATACAATTTATTTTCTTGGTCCAGAGTTGAACCAAAAAAAATCCATTAAAATCTGCTAACCGAAAAAGTAAATAATATTTCTAACGTTTTATTAATCAATGGGTATTTACAATATTCCAGGGAACCCATGAAGATATGGCTGAGGGTGTCCGGAATCAATTATAAGGGCAATACTTGTCAAAAAATCAATTTGAGTCTGTGAGTTTTGAAGGAGATAAATTGTATTATTTAAAAGGTAAATGTTTATATAAAAATTACAACAATCTAATCATATTTAACCGATTTTTACGATCTCGGGGAATCGAAATAAATTATTTAATATACAATAATAGCATTTAGTTCATGATTAGAATTTGTTCAGTTAAGATTGTAATGTATTAAAATATTGCGATTAAGTATTTTAACGCATTTTTTATGGTTAAAAATAATTTTATTCTGTTACTGCGAAAAAAATACAGTGTAAAAAAATACACAAACAAAACATACAGATAACATAAAAAAATCAAATCAAATCTGGACAGTTACGTAATAAAAACACCAATGAACATTATAGTTCCAAAAAAAAATCGGTAATTAACTATTATCCTTACAACCATTTTTTCGTATCTTTTCCCTGGTATCAGTGATGAGCTCTGGATATATCAAAGGAGAATAAAGCAAACAAATACGATACAATCTTCGAGATAAACATGACTGTTTTTCGCTGTACGTATACACACACACACACACATATATATACATATATATATATATATATATATATATATATATATATATATATATATATATATATATATATATATATATATATATATATATATATATATATATATATATATATATATATATATGTCTTCCATTGAAGTATTTCAATCAAATCAAAGTAGCTTTTCATAGAGGCACATATAATTTGGTTTCCTCTGATTAGATTACTTGAGTATTCTAAAGGAAATGTTGAATTGTATGGATTGAGCTTACACAAATACAGATAGCGCATACCATCCTTTCTTATAGAAGGAGAGAAGGGAAAACTCTGGTTCTATAGATATATATTTTGAATATAAATTTATCCTTTGTCCAACCACTAAAATATACATACTTGTATTAAATATAGTACAATCATTCAAAAGATCCTGAAAAGTTTTGTTAGCAATTGGATATTATATTCTTACGTATTTTAGAATCTCTTATATTAATGTATTCTTACTTTTAAATTTTTATATGTTCAAACCATCGACATATATTATTAATGGATACTCAACAAATGAAAAATAACTCTCTTTGATGATGTTAACTAAAATGGCTGCCTCATATGGTGAAGAAACCATTATGTCTTGGGAAATAGATATAAATATTCAATCCTACAATGTGATATATCTCATTAAATGTAGTCCCTTCAATTGACGCTTCTGGATATTACTTGTGTTCTTTCTCCCTTTTTCTTTTCCTTGGTATTGACCATAGAGATATTAAGACATAGAGAGCTTATTGCATTCTTAAGAGAAATACGTCTTTATGCCCAAAGTAACAAATATTTCTATGATCAACTTACGATCACGTAGGTCATATTACTTTGTTTATATTGGGCAATGGCGACAGCTGAATGACGATGTTTCTCTGCTATTGAAAGATAATAAGCTCTCTACATATTTATATCTCTATGGTATGTACCTTAGTGTATCTGCTCAAGGGAAAATATTTAGTCCTTCTCTGTTTTATTTTAACGAGTATAAGTATACATTAGCTGCTGAACTGAGTAGTCTTCTTCCCTCTGTTATTGAGTCTATATTGCATTCAGTTAGTCAATAGGTTTAAGGTTCAAACCAAAGATAATAGATAATACAAGATGCGCAGAACGCAATGTTTAGATTCCTCTGATTAGAAAAGAAAAACTGAAACGTCACACATGACGTCACTTTATCGATTTGTTATGATTTATGGCATAAAAATATCTATATTATCTTTCTTTTCTCTCATTATCTTTCTGTCTGTTTGATAGAAAGGACTACTACTTTTATGGACTAGTGAAAATATAAATAATCAAACCTTTTCAGATGTTAATAAATTGGCTGAGTTTCGGCCTGCAAATTGAAAATCTAATGCAAATAACATATTATTTAACCAATTTCATTTTGGCTGAAAATCATGTGAATGTAGTTACACAGAGTCATAAAAATCTTATTTTTTATATGAAATTATATACGAGGCTGTGTGGCTTCATCGATATTAGTCCACCATATTATATTTATTATTATTATTTATTTAGATGGTGTAGGTATTAGATATACAGGCAAATCGTCTAAGTGATGACGTCAAATTTTCTTGATTTTTATTATTTACATGAGTTCTGCCCCCCCCCTCCCCCCTGGTTCAAACACATTACAATTAAATAACAGGGGGAAAAGCCCTTTACAAATTTAATACCAATATTTTTATGATGATGTGATGGAAAACATTTTATAACTTAAAGCCTCATATATATGATATTCACAAAAAATAAATATATAATCAATATCTAGAATATCACATTATTCAACAACTATAAACACCCAAATTTTATAAATTTTGACTTTGAGGTTTAAAATGACTTCCAACTGGATTTATTTTTAATTACATCGATTAACCTTACCAAAAATAACATAAAAGAGCAATCAACAAATACAATTGCCAAAATATATTACCAAAACTTATAAAATCAAATAATGTTAAAATTATTATTTTTCCAGGAAGCCTTCATTAATTTCATTTTTTATAACGGTGTTAATTAGGGCTGTCAAAATTGCTCAAAAATGACATTCTAATATTCGTTTGAAAAAAAATCACGAATTTGAACTTATTCGAATTTTTTTTAGAAAAGAATTTCCAAAAAAAATGACGACGTTTTTTTTTAGGAAAGAATTTCCAAAAAAGTGACATTTTTAGAAAAGAGTAAAAGTGTTTTTTGACATTCGAATATTAATTTTCACGTTCGAATTCGCTTTTGGGATACAATTCGAATTTGAACATCGAATATTCGTTGACAGCCCTAGTGTTAATCATGTCTATGATAATATTTTAAATATTCACACACAAAATTTTTAAACAAATATATCTATGTAGATAAAATTTCAAACATCTGTGATATTGTTGCAAAAATATTTTGTCCTTATATCAACAGAGGATTTATTTATTTAGTAAAATATAAGAATATTATGTATTCGTTACATTGATTCTATCAGCATGGGAAAAATGGATAGTATATAAAAATCCACGATTTCATTAGAATAGACCATTATCTAGCTTTATTCCAACATCCTCCAGAGCTAAAACAGATCCCAGCCATTCTAAAGAATTGTAACATTGGTTACCTTTTCGACTTCCCGAAGTAGAATGAGTCAACAACATGGTTGTTAAAGTGGTTGTGTGTTCTAGGGAAAAGGCTAAGATCGTGTATTTGATTCCACCTTGGATCCAAGACTCGACTATGTACATTCGTATTCTAAGATTCTACCCTCAAATAAACAAACAATCCAAAACTATTCATAATTAACTTTAGTTGCTTAAAGTTATGCCTTTGAATCTCTTTGTTTAACACTAAAATATTAAAAGGAAAAAATTAAAAAGTTATACTTATTGTCAAAAAAGTAATAAAAAGTTTTTAATTACTTCATAATTGAACATGAATATAAAGGTAGAAGGCCCTTGGATGCAAGTATGAATTTATTTTAAGCACAAAGGAAGAGTTCTTTAAGAGTCCATGCCTTTGATGTTTTTTAGGACGAAAATTGCAAAGCAAAATGTAAAAACATGCACTTTTTATTCATTTTACATATGTTTAAACATCCATTTGCAAATCCTTTATGTAACATGAAACCATTATATTCAAACCTTCTATGTTTCTTGAAGAGACGAACAAAAAATAATCCTTTTCATGTGTCTAACACAGCATCTCGGATATGTCCCTTGGTGGAACATTTGCAATTGCACGATATTTGTAGCAGATCTAATGTAATTTGTGTAAGGAAACCTCATCCAACCCTTTAAAATTAAGTAAATCGAGTAGACTTTCAAATTGGCCAGGTGAAACAGGTCCAAGGATTTCTGGAGTAAAGGCGACAAGTTGAGCCATGCCATGGGCCTGGTGTCCTATCTTCTTCGAATCGTCCCATTCCCTCTCTTGAAGAAGATAGCCAATCATTATCAGCGTGCTCATTACCGAACCTGTAATTTTGTTTTGTTTTTTAATTTAATGGTATTCTTGTTAAATATATATTTTGTTTTGTTTTTTAATTTAATGGTATTCTTGTTAAATATATATTTTTGTTTAATGAGGTAGATTCATATAAAATATATGTTCAACTCTCAATGTGGGGGCGCAGGTTCGAATCCCGAGAGGGGATGGTCGGTCTACCTCATTGATAAGATCCTAGGTTCGATAGACTATTA
>CP045898.1:14226565-14261578 GCA_013387185.1 Caligus rogercresseyi
AAATTTAAATATTCCCCCAGAGCCGCTAATATGCATCTAACTCCTTGTCCGTGGCATTTACAAATGCCAATTCCGAGTGTTTGTGAAGAAGTACAACGTATAACAGATGTTTTCGTTAAGCTCTTGAACTACCGAGTAACTGAGGCTAAGAATTGAACGTTTTATAAAGGGAATTCATGATGGGAGAAAGTTCACGGCCCAGCTACAAGTGTCCTCTAATTGCATTGTATTTTCTCACATTGTAAAGACTATGGCAATTATTATAGACCATAACATGCTTTTTAGATTGCCAAGTTATATCTATTCTAAAAAGACTAATTGCAATAAACGTAAAGGAATGGGCAATGCCAATGAAGGCAAATTAAAGCTGTGGTCCTCTTTGGACTGTCCAAACATAATCGATCAAACGTCTCTATGGCAATCGATTTTGCAGTTTTATATGCTAAGGCAAGAATGCAAGCAAATTAACTTCAAATGAGCTTTTAGTCCCCAGGATCTCCGTGGAATTATCCTCGCAGCGGGCCGCCAGATATGGAACTCTCACTCTCAAAATCCCCTCCGTAACTGACAACTCGTGGACACTCGCTTCGAGGGAAATCAAATATTTCCCAACCGAGTCTCTCAGCCATTTAAAATAATTAAAAGGTTATTAAAATTATTTGCTCTATGAATTTTATGTCTGTTTTAGTCTTTTAATTCAACGCTAACCTCATTATTATAATACTAATTTTAGTTTGTTATTTACCTAAGTGTGTTATACCATTATGATATCATTGTATTTATTTATTCTAAATTTGTTTTATTGGGTTCGTTCTTTTGTCGTTGTATTAATTAAAGAACTATAATGTCTTATTATGTCTTTTGTACGCAAACTACTTCGACTTTTATTTAAGAGCTGAAGTACAGAAAAAAAACCTGTGGAGGCATCGCTAGTCTTGCCATTCAAGGTGAAATAATTTCCATCTATGACGGCAGTGTCATGAGATAAAAAGTTTGATGAGTTTCCGAGTCTACAGGCTTAAAGCTTCTATAGTTTTGCAAAGCAATGGATGAAAGTAATGCAGATGTGCTCTTCAATCCCTATAAATAAAACAAACCATCACCGGAGCTGAAAAAAGCAAATGGGCTCACAGACAAAACTAAAATGAAAGCACAAGAGACACGTATTCAAAAGCTCTCCAAAACATTATTTCATCTCATAAGTAACATGATACATCATACTCATCCTCCACCTAAATGTGATATTGGCATATGGGTCAGTGTACACTTTTACGAAATGAGAATCAGCTTATTATATCAAATGGTTTCGAGACGGTACAGTGCGCACCCAAATAAATATGGGTAAACAAGATACTCGTGCGATTGTGTAACCGAAGGAATAAATAATTACCACCTTTGATTATCTGATGAAACTGATAAATATATATATATATATATATTTTCATAATAATATATTCTTTATATACAAATAGAGCCGTGAAACAAAAGGATGATAAACAAATATAAGCACAGAAACATTAATATCCACTACACGACATAACTTAATTTGATACTGAGGCCATACTACCTCATCTATAACTGCCAACTTACTTAGAGAAAGAGGGAAATGTCGGGAATCAAAGACTCTCCTTATAAGGTTATAAAAAACATTTCAAATTGTATGCCCTGCTAATAATATTTTATTCATAGGACAATAGCTAATAGATAGTTCATACCGACTGATACCAGATTAAAGTTCCGATGAGGTGGTATAGGAGCTAAAAACATCATAGGGGTGTCTCCATTTTATTTACTCATATATACCTTCTTAGGGAATAAAGTTTTTCCATTGTATTTGAGCACACTTCGTGATTCCTGGTTTTTTTGGAATACACAATTTATTTTCAAAATACGTAAAAAACATCATTCTTTTGCAGCATAATTTGGAGCGCTGGACATCATCAAAGTTCCTTTTGAATATGAAAATATATGACAGATATTATAAATCTTAATTATACCAATTAGATATATCAAGATTTTGCCTATTTTTTTCGACACTAATTGCATCTGCGTGTATAAGAATAAGCATTGTAGCGTTAAAAAAGTAAGTTGAGTGAATCTGTGCCCTCAACATTGATTTTTTAAAATATTTCGTTGCTGTTATGACAATTTTTAACGTATATTACCCATCTCAATGCTAAAGTTACAATGGTTATTAAGCCTGGACTCACGAGATTTGAGATTCTCATTTCACTAAGTATGACCGTTGTATACATTTGGTCATAAAAATTGCAAAAAAAAAACCCTTTAAAATATATTTTATTAATGTTCCACATATCCTCCCTTTGACCTTCATTACATGTTCAAACCTCCTCAAAGTGGATGCAGCACGGCGGATATCTCTTCCTCGGATAAGGAGGTCCAGGTCTGAGGCGGCTTGTTCTCAGAAACACCCTCCTCTCCAGAACAATGGGATTCATATCTTGGGACTAGGGTGGCCACAAGTCCTTAAACTAAAGCTTTGTAAACAACTCAGTGCAGGAGTCCTGAACCAATTTGCTAGTGTGGGAGGGAGTCACCTTATTTGGAACACCAAAGGAGTATCGGGGCATTCATTTTGTACCAAGAGGATAAATAGCTCTGAGATAGATGCAGGTGCACTGCTTAATCGACCTTCATGCCCTCCTCCATGAAGATCAAAGGAGCCTTCTTCCCGTCCGACATCACGCCCACCCAGAGCATAACCGATGGTGGCTTCGGTCTTCTAAAAACCGTCCTCAGCTCCACGGGGATTTCTCCTCTTCTCCCTAGCCACAATACGGTCCTTTTGACAGTTGTATGTGGCTTGGAACGTTAAAATCTTCTCATTTGTACTGAGAAATAGTTGGGGCTTGTCAAATATGGTTCACTTAAGTCACATTTTTCCTGTTCTGAAGTCATTCTATAATGCAAGCAAAGACTCTCAAACCGTTTCTTTTGATAAAAGAGTCAGTGTACAGATTATCAAGAACATACATAAGAAAAAAGAGAGAAATTTTAACTTACAGACTTATGAAAATAAGAAGTCTCAATTTACTGAATCCGTCTGTATATTTTTGCATCGGTATCGATTTTAAAACATATTGATGTTGCTAAGAACTCTTTGATATGACGATATATAATGAAAATAATAATAAATATCTTTCTACATATTATGTATTTGAAATTTTAAAGAACGTTAGATGAAAGGAAGGATCATGGTTCAAAGCATGTAGACTTAGAATGAACATGTATATTAAAAAGAGTATTCTTTGATGAAAAGAAATAACTTTTATATGAAATAAAACATATGTGAACTTGACCATAAAACCAAAGCATGTGCATCAAATGATGGCAAACTCATTTTTCAAAGTGATACATTTTGACATTTAAAAAAATTATATTTAAGCATATATTCATTGACCACTTTATATTTTCTCAATAAAAGGTCAAAAGTATTATGGCTATTATTGCATTTTCTCTCATGGCAAACTAACAATTTTTTTAGTGCCACCCCGTTGATAAAAGTTTATCTAAAATTTTGATCCTTCATTAAAAACGTTGAGAGTACAATGCATTTGTTTTTTCGATATTTTTCTCAAGCCGTTAGCATTTTATAAAGGCGAATTGATCACTTTTTAGAGCAATTCTTTACAACAAGAATTTGAAATACATATGCTATTTTTATTGTGTATAAAGAAGAAAAACAGGATATTGATCGTATATTATTTTTTTCATAGCCCATATAGCTTTAAGAAAGGCAAAAAGAATGTTTGTCAAATGATCTAACAGAAAATAAAAATGATCAAATATTTAAGATTTTTTTGTGATCATGAACTACCAGTATTGTGAATGAAATAATTTAAGGTTGGCGTTTAGTATAACTCTACTAATGCTCTAATTTAAACACAGGCCTTATAAGATCATATAAAACAATGTTTCGGGGTAAATAACTTTGAGTATCAAGGCTTTTAAATCCACAGAAGAAAAAAGGAAGTGCAATTGCCATGTGCATGAAGGCGTGGTTCAATTCTCAATGTTGGGGGACCAGGTTCGAATACTCTCGAGAGGAAAGGTCATTTTTGGTCTACCTCAATGATAACATCCTAGGGTTTAGACTAATTTTAATGTTGTAGTGCTTATTTATATCCACAAGGGTGATGCAATTCTATCAAACCATATAGAAAAAGCCAAATTAGTACATAAAAATGACAACGTATGACAGTCCAAAGGCGTTTAAAGTAGAATTATAAATTGCCCCATCATCTAGATTATAAAATAATAAGCAGTGATACAAAAAGATCTCGAATTAACATTTAATGCAAATAACGTATAGAGTGACACGTATTCAATGTCTTCATACATAAAGTATATCCAAATTTTAGCGTATATTGTTATCTGATGGAATTTTTACTTATTTTACCAACTTAAGAAGATAAAACCACACAACTTTCATAAAAAGAGGAAATAGTAGCATTACCCTGTAGTCAAAAAGCTGTTGTTATCATGATGACAAAGGTAGTTTTTGATGCTGATAACACTATGTAACAAAAGTTAAGGTCTTTGTTTGTCCTTGAGTTGAAATTGTTATTTCTATTTCCTATGTCCAGACACATGAAAAAAATACTTTTAATCATTTCAATTTTACTTTTGTGTCCAGGATAAGGATATTTGTGAAGTTTACAATTTTATCATTTCTAATGGTTCAGGCCCAGTTATCTTCGTGCAAAGTACTAATAACCACAAATGTCAGTAGTATTATTTTTTTAGTACGTCAATGCATTTCAAATCAGTTTTTGTAATTTCAATATCTTTCGTACTATTCGAAAAAATAGGCTTCATATTTCAAAAAGTTGATCATATTTTAGTGTTCTATTTAAGCGGCTAAATTTTGTTTCAAGTTTATTGACTATAACTAATATATAATATATTTTTGAATATGTCAATACATTTCAGAACAGTTTTTAAATTCGATATCTGGATGAAAGTAAAGAAAAGATCATTTAGTCTGAATAAGTATTGATCAAATTATATAAATAATACATCATGAGGTTGCGTTCCTATAATTGTGATTTGTTACGAAGAAAAAAACATGTTTGCCTTTTTATTTGCAAGTTCCTTAAATAATTTGAATATTTGGAGAGTTACTGTGATTTGGAAATGGATTTAGATTATTTAAGAAACTCTTAAATAATTCCATTAAGGAACTTGCAAGTAAAAAGGCAAACATGTTTTTTTTCTTCGTAACAAATCACAGTTATAGGTAAAGCAACCTCATGATGTATTATTTATATAATTGATCAATACTTGTTAAGACTAAATTTCTTTTCTTTACTTCATGCCAGATATCGAAATTATAAAACTGTTCTGAAATGCATTGACATATACCAAAAATATATTACACATTGATTATAGTCAATAGACCGAATACAAACAAATATAGCCGCTTAAATAGAACCTAAAAAATGATCAACTTTTGAAATATGAAGCCTATTTTTTCGAATAGTACGAAAGATATTGAAATTACAAAAACTGTTTGAAATGCCATCAATATTATGATGGTACTGAACAAGCATTCAATTGTGTTTTCCCCTGTGCTAAAGTATAATTTGGCTCATATAATAGCAAAAAATTAAGTGTCCAAGAAACAAATTAATGATTTTTGCATCTAAAAAATTCAGAAAAATATCAAGCAATGAGTATTGACCAATTTCTTTATAATAGTAATAATAGTCTATAGATATAATGTTTTTCAAATGAGCCTAAAGCTGTTACTATCTAATATTTTAAAGGCTTGTTCTCATTGCGCTGATTAACTGATGACGTAATTCTTTGTAAGGATGGCAAATTCTTGACTTTTTATTCACTTACATTTTGTAAAAAACAAGTTTTTTTAATAGTCCGGTGATCCGATATAATAATTGTATTGAATAAGAGGGAAAGAGTAATCCCAAAGTAAAGCAATGATGGAAAAAGAAGTGAAGAATGAAAACTTGTGTTGTGTCGATCCAATTTATTCAGTCCGGTCCAGTTTTAGACCGCCGGTCCTTGAGATTGTCTTCTGTCATTCCTTTAATTTTCCATAAAGTGTTGAAAAGTATTTATTTAATACGTTCTAACTTTTAATATTATATGTTTATAATATATAATAACTTGGCGTTAACTCAATAGCAACAAAAGGTGTAATGATATTTATATGAGACAATTTGAAACATTTTTGTCTCATAAATTAGGTTTTTCAGGATACGATCGTCGGTCATTACTCATTAAATGTTTCATTAAACCCCTCAATCCCTTAGTTTCAACCGTTTTAAGCTTATTTTTAGGTATTGTCATCAGGCATCGAATATTTATTGTTGTAATTATCAATATTTAGTACTTATTAATAACATAGGTAAAAAATGTTATATTTGTCATCAGTTCATTGAAGATGTTACTTTCCTTTTCATATAATTAAGAGATGTTGACAACATGACGTAGGCTATGGCGTCTTAAGGAAACAATTTCACTTTTTTAAGGACCGACAAAAAAGACTGGATTGGACTTAACCGGACTGCTGACCTAGATAAGGACCGACACAACACTAACTTTTATCCCTAAACAGTCAAAGTCTAAATATAAATGTAGTAGATAAAGAGAAAAATTGCAATTTTTTGTTTATGTATCATCCGTGAACGGTTGTGTCATTTTGTGTGCTCCTTGAAATCCTGTTTTTTCAAGGGTTTTAAGTGGTTTATCGAGTGTTTTTTACATCAACGTTCTTCAAAAACACACTTCTCATCGCTATTGGACTCATTTCACGTCTGACAACTACCGTTATTGGGAGTTGGACCCAAGATACGTATTTGTCTTTCATACGAATTAGGTAAGATAAGGAGTCACTCCTTTTTTCCTTCTTATAAATGAATAATTCAAAAAAGGATGCACCAAAGATAACAACAATTTTGAAGTTCAATCCTAGAGGTATGACCACAAAATATGTGACTCCCATTCTTTTATTCGGAACAAAATATAAACCATGCTCGAATATTCCAAAGTATCAAGCCACTGAATATACTTTGTCAACCATCCGAAGTCTTATAGCTGAACAACTGGCTAAATTCATACCCTAGATCAATGAATACTAAAACAATCAGGAATGGTAAAGTCGCGCAACCTTTCAAAACACAAATACAAAGTGGGATCGACTAATTTATTTATTTGCCGCGTGAATGAAGTAGTGGAAGTGTGTAGAGGAATCGTTTTAGAACTACCTATTTATCTTCAAACTAGACGACAATGGGGAAGGTTTGTGTTGCTCCGGGTTGCAAGAGTGGCTACAAACCAAAGGGCAATGAGGGGAAAAAGAAACGGTTTCATATGTTCCCCAAGGATGAGTCCCTACGCCAACTCTGGACAAAGGCTGTTCCGCGAAAAAATTGGATACCTTCAAGACATTCTGCGTTGTGTGACGTACATTTCATGCCCTCCGATTATAAGCCAGAGTCTACTGACTCTAATCCATCACGTTCAGACAGATCTGGAAAAACTCTTTGTCTTAAGATATGAAAAAAGATGCCGTCCCTTCCAATTTTCCAAATCTTCCTCACTACTATTCAAAAAAGCCTCCCCCAAAGCGTTCCTCCACCTCAACCTCCTCCTCACGACTCCTTAATGAAAACGAGCGAATTTAAAAAAAGATTAAGGCTTTTGAAGAGGCCAACTCATTTTTAACACTCGAAGAGCTTCAAATTAAAATGGATAGGACTTGCCTTCCGAGCGGCGTTCAAGAACATTATGATGAAAAAGATAAAGAGCTGGTGTTCTTCAAGATGAACTTTAGTCATGGAGGACCGTCAATAGACTTCAGTCTAAAGATTAATGAAGAAATGACAATCCATATACGGTAAGCCAAACTTCATTCCTTAACCTTCTTTATTTATATATTGTTTTTCACATATCAAAACTTGACTATTCCTCAGTATTTCTTATTAATACTGATTCATACAACTACGATGACTTTTTTCCCTGCTATGTTGTATTTTTCAGGGTGAAAAATAGAGATCTATCTTTTAATCATCTCGAACATATCACCAAGAACAATCATATTACAAAATGTGACACCCTTGTTAATATTTTGGCCTTCTTAAATTCATTGACATCAAACTCTTCCACCAATCAACTATTTAGCTTGGAAAATGAATTAAACACAGCTTTAAATCATTTGACAAATATCTTGCCCCATTTGGACGAAGCAAAAGAGAAGAAATTAAACTTTTTGATTGAACAATTATCCTTGTTGTTTAAATGTCCACAACAACGGAGATACAGTCCTGCCTTGTACGCCTTATCTATGTCCTGGAAAGATTTATCAACGAGTCTTTATAGAGATCTACGTAAAGAAGTTATCACATTACCTACAATACGTCGCCTTACGGAACTTTCTTCATCTTTGAATTTAGATACTGGATTGGCTGACTCTACAATAACTTACCTAAGTCAAAATAGGGATTATGTTTCGGATATCAATGATCAAATTCACATAAACAAAAGAAAAAACAAGCAGTCAAATATACAAATAATTCTAAGAGATTGAAAAACTTAAATGAGAATAAACTAAATGTATGTATATTATTATAATTTTGCAGAATGTCTTAAATGTATCTATGTTTATTTAATATATGTCCATAAAATTTGTAAATAGTAAAAATATATATTTCGTTCTCAAAATCATAATTTGTTATGAAATAAATAAGGAAAGGGGAGAATATACGCGTATTCTCTTTTCCTTTTTAGATCCCTCATCGTATTTTCCTCGCGAGCCTTCTTTTCCTTGTTTTTTAGTATTCATTGCCTAGATCAACACTCCATAAGATCAATTTTAATATAGACTTCTGAACGATATTTCGTGTTAGCAATAAAAGATTCCCTGTGTTTCTTAGATCCAATGAACATACGCCGGCGAATGAATAAAGTTTAACTCTGATGACACGTAAATTTCTTCGACAACTAATTCGCCAATATAGAAGCTACCAAAGATTCTCAAAAGTATAAGCCAACGTTATTTTTTATAATTTATCTTATTAATGTGTTTCTTTTAATTGATTGTATTTTAAAGTGTTTTTTATTCAAATAATTGTTTAATTAACTTCTGTTTATATATATATGTACAGTTTTAACTTTAAGTAAAATGTTTATTTATGTATTTTTTTATAGCTACTCTAAGTAGAAAAAGTCTAAAAGACCAGTGATACATTGGTAATAAAGACTTTTTTCTTATGAAATCAACAAAGCCTGACATCACTGTTGTTGATTTTAGGATTTCCCTTCTTCTATTATTTAGTATTATATTACAATGTAGATAATATGTATTTCATTGTTTAACTTGCACGACAGCTATTTTAGCTATATTTATGACGTCTTCAAATTGATTGCATGTTTCTTCTCAGTTGAGTATCTAGTTGGTGTATAGGCCGGTAGGGGGGCAAGTCAACAATTTGATTATATGCCATCACATGTCAAGTCGGATTACGTTCAGAGGGAGAAGAATGAGAGTCAAGGAATTGTTCATATAGAGGGAAAATCTAATGTGTTTCTTTGGGGGGGGATAAATCATTTATCTAAATACTAGAACTTAATCCCTCAACCTATAAAAAAGTATGCTGAAATGATCTATTAAAGGATATAATCGAATGATTCACTGAAGCAAGGAAAAGTAGAGCACGTGTAAGGGAAAGAGATTTCAAATATGAAAGCATCGTAAAGATCAAAGGTTTAGTTGTTATATATCTATAGAATCCTTTTAGAAGAAGCAATGTTTTGGAGGATTCTAAATTGGATAAATAGATTAAATTGAAGCATCTTCCCATTTTCGCAACTGGACCCTTCTTTTCTTGAAAAGAAATAACTTTAGAGTAGGCTATTTGTTAGCTCCAGCTTTCAATGCCCTCTGATTATAAAATTAACCGTTTTGCAGTTCTGTTGCCTTTGACCAACATATTTTTTAAACTTAGTTTAAACGAGAAGAATCAGGTTTTTCAATTGCTTTAAAATAGTTTTTGCCCAAATGATATAACAGGAACGTTGTCGTATTGAGATTTATCATAAAGAGTAAGCCTGGTTCTTTATCACAAGAAGTAAAGAAAGAGAAGTCAAAAATTTCAACAGCATCGTTTTTATCACATATTTTTCTATTCGGAGAGGTTGAGTTAATTCACACAAGCGGGTTAAATAGTTCAAAATTGCGCCATTTATATTTGTCACGCCTCTTCCCGCTGCAAATGGAGATAACTCATTTTCACTTCTCCCAATTTTTTGATCCGATACAAACTCGACAAGTCAAAACGAGATCATCGCAGATCTCATCCGTACCTCTACTAGCCTCTCCACTATCAAACGATTACATTACTGGGAGTTTTGTCCTGGAGAAGAGGGACAAGTCCAAGACGGGCCCTGGGAGATAAGGAGTATGTCGCTCAAGTGATGCGTCTGAGCGAGAAGAACCTTCGCATGAACACTCATGAGATTGTTGCTGAGATTTCCCTATCCAGCGGACTATTGTATGAAGTACCTAATGACAACCAGGAAGCTCTTCAACAGCAAAATCTTCACCTCAAGGATTGCCTCTACATTTCGAGAACAACGACGTCCTCGCGCTGTCCCTGAAATACGGGAGTTTATGGGCTAAAGAGACGTGGAACCTCTCAAACAGAGCCCCCTCACTCAAAACCGAACATTTGTGAATGGTTCCTACTTCAGAAGTTAAAGCATCTGTTCCAGAAGGACGAGGTCCGCGTTGAGGTAGCCACTACTGCTGTGCAGCGGGCAATAAAGAGGGCAAGCAAAAAAAGAGCTGTTTGTAAGGTTCCAGGACTTTCAGAAAAACGGTTCCGACGTTATTGCAGCTGGAAGAATTTATTTTCTAATTTATAAAGGTATTATTATATTTGAAGCCAATTCTGATTTTTTCAAAGTTAGTTTAATTCTTTATAGTATATTTTAACTTGCTAAATTGAGGATAAAAACATTCCACGAGCTTTTAAATGAGCCAGATCAGTTGTAAAATGATTCTCCAAGTTTAATTGTATGCATGCTTCTAGTATAAAAAATATAAAGGTTAACATCATATGAATTTTATTTGTTGAAAGAGTCATTTTTTCCATTTGTAATTCATTACAAAAATGGAACTGCTCATCAATTTGTCGTTTGATAGTTTTGTATTCATGATCCTATTTCTAATACTTTTGATAGCAGCACATTGTTAAAATAGTTAATAGTTTCAATGCCTGGAACAACCAAAAGACACAAAATATAATACTGTAAAGAAAAAACACATGTCTTCATATATTTCGTTAGTAAAAATGCTATTTTAAAATGAGTTGTTAGTAATATTTTGCCACATTTTCATGTAAATTTGATTATATTGTGTTTCCTATAATTATATATATGTACAATTGTGTTGCTAATCTGGTGATGGGGGGTTGAAATATGAAACAAATAAAATAGATCTGATTACAGTACACACATCGGCATTGTATATATTTACAGTGTTATGTATCTTTATTGTATCCTGTGGGCACCATAGTTTGTCCTAAGAAGAAACTCTTTGTCAAAACTTGATAAATGATGTAGATCATATGATTATATTACTCAGGCATTACAGCTCCTCTACCTCAAAACTCGCCAGCATCTTTCGTCCAAGGGACTTTGTCTTTATCCTCTCTCTCTCTCTAATTTATGATGGTAGTCTTCAGGAATATATATTTACATATATGTGTGTATATAGACTTCATTTTCGTGAGCATATCTTCTTTCTTGTATTTAAAATTCAAGAATAGAAAAATATTAGATATTTTACTCTGACAATTCAATCTTATCATTAGCAAAATATGTAATAGTGAAGGCAAATATAGTATATTTATGTGAATGCCATTATCATTTCCAGAAAATATGAACGTAATTTATAAACATTTTATATGTGTATTTCTTATACTAAAAAAATATTTATTTGCTTCATATATAATAAACTCCTTGGGCTAAGTGAAAGTATTAACAAAATCGATAAAGAAATTAACAAAATATCTGTAGTCGGTATTAATATTTTATATCATTTGACACTATCTATATATTTCACCCATCCTTTTACACAAAATGATGATATACATTATATGGTTTTAGGAATATTTGTATATAAAACTTATGCAAAAGGAAAATAGATGACGCATTTTTTGTTTCGGAATATTGATAATAGAAATTTATGTTTATCGACACTTTTGTATAAAATGCATTTTAAAATAAATTACTGACTTTTGGGATCAGCTTATCATTCAAAGTAGCTGAGCATTAAGGAGCACATGTGTTTATTAAAAAAAACCAGTAAAATGAGCCCATTTTGAGCACTTTTTCGTTCATATATAAAGGAAAATATTATTATAAACATAATAATCAACATAAGCTACGGTAAGGTAAGGTAGGTTTCGTGAAGAATAAACAATAACATCAGTCGATGATTCATGGAATCCCTAATAACTCCTCATTTACTAAGAATGGTGATAATGTGTCCCTTATATATGAACGAAAAGTGCTCAAGTTGGGTTTTCATTTTTACTGGTTTTTAAAAATACACAAAGTGCTCATTAATGCTCTATAAAGCTATTTAGAATAATAAAATGAGCTCAAAAAGTCAGTAGCTTCCTTTAAAAATGCATTTTATACAAAAGTGTCGATAAGACAAAATTCCTAGCACAAAAAATCCTATAATTAATAATTCGAACACAAAAATGCTTTATCGGATTTTCCTTATGCATAAGTGTTATATTACAAATTTCCTAGAACACTTTGATATGTTCACTTGATGTGTTGAGTAGCATCTACATAAACAGTGACAATTAAGGAGTCATCAACGCTACAAAATAAGAGGTGTCCTGTCCCTACATTCTAAATTACAAAAGTGTCTACTGATTTGTGCAAGAGATGTTGTAGTTCTATGCTCCAATAAATCTATTAAAATACATGCAAAAAAAAACTTTAAGAGATTGCAATATATAAAAAGAACGAATAGAGAAGACCCGTTAGGTATGGGTTCTAATATTTATCAATATTATTGGTTGAGACAGAGAAAAGGTGTTGGGTGCTTTTTGGAACGTGATTGGGTGGGAAGAAAAGGAGGGGGAATGAAAAAAAAAACAGTTGGTAAAAATACTACAAGTACCACTTTTTCGCGGTTGTTGAGAGTTAACATCATTTCAAAGAGAAGAATAACATCCCTAAAAAATACTATCCAGCCGGCTACATCTATATCACTTACGAATCCTTAGAATATATTGATATTAATTGAGTTGAGCAACGGTACTATTAAAGAAACCAGAGTATTTATTTATTTGTAATACATATGGGGCATACAAAATAAATACATTTTTTTGTTCTACCTCATTGATAAGATCCTAAAGACTAGTTTTAACGCCATAATCAAACATTTCTATTCAGTCAGATGCAGTTCTATCGAACTAAAATAGGTAAAAAGGCAAAAAAATAGTCTAATTTACTTATTAATTTTTAAATCTTACTTATTCGAAACGGAGACAAATAACATTTTTTGTCTGTTACCATCAAAATTTGAATTACTCATGTGCTACACGATGTGTCAATTTTTTGTGCCTATATGGTTCGATAGAATTGCAGCTTCTGACTGGATAAAATAAGCATACAAATGTGTAAATAAGTCAATCGAACCTAAAATCTTATCAATGAGGTAGGCAAAAATGGCCATCCCCTCTCGGAATTCGAACCTGCGCCCCCGACATTGAGTTTGAACACGCCTTAATGAAACACGGCTATTGCACTCCCTTTTTTAATTTTTGCTTAGTCGTACAGTATATTGGTGTAGCGTAAATGCCTTGGCCTCAACAATTAATCAAACCTTATTAAGATTTCTTCCCAATGATTTTAAAGTTTAATGACCTGAAGGAATGAAATATATACTTCTTTGTTTTCCAAGTGCATTGAAAATGCAAGATATAATTAATAGGATTTAATTTTAAAAGTAAACTATACAACTACATTACTAAGAATTTGTGCTCTTTTCCTTTCACCTTTGCGCACATGGATCGAAGGTTCATAGATTCTTATTCAACTGTAATTAATAATGATTTGTTAGAATTATTCATTAAGAGTTGTTTTATGTAAAAGTATTTAAAGATGAACATTATAGGTAGAATACAAAGCTTATTCCAAACTAAAGGCATAACGAAATTCCTTTGAATATATTTATATTATAAAATAAATAAAAAACAAAAACACTTCAAAAGTAAACTCAATCGTCAAAATACAACTAGAAATAAAACATTAGCTAAATAATATTTATAAATTATATACGTACTTAATAAAATAAAAAGACTTAACGATTTAATATACTATAAATGCAACTATCAAACACCATTATGTTTAACTTTCTATAATCTGCTAGATATTATTCATTTAGATCATAAGACCTTTCCCGAAACTATGCAAAGAGCGAGAACACCGCCTGTTAACCCGACGGGCCATCCGCTAGAGGAGACATCAAGCACCTCCAAGAACAAAAGCTGGAGAACAAGAAAATGCATTTCTACGCCGTGAATGTGACAGGATTTTGTTCTTTAAACTACGCGTGTCCACCCAGCCGCCCGCAGGGCCTAGCCATAGCCGCGGAGTTGCAATTGCTAGTCTTTAAAGAAATAGCAATCATACAAGAATTTTTACGGCTCTCTTCAAATCATGGGACTGCAAATTTAAAAGCTGATTGCCGCTCATTGAAGCGGTTTTTATATGTATAATGCATTAAAATAAATAAAAAACAATTAATTATAATATTAAACATTTGTTTTTTATGTTTTGATTGTTGTGTAGATTTCAACAACTTATTTAGGGGTATTGCACTGCTTAATCAGGAAATGGTGAGCCGGAGATTTTAATCTGTAGATAGGTATTACTAACGATACCTCACTCTCTAAATTCTATGATGAAGAGATGTCTTCAGTGGAAAGAAATCCCTCGGACACTTTGGTGTTACACTAAACAACCTGCAATCCTTTTATTTTTAGTTTATTTCAATCCCAAAGGACCCCCCATTTTGATAGATAGAACTCGCGAGATTAGGATCTACAAAACTCTTGAGCCGGGTGTTTCTTACACCTATGATGGTCGGTGGTGGATTTCAACGATATAGAACCCCCGGCTGAGACTGACGTACCCCCCCCCCCCCCCGAGATTAGATTATACAAAACTCTTGGGCTAGATACATTTTCCTCCTTCAAAGGGGTCAGCCGTGTATTTCAACTTCACGTCTTCTCGGATGAGGCATGCATATCTTGAAAGATGTAGGTCTGAAAACTACTTAACCCGAGTTTCTTTACATTTAAGAGGAGTCGGCGGTGGACTCCAACCCCTTAGACCCTCAGATAAAGTAGAAGGCATACGCGAAAATTAGTGTCTGAAAAACTCTTGAGTTGTTTTTTTACGACCCAGAGGGTCTGCAGTAGATTTCGAACCCATGGGGCACCCGACTGAGCCGGTTGCAATCCTTTAAATAGGGTATATTTTTAGGCCGGGTGGTTTCCTCTTAAGAAAGGTCGGTGGTGTAATTTCAAACCCATGGGACATCGGTTAAGTGGCCCATTCCGATTAGGGTCTACGAAAGTCTTAGGCCGGGTGTTTTCCCCCTTAAAAGAGTCGGCGGTCGATTTCAATCCCATAGGACTCGCGGCGGAACACCGAGGCTAAGGTGTGCACAATTCTTAAGCCGCGTGTCTTTTCTCCCTAAAAATGTCAGTGTAGATTCAAACCCATGGGACCATAGACAGGGTCCGCATGAATAGGTCCACAAAGTAAAAAATAAACAGCGCGCGAAAATGCTTCACTACAAAAAAGCTTGGCGACAAAAATACCTACGAGAAAAAAGAAGAACGACAAAAATACTACAATACATAAAAGCTTGGCGACAAATTTACCCACGAAAAAAGGAGAACGAGGAAATTGACTGACTTTAAAAGAGCAAGCGAGGTAAATACCCGCGACAAAAAAACGGCTATAAAAAGGTCGCGACAAATTTACTCACGTGAAATTACTGTACACCTACATTTAGTGGTTAAAATAAATAAGTTTAGAAAAAAATATATGGGTTTTTATCCTATATATATATATATATCTGCATAACAAATAAATATTTAGTATGACAGAAGGATTTTTTCTCCTTCTGAGACTCTTTATTAGAAACATCGAAACATTATATATTCGAATGTCCACTATACATAGATGGAATATTATATCAATCGTAAAAATATATTATGTTTTTACTTACATTTGAGATCGGAAGAGTTTATTTACATTAACATAGATACAATTAAAATTCAATGAATTATTTTTATTGCGAAACCACTGGTTATTGTCTATTACTTCAAAATTCCAAAAAAGTATAATCAGACAATAATAATAATAAAATCTTAGATTTATTTTAATTACAAATATATATTTAAATGACCCTCGTTTGCTTTATTTTTTAAAGCTATAAACTTTACTCATGATTATTATATGTAAGACCCCATTTTTATATATGCATGCTACTATTATGTACAATAATTATATATAATAAATAATTGAATTAAAAACGTTTTTTTGTATAAAAGATATCAATTATTTTATAAATGTATCCTTAATAATGTTATAAAAATACATTTTATTTTTAAAAATAGTTTGCACAGGTGGCTTGCTAAATAAAGTCTGTTACATTCACTTGAACATAATACCAGTGGGGGTTATTCTCCGACCTGTCGTAAAAAACATGCTTATTCCAAAAGAGTCCCATTTTGAGTTGGTGTTTTTTGTGTGTCTTCATAGACCCTTATTTTATGTATGGGGCATGGGATGAGAATGAAAGAAGCGCACGCGAGTGGGAATAGGAGAAGGAAATAGGAGAGAGAGAAAAAAAGGAAATTCAAGTAAAGAAACCCCTTTTGTAGGAATAAGTGTAAGCAGTGAAGAAAACTTAGTGAAAGCAAGAGGAGCTTCCTTTCAGATCCAATAAGGAAATTCATATATCACACTTTTGGCGCAAATCATTCTTGATTCTGGAGATCGGCAGTCGTCATCTTTTTCAGGAAAGGGAAGGATCCGACAATAACTTTTGAGTGTTTGTGAGTGATTTAAAGCTTCCATCTACGATCCTTCATCTGTAGGTATGTCTTTAAAAGTGAATTATTATATTTTGATTGTCAACAAAAAGTAAAAAAAACCTTTGAGAATATATGATATGTGTTCGTTAGTTTGGATGGAATTGCAATATTGGAAAATATACCTATGCATTCAAATGAATCCAGCGAAGCTGTAATACTTTTGTTGAGATACTTATAAAATACAAAGTTCTTTATATTTTAATTTGTTTTTAATATGTGTTGTGATTCCGAATGACTAATTAATTGCTTTTTCACAATCAAAAATCTGGACATAAATATTTTTCCCTATTGGTTCCACAGAATTGTTATCTATGTTAAATATTCTTCAGAAGAATATTTCGTTTTCTATCATTTTTAGTTCATATTAATTATTTTGTTTTTTTGATGTGGCACAATTAAGGCTTCGCTGCAAAATAAATATTTCGAAAGATGTCATTGAATAATGTATCCTTGGAACAACCAACTTAAAGAATTTATATATGCACAAAGAATAGAAGTGACGGCTCTGTATTTAATAAGTATTTGCCTGCAATTTGCACAAAGCCACCACAACTTTTGCAAATTATTTTGGCTGACATAAATCATGATTTATGAGTACTTATATGCTTCAGTTTCAAGCAGTGGGGAATGACTTCATCCAATAAGTGTTTTTTATTCTCCATCCAATGGAAATATGTAAATATTTAAACACTTTTTACATGGTAATAAATACAACAGAAACTGTATAATAATAATGTAAATATGCTTCTTATCATCTGTTAAGCAGTCGAGACTTGAAGAATAGGTAATCTTTAGGTCCTTGAGATATTGACATAAGAAGAAATATAGCAAGGATTAGTTGACTTTTTTGCAGAAGGGTTTTCTACCTTAAAATAAATCATTTTTGGAATCCTCTTTCTCTAATCCCCAATAGGACGGTTGCCTGATACTGTGACGAAACTAAAGTTGCATGATTGTTAGATGTTTAAGCATTTTATGGAGTTGATATGTCCGAATGGCTTATCTGTTAAAGTTAAGATAAAGCCCTCGTTTATTATATATTTAACATTCCATCAAAAGAGTGCCACTTTCTTTAATTTAACCGACGGTCTTTATGAATACAAAATCCATGAAACTTCTTTCAGCAATAGCATATGATTACGTCCAACTTTCTAACTGCTTAAGGGTTAGGAGTATATATTTTGTGATAATATTTTTTTCTGATAACTTCTTTATTAACATCCAATATGGACTTCAATGCAACACCTGTGAACTTTGAGCTTAAAGTTTCCTTGTTTCTGAACACATTAAAAGTTCATAACATTACAGTAATCGAAATGTAAGTTTTTTCTTCTTTTAAATATATATTTGTATATGTATGTATGGACCAAATGTTTTTGTTTTTGTCCTGTTGTATAGACTGGATGTGAAAGCGAATATAAAAAATGTCAACTATATGAAATAGATTGGACAACAAATGTGCTGTATGTGTGTGTACGCATGTGTTGTTATTGAGATACATAAATACAAAATGAGAATTTCGAGAAACAGGGAGATACACATTCATATATTTCATCCCATAGGCGTCTTCAAAGATATTTAATGATGACTCCTTCCAGCAAATAAAGAGCAGGTGCAAATTATTGTATTTTAATGTTAGTCTTCTAATGACCCAAAATTTAAAGATGGAAGATGAAATAAATTATTATTTAAAAACCTCTAACATGTTTCACTCAAGACATATTTTTTAACTTGAGGTAATAAAACATATATATATATATATATATATATAATATATTAAAAACTTAAAAATATTAAAATAAGCTGGTTAGTTTCATTTTTTTGTATCAAACATGAAACAAAAATAAATGTCTACAGTAAAAACCCTTTTTCAGCTCTTAAACCATATAAAATATTATCTTCATTTAATTAACTTCTTTATTTTATTAAAATTATCTGCGTGCATAGGAAAATAAAATTGAGTCTATATAAGCTCTTGATGGGACAGAGCTAAATAATCATCAATATAACAAGGAATATCATAATTTAGCACTCAATAACTTTATTAATATTATTTTGATTATTGGTTTAAAGACGTATTTGTACTGTTCTATTAATTGTATTTCATACTATATGTACCAGTCATGATTAATTATAGTCTGAAGGGAGAAAAGTGAATAATTATATGATTAAAAACACGCTTAATTTGACTATAAACAATTGAATTGAGGTTTCACTAAAAATAAAGGTTGTTGAAATTATAAATTATAATTTCTACAGCCTTTAAATTTTCAATTTTCTTCGATTGAAGAAAAATTGAAAGTCTTAGAGGAAGTTTATAAACATTTTACAACATATTAGCCTTGTACTCAAAAACAATTAGTAAAGCCTTGGTCAGATAAAACGGAATACAATAAAAGTAAAACAATACTATCGTACACTAAAAAACATAGTAATAAAAATCAATATTTTTTATAGTAAATATTTAAAAAGTTTTCGTTAAAAAGTAGCTTTTTATAAAAAGTAAATTCTTTATTAACTTGGCAAAAATTTATAACTGCCGCTTAAACATTGGCATTTATAGTATTGGGATAGCTCAGTGCGTTAAGATGAGTTCAACTCTCAATGTAGGGGGTGCAAGTTCGAATCCTGAGAGGGGAAAGTCATTTTTGGTCTAACTCATGATAAGATCCTAGGTTCGATAGACTAATTATAATACTATAATGCATATTTATATCCAGTCAGAAGCTGCAATTCTATCGAACCAAATATGCAAACATACATTGACATAAAATATTGCTATTTAACTAATAGGAGTTCTCAAAAATTAAAGTTTATATAATGAATATAAAAATAGGAGGATTAATAATATCTATTTTTAGCTAAATCAGCGATAACCTAGATCTTTTACATCATTTTTTTATAGCTAGCTTCTCAAGCCAGGTTGAGATCCTTCCAAAAAAAAAAAGTAAATATATTTGTAGTTTCTCTCCATTCTTTTCTAGAAAACAATTATAAAGGAATGAGCCTTGTCCATTCAATGCGGTCAGAATTTGATTTTATCTAACTTTAATCAATCTTTCTGGACATGACACTCAAATACTAGCGTGTAAATAACTTTCATATAAATTATAATGTCTGTGTGAATATCAAATATAACATGACCATACTTTTTGATGTCTTTATGAGGGTTTTAAATAGATGCGGGCAATTTGGTTGATATATTTCATAATTTGATGCGACGAGATAACAACGAAAATTGTGTTAATATGTAAATATATTCCGAAAGTCCATAAAATCATAATTGACACGAGTCAAATAAATTTCAAAAATATATAATACGACAATGAACTATTAAATTAAGAAAAAATAATTTTAGGACTTCTTCAAATCAAATTAGTTCAGCCATAAAAAAAACATTGTAACCCTTTTAAAAGCCCGTTATTGGACGTTATTGGCATGTGAGATGAATCTCTATAAAAATATTATAGTCCTTTTTTAAAGAAAGAAAATGATGACAGTTTTTTGAATACTTTTGTTCTTTACACCAATTGGCTAACAAATGTGTTTTTTTTTCGTATTTTTTTTATTTCATGACGTTCATATGGGTCGAAATACCATAACCCGATCCCTATAAAATCCAGTGATTGTTGAAGTTTGAAACATATTCTTGATAAATTGGTCTATATCCCGTTTGATGTGCCTTGCAAGAATGAACCACAATGATTTAATCATAAAAAGAAAATGTTTAATAAAAAATGGGGAATGTTTAATAAAAGATGTATGTTTATGAATATGAATCAGTTATTTATAGAGAAATACGACCATTTTATGAAAGGAAAATAGTATAAAGTGGTGTTTTTCTTCTAGATGTTTACTCAATATCGCTAAAAAAGCAATTACATGATCGTGCCTGGAAATTCTACGCTCCATGCCCAGGGATGTTTACAAAACAAACGGGCCCTCTCCCCTTCAAGTGCAAGTGGACTGAATCAAATGACGCATTAGATCTCTCATCTCAGCGAGTCAACTGGTTTTCTAAATCACTATTTTATCTCAAGATATCTCATAAAAGAAGGATGATAGGTTGGGAGTTATTTTATTTTTCTTCCGACAAGTTATAAATGCATGTATTTTTTTATTATGTTATATTTGTTTTTAACGTAGCTTTATCAAACTTTTCATTTATTTATTCATCCTTTATACGTGCATTTTATTCTGTTCGAGATATCTTTAGATCATAAATAGGTAAATATTTAAAAATAATAATTACATGATCGTGTAAAGAAGGAGCTATATCATTATAATGAGATAAATCATTGTTTGATATGGTTAATCGGTGTTTCCCATAGAGAACATAGAGTTCCAAAGGCATTTAAAGTAGTGCTGAATATTTGAGTATTTGTTCGCTTCTCTGTTGTTGGGGAAAGACAGCGAATGAATGAACAAAAGAAAGGGCAAAACTTCATGTTTTTAATAATGAAGTAAGAGTATAATACAAAAAAACAATAATATTTATTATGCATCAGCCATAGATAACATAAAATGTCAGTCACGACTCGTAGCGGTGAACATAAGGGTATTCATTCAATTGTTGGTGAAAATACAGTGACACACATAGCTCAATCATGAAATAAGTTCTCTATGGTCTGCCCACATTTTTGATCTGATCAATAAACATCTTTGTTTTAAAATTACTCAAAGCAGTTTTAAATAAGTTGAACAAGTTAAATTATTCAAACCAGTTTTTTGCTTATGGTGTTCGATAGAATTGCAGCTTCTGACTGGATATAAATAAGCATTTAGCATTAAAACTAGTCTATGGAACCTTACAGGATCTTATCAATGAGGTAGACCAAAAATGACCATTCCCTCTTGAGAGTATTTGAACCTGCGCGACCCAACATTGAGAGTTGAACACGCCTTAAAGCACACGGCTATCGCGCTCCCTGTTTAAAATAAGCAGTTTAAAATAAATTGAACCAGTTCAATCAAAATAGCTCCTCCCATATAAGGAGTTGAATCTACTAATTCCCAACGAGACCCCTTGTCCTACATGTAAATTTTATAGTTATGGTGCATTTCAAATACATACATTAGCCTTAGTTTATATAAGTATTATATCCTTGCAATGAGATGATATAATATTAATAAGGCATTTCCATCGCGACAGGTGAACCTGTGCCCCTAAATGTATTTTTCTTATGTTGAGTGTCCAATAATAGAAAATATTATTGGTGATTAAAACATTGTTTTGCTATCTAATCATTTATTTTTATTATTTGAACCATATATATGAAATTGAATCAAATAATCAATCAATGAAACTCTCACCCTTGAATCATCATGCATTCATCGATTTCAATATTTTCTTAGGGCATTCCATAGAACTATTATTATTAATTTATATGATTGTTATTCTCATTATAAATATTACTTTGAATAAAAACAAGCTTAATTTTCTGAAAAGAAATGAACTGTTTTGAATAAAAGTAAACTTAGTTAATGAATGTATTTTTAATATTTGATAAATCAAAACACTGGAACATTATTTTAAAAGTGGAATTGCTTTTCATGTTCATACTTCTAAATTATATAATAAATTACTTTAATATAAATAAATGTCTATTTGGCAATATGGATGTAGCTGAAGAAATAAAATGTTTATAAAATATATTATTAATTCATGTTTTTTTGTTGTTATGGAATGCATATATTCCCATGTCGAAATAGTGACATCTGACAACCTGTAATATGGTAAAACAAAAAAGTTGTATGTATAAGTTAAGGACTCAACATTCATTTTTCAATATATACAATAAAAATATTTTTTTTCTACCAAGAAAAAGTATAATTTTTATATTTAGAACTTTACATTCTAACTACTTAAATATCCTAAGTGATATACACACAAGCTAATAATTTATAAGAATAGAAAAACTTTTTCTTCGTCAAAGAAGTGATGCAATCAAGACAACATCCAAAAAAGGAGTTGACATAATCAGCCTTATTATAATAGAAGAGTATTTATATTGCATAGTCAGCAATACACCCAACTAACAAGAAAGTACGAAGTTAAAATTTTAAATAACCTATCTTTGTTCAACTTTTTCATTTTCTTCTTTTTCGTCATATTTTCTTTCTTTTATACATGGTTGTACAAAAAAATGCATTTCGAGGCGACTATTTTTTTTGTTGTGTCAAAAACATGTATCAAGAACATATGTATGCATATATATAATACATTTAAATAAATATATTTATATATATATATATTCATATAAATTAATATATATATATATATCAATTTTAATTATATAATTTGCTTGATTTCGTCCGTTTTAGTTTAAAAATATAAAAAATGCTTTCTTTAGACCGGAACCTTCGTCGAACTACAAAGCTATTGACATATATTTTCGCTCTATTCCTTGTAAACGTCAGTTCAAGGTTCCAAGATGGGTTTTGGAAGGTTTTGTTGATAAAATTTGCAAAATCATATTAGTTAAAGGCTTTTGGTTTGCGTAAAATAATATTTTGGATGGGTATCGTAGCAGGACTTTTTCCCTTTGAATAAACTACCACAATCCTGTACTTTTATCTTCCGTTGTTTATAAATAAACGGTCGCTTTTCTGTATATTTCGAGAAAAGGCTTAACGTAATAATATTGTCTAACCATTGCAAATAACATTGAGAAGATATATGTTCGTATCAACTTATATAAACATATATTTGTCTTATATGATTGAATAATTTATGTTAGAATATACATGTTAAGTTCAAACTCTAAGAGAAATGGAGCGTTTATCCTATAAACAATAGTACATTTACCTTTTGAATTTATGGCGTTGAGACAACATAAAAAGTTGCAGGGCCATTAAAGTTATTATTATAATTTTTTTTTTTTTAAAGATCCAAAAAATAACTCCACATAGAATATGACTTCTCATGTCGAGACCAGGGGATTGCCAAATAACTACGTTACTCAATCAGACAAATTCCCTAAATTGAACCCAAAATAAATTGATACTTGATGCAATGTATTTTCAAGTGCAATATTCTATTAGTATTACCAGTGTACGAGTAGCTTAATTTTGTATTTATATTCATTTAGACATTAAGGGAACTTGTAAGTATATATTTATTTACTTTGCAACTATTTGCATTGCCTATGTCATTGCCATTTGTATCCCCCTGCGTAAAAAAACGATTTTGATGAAATGTTGTATAGTCTTGACGAGTAATAAATTTCATTAAAACTTTGGTGCTGTAGGTACCTAAATGTAGTTAAGCTTATGTTGTTGAATTTTAGTTAGTTTGATTCTTTTTAAACCATGTTAATCCCATAATAGTACTAATTTTCCAAACTTCTTCATTTTATACAAAAACTGCTGATTTGTAGGCTTCATTTTTCAAACAACATACAAATTTATTGATCTTTACAATATGGGATAATATTAGTTAACAATAATGAGCCAAAAAAACTCAAACAGCATGTATGGTCACCTAAGAACTGATCTTCTCATCAATGATGCATCAATTCATTGATCCTGTACCGAAAATGAATTATATTAAGACAGCAATTTCATAGTAAAATATATTTTTTTAATTTAGAATACTACATATTCTAATATATATATATATATATATATGATGGAGTGGGCAATCTCCCAAGGCGACGAGGACATCGTTTTCTTAGTGATAAGATACTAGACAAACTAAAACTGAATCAAGTCAATGACTATATCACTGGTTGTCTCATATGGGTTGACAACTGCAACGTTGAACACCCAGATACAATTATATACACCGATGGATCTAAAGATGAGCAGGGATGCACAGGAGCGGGATGGACTATCACTCGTGGTGATGTGTCTATTCATCAATCCTCTGTATCATTGAAAAAACGAAGCATCAGTCTTCTAAGTGGAGGTCACTGCAATCACTCAGTCGGTGATAGCTCTACTAAACCAAGATAAACCATCAAAAAACGTGATAATTCGATCGGATTCTCAATCAGCAATTGCTGCTATTCTGAATCCTCTCACAAAGAGTGAAACCGTAAAAAAGTGTAAAGAAACACAAAACATTGGTAAATGTGACATTAATATAAAACTTGATTGGTGTAGAGGTCATTCAAACATTACAGGAAATGAATATGCTGACTACCTAGCAAAAAAAGGTATCGAAAGTGAGAGCCGTTTGAGTGTTGGAGCACCTCCTAGCTACATAAAGAAGGTGATACATGAATTATTTTTTTATGAGTGGTGTAGTAGATACAAAGATGATCAACTAATGAAGCACACACATCGCATGTTAAAAAACCAAAATCCAAGACTACTCAACTGTCACGCCAAAGCATGAGTCTTCTTGTTCAAGCTTATACAGGCCACAGACCATTTTTGGCTCATCTAAGTAAATGGAAAAATATTCACGGAATCTGCAATATCTGTATGAAAGAGCCACAAAGCGCAGACCACTTAATCAACAGATGCCCATCACTCTCTTATGAGAGACATCAATTCATGCAAGAAGAGGATGAAGACCTACGTATCCTTAAATTTATGAAATGCTCAAAATAGAAAAAATAATTAGTGATAACTTTAATATTGTATAATACTTTAGATCAACTCCTGCTGTAGTAACACATATACCCCTCTGTGTGGTCGTGTTCATTTGCTTTATATATGTGTGTATTGTTTTATATCTTTGTTCTATATTGTAATGCATATGTGTATAATGTGAAACAGCAATAAATTCTTTTCAACTAAATATATATATATATATATTCATATATATATATTCGATTATATTCGAAATGAATTCCAACAAAAATATATTCCTAAAAGAAGCAAAAAAATTAAATGGATTATATGGTATATATAACCATATAATTTCTGTAAACTCACTTTTCGATTAATTGTGAGTTGATATTAGTTTTAGTTTTAAATATTATCCATATGATTCGTGAACAAAACCACATTTTGATTAATTATAATTTATATTTCAGTGTTGATAAAGAGCTATATATTTTTAATGGGTCAATATATCTACTAATATCTATGCTAGTTATCGTTATAAGTAAATGATTGTAAGTGAAGAACCTCCTTCATTTTTTAATATTTATGCCATATACAATATGTAGTTTTTAAAAGGAAGCCTTTATCTTGGAGCCTTAAGACTACCTAAGTATTTGTGATTAATATACTAATGTCACACGGTATCATCAATAAATAATGCAAAAGTATTTTGTTCATCTGTATGAATGTTATAAGAGCCCTCACTTTATTAGTGCCCTTTGTTTTGTGTATATAATGTTTTGAAATGTACAATACAAATAGGACCTACCTCTTTGAAGGACAGCTAAACATTTAATAATGAGCATTCCTTCACTTCACATGCATTGCACCTCGTGTGTGAGTTCATTTTAATGGACCCATGCGACTCTCATCATCAAATTTATCACACGTACCTAAAGGTCTCCTTCTCCTTACAGGGGCCCTTTAATAAAGGAGACAAAAGCCAATGAGCTTCTTATCCCCTCTACTAAAGAAGGGGTCCCTAAAAGAAAAGTCATAAAAGGCTCCTTATTAATATTTTATTATTCCTTAATTAGAAATTAATCTTCTTAAACGATTTATATTTTAACTGCAGCATGAATGGGTGCATCTGTGTCTCCAATTAATTTGAAAGCCTCCTACACACAATGCATTTCTTTATAGAACGTTCGTCTAAGACAATTTGAATGCTGCATTTTTTCTAACAGGTAGAGTGAAAGAGCTCTTTGGTTATAATCAAGACCTTAATTAGACAATATACAAATACAATTTAATAATTAGTACTTTCTTTTGGATGTATATAAGAATAAATTATTGTAACTTTTAATAATTGTAACTAACAACTAAATATTTTTTTAAACAAATATATTTTTTACCAAGTTTTGGTCTGATTTATAATGTTACTACTACTTTTATATAATATTTCTATTTGCAAATTCAGTGATTTAAAGAGCCAACTATCAAAACATGTTTTTTAAATTAATTATTTAATCGATACATAAGTTATGTTTTAGGTTGTTTAATTTATTATGAAAAGCTTGTAGCATAATATAGTTGCAAGGGCAATTGACATTTCATATAATGTTTATCAACACAAATGCATGCATTGATTCTAAAGGTCGAAATATAGATATGTACAGGATGTAAAACAGTGATTTGGATATATATTTTTGATTTATATCGATTTTTGTACTTAATTATGTAGTCTTTAAGTGCTTTGGATGTTAAAGTAGGGATGGTAATATCTAGAGCATTACATAGCTTCTGGCTGTAATATCGACTATTATACTGTCTGCCTTTTTAATCAAGCTATACAATATTATAAGGTAACCTTAATATGTATTTGCATTGGGGTTTTATGCTTTCAACAAAATTTCATGCATACATATTTACCTTCGCGTCAAGTCAATAGTATCGATAAATATTTCACTCAATTAAAAGATGCATATATCAATATCTTAATTAGCATTTTTAAGCAACATAGACACACATTTTAACACAAACCGTCTTTATAACACGGCATATCAACATGTTAAGAGAAGTGAGAAACGTTGTGCTATTTTTATTTATGTATAAAGTGTCTTATTTTTATGGTTCGATTAAGTTGCATCTTTGAGGATATGTAAATACAATATCATAATATTAAAACTACTTCATTTAACTCTGGATCTTTTTGATGAGGTTGATCAATAAGACTTGTCACTCTTGGAAGGCGAAACTTTGCCCTTTGTCGAGATAACGTGTTTTTTGTTGTTGCTTATTTCGTTCGATGGAATCCATTTGAAGTGTAATAGTTATTAAAACATTTTTTATTCATTGTTCGTAGCCACATATACATATTAGGCAGTAGCCATTATGAATATGATGGAATATTACTCTCAATAGGAAATTTAGGTGCTTTTAGGATGCGGAATTTCTTTGATATTAAAGAGTGTTTATTTTTATATTATAAAATCTCTAAGGAACATTTACCTTTTTATGTTGTAAAAACGGAGTTCATAATCGCTCCTTACAGATTATAACTACTGAACATTATCCCGGTTAGAGAATCTCTGTATCGTTTTAACAAATAAATGAAATATTTTTTGAATAATAAAGTGGACAAAGGACAATTGTAAATATGTACATTAAATAAATAAATATATATTTATATAACTTCTAGTTGAGGTTTGTTTAGTTTTATTAAAATGAATGCAAGAATAATGCTCATTTTGATGGTTTCAGGGTTGACCTTAAAATATATAATTCCCTCGGGAATTTCTTAGTAAAACCACATAATATTCGTAATGATCAAAATAAGTTCATCCTAATATATCTACTATTATGTAATATTTTGTATTTATATGCTTATTTTCTGCCTTTTTTGATTGAAATTTTGCTTTACAAACATACAAATTGGAGGATTTAATGCTGTATGGTTTTTCTTTTGAGTTTTGTTTACTTAAAAGGAGGATTTTTTCATTTTTACTTTTGAACATATAATCAATTTAGATCCACGCAATGAAAACATAACATTAACTTGTACGTCACTAATTCACATGTATTGCCAACTATTGAGGTTTAGTTAGTTATTTAATCAAATCCATTAGTAATAGATGTCCATTTCAAGTAGAACTATGATTTGAAAATAAATCAAGATATGATAAAGAACTGCAACAACTAAACTAATAATAATAAAAAGAAAGCTTATTTAACATATACCCTACAAATACATCATAAAGAAATAAAGAGACTCTCTTCGTACGTCTTTAGCAACCTTTTCTTGTGTAAAAATGATGTAGGAACTTTTTTTGAAATATTTTTAAAGGAATAATTAATCGCTTAGTTGTCTTCGTTGTTAGCATATTTACAATTTAATATACTTTCATAATAAATAAAAGTAATAAATTAGTAAATCTGACAAGATGAAAAATGAACCTTCAAATTAATCCGTTTTTTCATATTATTTCATACGGGATGAAATACTTATTTCTTTTATCAAGCCTGTGTGGAGGATGCTAAGCATTTTATTTTTGTGTCACATGTTTTATATTTATATGTCGCAGTAGAGATGGAAATCCAGTAGAGTTGTGGACTCTCCTGGTATAGATCACGATCGTATCCTCTCCTAGGAGTAACTACGATCATGATCTATATCAGTAGAATTAACGACTATGATTGCAGAGATCTGGAGTGTTATCGCTTATAGGATGGATAACGACTTAAATATGGAGATGGATTGACGGTGTTATTATAACGGTTTTATTTTATCTGATTTCTTCTCAGATAAGTATCAAATTATTATTATATAGGTCGGTGATATAATACAATGCCAGTAAAACATTCTGTCAAATTTGCAAAACACAAAATGAAATCATTTCCACCAAAATATAGAATAGAAGTCGCCAATGAAATAAATAGTATGCACAACATTGTAAGATATTATCTTCATATTTAAGTCATCATCTCTCCTAGAATAGATAGGATCGTAATCTCTACCAGGAGAGTCAACGATCTACTGGACCTCCACCTCTGCTGCCACATATAGATATAAAATAATGTATTTGTACATTTCATTATATCTACCAAGTTCAAAAAATCAAACCTTATATAAAATTTTAACTAAAACATTGCATAACTATAAAAATGGCTCTAAGGTATCCATTGTAAGGATATGTCATACAATACAAAATTTGGATGATCCTTTCCTCACTGGTCTTTATGATAAAATTAACTCTTCCTGATGCAGACCTGTATAAAAGAAAACAAAGTTGTACTGCAATTGTAAACCTAAAACTGTTAAAAATATATTGAATAGTTTACGACCTCCCTATCTCTGTACACAAAAGGAATGTTTATGAAACATTATATAAAATATTAATAATGTGTATTTGTATAAATGCTTTGACCTGATTATATACACAAATAAAATATATAACTTTTAACAGTATTCAGTTCAAAATGGGTGAAAATGACTGATTTTATGTATTTTTCCTGATGTGATTGCATAACTCTCATGAGGCAATCGTTTAATGAATATGTTTCACTAAGAATGCCACGCCATTGGTTACAAACATTGTTCATTGGAACATGGGACTCCGAAGGCCAGGTATATTTTTTTAAGGGCTCAAAAAATGCTTAGGAACCACGAAAATAGCTTGTGTCAGCGGTTGATTGATACTTACTTAAATTAATTATTATATATTTATTCCAAATAGTTTATTTAATAAGGAGCGTGAAATAATGAATAAAAGGAACATTTCGATTTGACATTTTGAATAATAGTATTCATAATATATAAATAAGCAGTGTTGATTTTTTTTCGATTACTGATGAAACCTGTGAAAAATGAAAAACGGTTAAATTGTATAAAAGTGAAAGTCCAAACTTTAAATGATTCTTCTGCGTTAATGGTTCGAATCAAATCTATCAATTATTATAATAAATATTACATCATACCTACATGCCAAAATGTCACTTTTTTAATGTAACAATATGACAAATAGCTTTTTCCTCTTACAGATAATTGATTTTTATATTTGATTTGTTATGCAAAAACTGATTTTTTTTAATCCATCAAAGGCAAAGTATTAGCTTCTCCCCTCTGCACTTTTTTGGATCGTTAATAAACTCTTATAGGCGTTCTCCGACCTTCATACATCAAATGATCGAATTTAGCCACTGTCTAAAGAATGCAATAAGTTCCTTTTTGAAGTGATGAGTTACTTCCTGGCATAATTAGGATAAATATAAATGCTCCAGTTGTCCAGCATAGTTAATTTTGTATATATTCCTTATCGTGTGGATATTTAAAATACGAAGGAACATAATTATACTGTTACATAAGATTATAGAAGTTCTCACATCGTTTTTTTATTTAGTAGTTTCTGTATTCTTCTACGTGTTAGGTAAGCGTGATGATCCTTTTATTGTCAGACATGATGGAACAATGTTTTTTCTTTGAGTTGGAGCAGTTGTATTATTAAATTAATAATAATTTGTGAGTGTGGTGGAGTATATTCAATTATGGATTCATAAATTACATTAATATATATATATATAATGAGAATACAATTTGTTTTCTGAAGGACAGTATTCTTATTTTTGATTTGATGTTTCCATCTCACGGCAGAGAGGAAATAAGTGATACTCTATAAAATAATACCAACTGTCTTTTAAAAAAATCCTCTTTTCCTTTCTTTCAACAAATCACGTTCAGATGAACATATCTAAATTAAATTCATAAATTACATTAATATATATCAATGAGAAAATACAATTTGTCTTCTGAAGGACAGTATTCTTATTTTGAGTTGATGTTTCCATCTCAACGGAAATAAGTGATACTCTATAAATAATACCAACTGTCTTTAAAAAAATCCCCTTTTCCTTTCTTTCAACAAATCACGTTCAAGATGAACATTTTATAAGTATTATGCAGATGCATATATATTAACCATCATTGTAAAGCTTATTTAACGTTCATGTTTGCATAGGATTTTGGATATGTGGATAAGGGAATCAAGTAATATATATGTACAATACCTACTTGCACTGGATTTTTTGTTTTGTTTCTATATATTTAGGAATCTTATTCCTTGCATGGGGCAAGGCAACCCACTATTAATACCTTATATGCATAGTATAGTACAAGTGAGGCTTCAAGACTGCATGCCTTCATGCACTGCCAAAGCTACTATAAAGATAAAAATCTCTTTTCTTAATCCCCCTTTTTGCACTATGTTTGCATAGAGGAATGAGAAGTAGAAATACGTAATTAAAATTGATTTTAGATATTTTGTATTCACATCAAAATTAAATTATCAAGAAATGAAAGAATGGCAATAAATTTTATTTATTAATAATACATAATATTTTTCTTCTTTGAACCATTTCGTGTTTTTTCTTTCATTTATGTTTTTTTCACAGTTCATGGAATATATACAATAACAAAAGCATAAGGTATATAATAAGATGCTAATGCGTATAAGTACATTATTAAACATTATAGTATATATATGTTTTAAAATATATCTAACTTAATGCGTTAAATCAAATGCAAATAAGAATTTTAGTCTAAAGATACGACAGCTTAACGAAACATTAAAAGAATTACCTTTAAATATCATCAATTAAAACGACAAATTATAGATTTTTAATAATAGTTTTTATGGTAAATTATTCTATTATATAAATCAGTATGACATTATTATGAAATGAGACAAGGTGATTAATAATCATATTCTAAAAAAGTCATTCAATAAAATACATATTTTTATTGTCTTCTTTCATATAACTTATGTTTTTCATATATTTAAGTTCAAAATACTTCGAATAAGTACTTTTAAATCAAACATATATGACACTTAATAACCCAACAATAAACACTAAATGTCATCTATGTTTTGTTGAAAATGGAAATGTTATTTAACTTTTCAAAAATAAAAACAAATTAGGAAGAAATAACACTGGTTAACTTTAATTTAATAATTTAAGTTCCTTTAAAATTTACATACATATGAACTATATTTATAGTGATTTTTATTATTTTAATAAGTAAATCATTTCTTATAAAAATGATTAAAAACGATATTATATTTTTTATTATATACATACTATATCTTTCACTTCTTTCTGTTTTTAAATTATTACAAATAAATGTTTTATTTGTATTTCATAACCGAAATAGACATTCTAGTCTAAAAGTGTTATTGCGGAGCAAACAAGGACAATCGAAACATAAAATTAAAGCAATAAACAAAAATATCACCTCTAAAAAGTCAAAATGAAAATTTGTTAGTAATTATCAGCTAAGATTTTAATTTATAAGTTTTATAATCTTACGTAAAAATGAAATGTGCTAAAAAAAGCTTGAAGGAAAAACTTGGCTTTTCTCTGCATCAAGGGTCCAGACATCGTTGTAAAGAAAAATGAGTCTTCTTTTTGTCTATTCGATTAGATGAATCCTTGTGGATATGCCTAAGATAAAAAAGCAACATGAGGTTTGTCAATATTTATCTTCTCTTCTCCGGAATCAAACCTGCACATCTAAATTGGGAGTTGATCACGTGCCCCTGACCTGACGCGCTCCCTTAAGACTTTATTTATATTTTTATGTTGGTAACAATAAAATAACATACTTACTATCATTAAAACTTACAACTTATACAATCCAAAAAAAATATGAATAAGTCAACTTACCTCAATAACCAATAATAAGCAATAGGAAAAGTAAAATTAACATAATTAGATGCTAGAATTCATATTTGTAAAAACGCAGGATAAGCTTTGAATAGGAGATCGACTTCCCAATCGACAACAAAGGGAAGTATTGAACTACGTCTCTTGTAAATTTCTGTCTTGAAGCTTTAATTAATATTTTGTCCCCTATCGAAAAATGTTTTAAGTATGTAAATAGAATTGTTGATGAGTTTTGATTTTGTTTTGTTTAATATTAGTTGTGTAAAATTTTATGTTTGTGCGTGTAATGATTAAGGTTTTTTTGATGTTTGGTAACATTCAAGAATAAATGTTGTACGAAGGTACAAAAAAATAATAATAATATTTTGTCAGTTCAAAACACTCTTTATGAATATTAGAAATTATATATTATATTATTATAATATAATATCCATAAGATATTGTAGTAGATATTATTATACAAACATTAACAAATCATACAACTGACTTATTCACTCGTCCTTATTAAAAATAACCGTAATTGACGTCTTCTTAGGCAGATACATAACACTATAGCAATCTAAAAAATGTTGATGTTATCCATTTCTCTTAGTTATTTTTATTTTCACTTTTATTTGATTTTAGACATTTATTTTTTTCTCAATAAAATACATATTGATATAAGGGACTTCAAACTCATTGGGAGTACAATAGCTATAGCGTAAAGGCGTGTTCAACTCTCAATGTTGAGGGAGCAAGTTCGATTCCCTAAGAGAAGAATCTTATTTTGGTCAACCTAATAGATAAGATCCTAGGTTCGAAGGTCTGATTTGAGCGCTATTATACTTAAAACTTATACAAACAAACGCAATTCTATCGATTGATATGGGCAAAAATAAATCAGTAGCTTCTTTATCACTTCTAAAAACCATATTAAGTTACATATGACTTTTTAGCATACAAAATATAATGTTTACCAACACATAAACAAGTCAGTTGAAAAATGAAGGCTCTTATCCCCTCTTTTCTCGAATCATGATTTTGAAATACTTTTATTGACTTTAAACACATACATATATATGTAGTAGAAATGATGAGTTAGTGCTCCCTAAACTTTTTTTTTGCGTTGACTTTACAGCTGAAGGCTCTTTTCTGTGAAGAGCCAAAAATATAAGTGTCAAATGTAAAAAATCGTTTATCAAAAAAGTGTAATCTATCATATATTTTTTGTGCTGTTGACTTGAATAATTGGAGACGGCCTTGGGAAGCTGTCAAGGAGTATATATGTATACTCAAAGAAGTTTTTATTTGCTTAGCCAACATTGTGTAAGACATAAGATATATATCCCATATATAAAGCGAAACACATTGAGTTACTCAAAATATGATTTCAAACGTTTGGTATTAAAATTATATTTTAAATATATGCTTATGATTTTCTTAACACATGTTTTAATACAGATATTTTAACTATTGTTTTATTTTTAAAAATTTTGTTCATATTTCTGAGAAAAAAATACAACTTTGCTTTTAAAATGATGAAGATAGCCGAGTGCGCTTTAATATTATTTTATAACCCACACCTTTGTTTACAACTTTGCTTACATCACGATTGATATATTTTTTACTCGGTAAA
>CP045898.1:14261678-14294475 GCA_013387185.1 Caligus rogercresseyi
AACGCATGCATCAGATCTGAGGAACTTAGAACCATAATGCCTCAGCGGCGGCAATATATGGAGCCCTTTCTCTAAGGACAACGCCTGGACAGTCGCCGCGAATGAAATGAAGTACTTCCCATAAAAATCAAAGCATCTTTTTTGAAATAGTGAACAATTATTGAAATTTTACTATTCCTCATTATTTGTTTTATTGATGTGCATTCAGTTTTTATTTGATGTTTGAAATGTAAAATTGTTTTAATATTTTATGAAGTTTTAATTTTAGATTACAATGTCTATTTATTATTTATTTTATACACAACTTCATGTTATAAGCTTTGATGAAAGAAAAAAAACGTACTTCATTATATGTTTATTCAAAAATTCCTAAAATCTCTTCATATTATTATATCTTTAAATATAACAATGTGATTTTGTCATTTTAAACGGAGGTTTTTATTTAACCGAAATTATCAGAAAATATATGGATTTACCTAGTAAACATCTTGTGCATTCTTTATCAAATTAAAGAACTCAAACATGAATATAACACCTTTTACATGTTTTTCTCTTTCTTTTGCATTCTGATTGGCATATAAATTGAAAGGGGTCAAGGGTCGTAAAGCAAAAAACATGTCCTCTATTCTTGAAGGACTCTTCACAAATAACAATAAAATGACAATGTGTGTTGGATTCAGTTCTTGTAACGTCAAGGTAGTCATCATTGAGGTTCTTAACACTAGCCCATCACGAAAAGCCTGCATACTTATGATTCCCTTCATCCTCTTGAAGTTGAGATAATATTTTTATTTTCAGCTGCGATGAGGTATCTAAATGCACTTCCTCTATGACTATATATTTTTTAATCATTATGTTTCGAACTCAGGACTGTCAGGAGCTGAATATTGAAACTAAAAATCTACTTTAAATAGTCATGAAAATGTCTAATTTTCTTTTCTTTTAAATAACATTGTAATGCATCTATTTGTGATACTATGAAGTGTATATCCCGCCATTGCTTTCATATTTAACAGATTTCCGTTGAACACTTGCTATTGAATCCTCGGTAGTAACAAGTTCTATGAAAAGATGATTTGAAACTTAAAGCGGCGACATAAACAAATTCCTTTCAATATATATCTTTTTTCTATATATATCCTTTATTCTCTAATACTTTTCAAATGCCCTACTTAAGCATACCTTAAGCCCTAAGAGGCTTTTATTCTCTCTATAGTCCCTTTTATAATATTCTTTATCATTTCTATTCACCTTCCTGTATCATCATTAATTTTAGTGATGATGGAAAGCGGCTATTAATTGAATAACTCCAAACACCTCACAAACACATACACGTACATATATGTACCGAGCCAAGTTTTTTGTGTATGCCCCTTTGCAGGGGATAATATTTTTTACTCTAGCACAAAGTAAGATTGTTTTGGATAAATGATAATACTAAGCAAGCCATGAGTCGTGAACCCAAAAACTATATTGAAGGTTACGACTGGAGAAGGAAAAATGCTTGTATGCTCACGTTTTCACATTTAGGAAAAAATAAAGTAGCTAGAAAAATCGTTTTCTTTTAATTATATATATTCGTTAATTGAACTTTCATAATATAAACAAAAAATAAATTACTGTATATATATATATATATGTAAATACCTTATTGTATATATATATAATATATATATATATACATACAGGGGCGGAGTGGCCACCGGGAGTAACGGACTATTCCCGGTGGGCCGCTGGCCTCAAGAAACATAATGGGCCGTTGACAGCCTCCTAATGGCATATTGGGGTCTGTATAGGCCGGCGAGGGCATAATTGTCCCGGTGGATAATTCTTCCCACTCTGTTCTTGTATATATATAGGTATGTATATTAGGGTTGTTCTTATTTTTCAAAAGTTTCAAATGTTAGCAACATTGTGGATTTTCTGTTTCTTTGTGATAAAAGAAGACACATACAAAGTTTGAACAAAATCGGTCAACATTACGAGGTCGCGCAACGAGGTCAAAGTTTTAAAAATTTAGTAAAAATATAGTTTTCCGCAAATTTCTTCAAAATGGTGGACGTTACAGACTTCAATAATAATTATTAATTTAAAGGAAATCTAATTTACTACCAGACGTATGTTTGATGTTTTTTAATAAAACAAAGTTTTCAGTAAAACAAAGGAAAAAATGGAGTGTGTATTGTTAGCTTATTTCATAGCTTTTTTGTATCAATTAACTTCACTCGCCTGTAGAAGATGACTTGTTCGCTTCAGAGTAAAATAGTACTTTTAAGTTTAGTAAAACTTTAGATGATAAATCCAAAAATGACCTTGGTTGCATTCTATCAATTCAGAATTCAGTACAATCTGAGTTTACATCATATGATTCAGAGCCTGTATTGACCTATAAGAAATCGATTATGAAAAAAATAAATATGTGTTTCTTAGATTTGCGTCAAGGTATCCTCTCAAAATTTTACTTTGTCTCTGACGCATTTATAATCCATTATATGCGTCATTTTGTACGCGAGATAGGCTTTTTTTAATATACATATAACTCTCTACTTATTAAATTGACATGATTTAGTATACCAAAATATTAAAGCTGGTTAACCAAGCTTTCATTTGATATGTTTGGTGTTCTAAAAATCGCTATATTTTAAGAGATATAAGCAAATACATTTTGCACGTATCTCCCCAAAAATTGATCTTTGATATGAGAATATACAATTACCATTTGGTAACTGCTGTTAGTGTTACCTGGATAGAAAGAAAAAAGAAGGGGAAGAAGTGAGGCAAAATACTCTTTCCCTTCTCTTCTCTTTCTATCCAGGTAACACTAACAGCAGTTACCAAATGGTAATTGTATATTCTCATATCAGAAGATCAATTTTTTGGGGAGAGTACGTGCAAAAATGTATTTGCTTATATCTCTTAAAATATAGCGATTTTTAGAACACCAAACATATCAAATAAAAGCTTGGTTAACCAGCTTTAATATTTTGGTATACTAAATCATGTTTAAGTTGAAAAAATTATCAGAGCTATTTTGAGTTGAAATATAGAGATGCCAAAAAAAATTCTATATTTTTCGTAATTTTTTGCATATTTTCATTTTACATATTATGTATATTACAACTACTTAAGTAAAACAAAAATGATTTTTGAAACTTTTTATTTCTTATATACAAAAAAACAACAAAATTTTTTAAGCTTTTTATTTCTTACTATACAAACATATTCAAATTGAAAATGCATGGAATGCTAATTACTAGCCGTATAAAACTTCTCTCTAAAGATCTTCTCTTGTGCTGCAAATTAGGATAGTCAAGAGCTATACTCCAGCAATAGTCAGCCATCATTTGGCTATCCCATATTCCTTGGTAACTGTTCTACATGTCCTTCATGTCCTGGTGAAACCTCAAACCCTGCTCATCACTAACACTTCCAAGATTTTCAGGACATTTCTTTAGGTGATAGAAAAGGAAATTAAGTTTGATTCTCATATATGCATTTAGCTACTTTTAGCTTACAAGCATACTATTTACAAGCTTCACATAATTGCTTGACTTGTTGTTTCCAAGAAAATTATCCACAACCAAGACAAAGGAACTTCAAGCATTATACACAATCTGGTTCATAATAAAAACAAACAGATGATCATTCATTAGCTTTCTGATCTGAGGATCATCACAAATTCCAGCCTTCTTTTTTTTACTCAGTCCTCACCCAGTGTTCCTCCCTAGCCCTACTATCCCAGTGACAGAGAAAGTAAAGGAATTCGGTTTCTTTTACTTTGATGGCATGGGCAGCTGGAATGGATCCTTATTTATTTCCATTATGGGTCAGAACAACTTTGAGACTGTATTTAGAACTGTCAATGAAAAGTCTCCACTCTTGAGGATTGTAATTACTTATACCTAGCTTATCCAGGAGATGAGGAATGTCATTACAGTAAAAAAGTCCATCTTTCTCAGAGAAGAAAGGAACAAACTCTGAATCTCTTGTTTTGTAGAAGGATATTGTTGTACCACTTTGAAGCAGATTATTCTAACTTAATTTAGAGGCCAAAAGTTCTGTATATTTTTTTGCATAAGTTGAAGTCTCTCGCAAGGTCATTTAATTCACACTGGTTAAAGTGCTTTGGCTGTGATGTTGTACCTTCAAAGTGTATGTCATCATGATTGTGTAAACTATCACATTGCAACTGCTCAGTCGCACTCTCATCATCTTTTAACATCTGAAAGTGACTCAAACACTGGAACTCGAAAATCTTCACTGTGGGGCACTGGTCTGTTAGCAAATCCAAGTTTGGAGGGCCCACTCTTTTATCATTCTTTAGGAGAGTCTTAAATATTAGAAGCAATTATCAAAAACTGTTTTAAGAAATTTATGTTGATTTATCTTTAATGTATCCTCTCAAAACCTATCTCCACCCCCACTAACATGAGTATGCCATTTCCAAAAACATCTATACTAATTTTGTAGCTCTATAAACAAAAGTTGCAAAAATCGCCCGAAATCGGTAAAAATGTTTTTGGCTTTTTGGGCCTCTCTGATAACTTTTGCAACTTAAACTAGTATATGCCCCCACTAATATGACCATGCCATTTCCAAAAACACCCATACCATTTTTGTAGCTCAACAAACAAAAAAGTTGTGTTTTTGTCTAAAAAGTCGAAAATTGAAAACAAAAAACTCAAAATTTCAAAAATTCTGACCTGATTGAGCAAAATGGTTTTTAATTTAGTTTTCAGGGACCCATTAGGTACTCAATCAGTTGATATATCCCAAGAAACTTTTTCACTGTTCCCCAATGTAATAATATACTTTGGATTTTGGCATACAGGCATGAACACCAGGGTAAGTAGAGAACTTCTTCGTCCGCACATAGGTAGAGGGGCTCTTAAGGTCCAAAGCTGTGTATCTAGCGAACGTCGCGAGGATAAAAGTTTTAGAACTGGGATGTGCCTACTAGTTAAATTTTTTTTAAGAGAGGGATAAAACTGTGAATCCTTCTGGGAGGTAATCGAAGTACGTCGAAAGTATTGATCTATCTGTTAATCGAACCCAACGTAGTGAAGTTGAGGAACTGTTGTCCAAATTTGATGGTGTTATCCTCAGAGGACAAAGCTGAAAATTGTTGAATGGATAAAGAAAATAATATATTGATAGCTAATTGAAAGAACATGGTTGATTTGACGTTGGTAAATGGCAATGTGGATTATAGTATTAAAAAATGCCAACTTTTTCAATAAAACATGGATAACTAATAATTTTTTTTAATAGAGAATTATAAAAGGGAAATAATTGTATTTATAAGAGGAATTATTTTTTCTGAAATTTCAAATTTATAAAATTCAGGTACATTTACGACGCTGTAACTTAAGAATTGTACTGAACTAAATCAGGGCCATTATAGAGCATGCTGAAGAACAAAGTATTTTTTTTCCTGACGTATGTCAACAAAGACCTGCGTTTCTTAGAGGAAAAATATATTTTAAAATAATTAATTATTTTTGCAAATTACGTTGTGAAAATAGTTAAAATAAAGTGACTATAGTATCTGCATCTATCACACGGATGTCAAACCTGGAGGGGGAGGACCCTCCCCCACTTCTCGGGTCCAATACCTTGAAAAAACCATCATACGGACGACACGTCGTCCCAAGATAACTCATCTCCTAATGAAAAGAATACGAATGAGCTTCTCGATCACGGCGAGAGCCTAAATAACTCAGAACCCCCAAACAATCGTCAAGAATGCTCCAAAGATCCCAGAGTCTCTGACGTCATCGACGAAGACGAAATCATCTCCTCCATTCAAAAACGTAGGACTTTGTGGTCTTTCTTCAAATTAACTATATCAAAGAAAGGTGAAGAAACCCCTCCCTCTGAAGATGAATTCTCAGACTATGACGTGGCCGATATTGCCATACATAAGCTTGGATTGCCTTCTTACGACATTTCTCACCTTAGCTCCGAAATGGGCCCTGGCAAGGCCATAATTGGAGTCAAAACGCCAATTGATATTCTCAAAAAAATTACAACCTTGAGCTTCCTTTTGTCTACGAACAACGGCCGAGTAAGTCCGAGTTTATTATTGACATTCCAGGGCTTAGAAACTCTCTCCTGAAAAATATTGCAAGACCATTCACACTTAGAGCTCTCAAGTTCCTGGGTAAAGCGTCTGAAAAAGAACTAACTGAAGCTTTAAGTGCTTTTGCAGAAAAAGTCTCCTCTCTGGCTACGATGGATCTGAGATCAATAGATCTAAATTAAATAGCCACCCGGCTTTTAAAGGAATGCTGAAGAACTAGGTTCATGCAACTTACTCCTAAGAGTAAAAGCTGAAGCAGGAAACCTCCCAACTTTCTTACCTGTGAATGGTCAAATAATAAAACTTGAATTCCAAAAAAGTCGTCGACAATGCTCTAAATGCTTTGAATACTTTCATACAATATCCAAATGCAATAATGAAAAGGTCTCAATTAAGGAGTACCAAAGATCCCTCCCTACAAATAATAAGCCCTCTTTCTCAAATACCAAAACGACCCATGAAATAGAACCCCAACCAACTTTGAACCTCTCCCTTCCTCAATCCTAGAATCCAATACTAAAACAGCCACGCTCGTGGATTGTGATTCATCCTCGCCAAAATCCCAAAAAACAGACTTCAAAGAAACGGACACAAACGCTGCGACTAAGTCTCCTGAATCTGAAACAAAAAATCCTAAATAGTAAAAAATGTCAGTTCACTAAAGAGACCTAGAAATTACTCGTCTGAAAATGAACAGCTATTACAACTTCCCATTGACAGTACACTTGAATCACCCCACGAACAAACAGATACTCCACCAGCAAACTCGGTCGCCTCAGATGTCATTGATCCTTTAGGAACAAATGAAAGGAGCATCACTGATGCGCTCATGTCCGCATCTCAAAATACGAACCCCACAACACAAAAGAGCTCCAACAAAAACATAAAACTAACAAAAAAAGATAATATGATATCTATTCTATCTTACAACTTTAACTCAATAGCTTCTACTCATAGAACAAACAAAACTATTCATACTTAAAACTGACAGGCTTTCCATATGTGGCAGTCCTTGTGGACACACGCCTGGTCAATCCCCAAATTATTCTGACATCATACCCTCCTCTCACATTCCTTTCCCGTCGAATGGTCAAACAAAAATATACATCCTTCTAGAGGGGTAACAATAATTGTTAACAAATCATTAAACCCTTCATTGATAAGCACAGATTAAGGCGGAAACTATGTGATAATCGACATTGATCTTCAATTACTAAAACCAGGTTATATGGTATATACGGACCTAATAGGGACGTTGATCGTTTCTACACGAATATTGTCAGCCACGACCCTTCCCACCTAGAAACAATCGTTGTAGGAGATCTGAATATCACACGGGATCCCCAACGAGACTGTTACAATTACCGAGGTTCTAGAAACAAAAAAATGGTTTGAATCTCGAAAAAGTAATTGCTAAATACTTACTTATATTTCAACCGGAAAATCCTTTAAAGACATTTAAAGGTTCCGCAAAAGACGGCAAGACATTCGAAAAAAGACTAGACTATATTTTGGTGTCTTCTAAAACTGCTACTCGTCTTTCTGATTTTAATAAATTCCCCCCGCTCATATCTGACCATTGCCCAATAGTAACGAGATTCCATACCGCTAAAAATCAACATGTATCCTATTGGAAGCTAAACATAAGCCATCTTAAATGTCAAGAAACGCGTAAAAAGATAATTAGTACAATAACGAGCCTCACTCATAAAATGAACATCGGAATCTACTCTCCTTCCTTCAGTCTTGAAAAAAATAGAATCTTCATCCAGGGGGATCTTTCTAAAAGCAGGGTCTGATAAGGCTATAGAACGAAGGGAAAAATGGAAAAATTAAAATTAATGGCAGATTCTTCGGAAGACCCGTCAGATATAAATGACCAAATCAATAAAATGATTGATTATGAAAATAAGGGCACTCTTATTCGACTGAAGTCAGCCTTAGCGGAGGATAATATAAAAGGGAAGTCTTCTTTCAAGCATTTAGAGGGATACATAGGCAATATGGGTAAGCTAAAAGCACCCGATTGGTGATTTCGTCTTCCCCATCCCGAGGAGGCCCATGAGGTCCACAACTTCAGTGGCGTACCCACTTGGGAGGGAGACAGCTACTTTTGCATGTCTCGCAATATCTGTGTGGAACTTGTCTAAGGCCTTGAGGTCGGCCACTACCCTTCACACAGCCAAGACCGCAGCTAGGCCATTGGACGCAGCGTCCCCATATAATCAATTCTGCATGGGCATTTTGTTTTTGTTTGTTTTTATTTTTTTATATAATTTTATTGTTTCTTTATTTATTTATATATTTTAGACTAGTTACAAATGTAACTAATATGCCCAATGGCAAAATATACTCGATTACACACACACTACGAAACAATGAGGGTATATTATCGAGTGACCTAGAGTTTATCAGAAACGAAGCTTCGACTTTTTTTGGAAGCCTGTATTCCTGTCAGGACTGCCAAAATTCAGAAGATGTTCTTTTTGTAAATTGTGGAGAGACATGAGGCTTAATTACTCCTCGGAGTTTCAGGATGGATTGTCCCAATTATCACCTCTTAATCGGGACGAAAAGGAACCCATAAATCCGATCACGGAACAAGAAATTATGGACTTTATAAACAATTATAAAAAGAAATATAAATTTCCTAGTCCTTGGGGCCTTCCATTCGAGTTTTATGAATCCTTTGCTCCACAACTTGCACCTGTCTTGCGTCTGGTATTCAAAGAGATTTTCCAATGTGGCTCAGTTCCTTCCTTCATGAATGAAGGTTTCATAAAATTAATTCATAAAAGGGAAAAGACCAACATATAATCACAAACTACAGGCCAATCGCATTACTCAACACCTTTTCAAGATACTTACAGTTATATTGAACAACAGGCTCATGCACTATGTCCCAGCGATTATAAACAAATCTCAGAAAGGCTTCATGAAGGGTAAAATGGCTGACGATATCCCACGTAACATACAGGACGCAATTACTGTCTCAAAAAAGAAGGTTTGGATTTCTCAGTAGTGCTGGTTGATTTTCAAAAAGCATTTGACTCAATATCTCATAAATTTATTGTAAGTCAGCTTGATAATAGCAATATCCCAAGAATTTGACGCATAAAATTGCTTCCACTCTGAGGCAAGTCTCTTGTAAAATCGACATACCTGGTCAAAACCCAAGCTTCATATTGAAAAAAGAGTCCGGCAAGGGGACATTCTCGTGCCAACTTAATTCATTCTAGCCATCAATTGTACTATGTGAAGAAATTATTTCAAATAAAAACATCATAGGACTACACACAGATAAGAGGACCTTAAATGTCAACTTTATGCAGATGACCTGACTAAATTCTTAACAGGGAGCACACCAGCTCAACAAAAATCAATCAATGAGCTCTTTAGGGTTCTTGAAGTCTTTCGAAGCCGTTCCGGGCTCTCCATAAATGTGAGTAAAACTGTAGTCGTCTCATCTATAGCATCCTTGCTGAAACCAATGTTCCTGGAATTGAAATTCCTGAAGTCGACTCGTCTTCTGGGTGTCCACATCGGCCATAAGGAAAACGAAACCGTCCTAGAAAATGAAAAAACATCATTAATAGTATTGAAAATACGGTTTCCTTTTATAAAAAACTGAATCTTAATCTTCTGGACAAAATCAACGTATGGAATAAAAAGATTATTCCGCGAGTAGTTCACTTACTCAGATATGTCCCTTACTCGGCTCTTACGAAGAAGTTTCTTATGGAACTCAAAGCGACCATACATATCGGACATCAGACTTCACACTCGAGTTCGCGATTTGGGTTTGGGCCTCGTTGATCTCGAATCATTTGGAAGTCCTAGAACTTTTCTTGGCTGAGGAGACTGAGGACGAGTGAAGAGTTCTGGGCTGTTAATATTAAAAGAAAATTTGCAGTTAAAACAAAGTGTCTGTTCGAACAACGAATCTTTATGGGCTCCGATGAACTATTTAGAATTGTGAAGAACATTAATGTGTCATGGGCCAATATGGTATTATCATGGGAGTCTGCCATGAGTGGAGTCTTCGATTTATTAAAGGAGCATGAACCACTGAACTTTAATAAAATCATAGGTAGTACTGATGAATTTTTCAACTATGATAATCTCACATCAAGAGGTCAAGTCTCGCAGCTACGGGGAAAATATAGCCCACAAACTTTTTTACTGGCGTCGAAAATTTTACAAAAAGAATCACATTCCGTTCCCTTATATGGCCCATTCACACCCTTTTATATTGCACTGGAGGTACTCCCCAAAATAGAACATAAAAATAGCATGAACGTTTACCTGAAGGCACATGACGCCAGGACCCTTGTGAAAAAAAGAATGGTAAGACTCGCTATAGAGCAGTGGTTCCCAATTGGATTCGGCTCGTGGACCCTAACGGTCTTCGGGCACTTTCCGTGCACCCCGCCTCAATTTTGTCAAAAACGCGAATTTCAATTTCAATGCGAGACATCTACGAAGTACAATTATATTTTATTATGACTTATATCCAGGCTTGTGAGCGTTCAGCTTTTTTTGCGTTCAGCGTTTAAAAAAATAGCGTTCCGTTCAATGTTTTTGCGTTCAGCGTTCCGTTAGCGTTCACTGACGATGTTTTTTTAGAAAAGAATCTCCAGAAAAAGTGATGACGTTTTTTTAGAAAAGAATTTCCAAAAAAGTGAGGATGTTTTTTTTTAGAAAAGTGAGGACGTTTTTTAGAAAAGAAAAAAAGTGACGACGGTTTTTTTAGAAAATAATTTCCAAATAATGTTTTGACGTTTTTTTAGAAAAGAAATAGAGAAAAAAATGATCATTACACGTGGACCCCCGGCCAGGCCTTCGTGGACCACTGTGGGAACCACGGCTATAGAGGACCAGGGTCTTCTTGACTTTGGATTTATCATGCTTTAATTAGTAAAAAAGTATTGTTTGGAATGAGATAGTGCTTTAAAAAAAGTATCATTTATTTATCCCATTATGATAATATATATATATATTATATACCTTCCAGGATGAAACCACTTTTTTAGTTCTTTTACAAAGTCCCAGCGATTCTGGTTCATTTTTTGATGCTGAAAACGAATATCTAATTTAAAAATCTTTAGCATTGTTAAAAATCGGACGTCACATGTTTCAAAGGTTTCGTTATGAAGCAAAACTTTTTTGGGTATTACTTATTTTGAAAAAATTAGTTTTACTAAAATTAGCTTTGATCAATTTATGACCTTGGATTTTTTTGCAAATTTTCGTCAAATAATATTTAGTGCCAGTAAATGAGCACCAGTGCTGACACACCAACCATTTTTTAAATAACAGCTCCTACTAGGGTTCTTTTTAGTGTCAAGAAGGAAAAAGAAAAAGAGGGTACTCATGTTGATGTTTTTAAGTTATCTTTTAAATACGTTTTTAAAACGACTAATGATAGTAGATTTTCCCCATTTAAATTTAAATTTTTAAATGTTGCAAGTAAAGCATACAATCTTTTTGAATGTTTATGTAGAAAATAAATTATTTCTTCCAAATAACCAAGTTATATTGCAATTAATTTATATTATCCGAAGGAAGACTACTTTAGTAAAACATAAGGATAAAATAGTTTTATCATAATTATTTTAATTTAGGGAAATAAAAAAAACTGGGTCATTATTTTCATTACAAACCGTCATGTCTTTTCTCATATTTTGTATAAAAAGATTTTTGTAATTGAAAATTTGTTTGAAACTTAAATCATATGACAAATAATATTTTTATTACATATATTTATTAAATAATATATATATTTTTTATACTTTATTAATATTCTTTACTTTAATGTAGAAGAGAAAATACGGCAAAACATATAGTTTTTATGTCATCCTACAACGGCAAGCAGTATGTCCAAATGTAAGATGGAGATACCTTTATATGCAATGGATCTGGTATATGTAACTAATAAATAATTGCTTTTCCTCAAAGACAAATCAATAAAGGTTAATGTACACATGATGTAAAATGTTTTTAAAATTAAGATGCGCCCCTTTTAATGCCTAGTTCGTATCAGGGGTCAGATAGAGAGTCCTTGGTGGTGCGCCAAGGAGAACGTCGAAGGTATTTATCTCCAAATTGAGCAAAAAACGAACTAAAACTGAGAAATTTTATCCAAATTTGAAGAAGTTATCCCTAAAAAACATAAAAAGATTACTGCTATATTGATAAAGGGTATGACAATGGATATATTGTTGAAAGAGTCCAAAAGATTTGGATCCTCAAATCCTTACGTCGGTAAAGACCAATGATAAGGATTGAATTAGACCAAGGACTACTTCAATCAGGACAAGACTGCACTCACGCTTTTCCCACATGGGTCTTATTTACTTGATATGGAATATATCTTTTTAGGAAATAAAGAGTATATATTTCTAATACAAATGATATTTTATTAGCATTTAAATTACAATAAAAATGAATATTTAAAACATATAATAAAGACAAAGCACTATCAAAATATACAAAGCTAGCCCAAGTCTAAAAATCAGAAGATTTTGATTGTAACTCAGCAGGTTTTCTTTCCTGAATTTTTCTTTTTTGGTATGGATCTGATGTCATCATTGAGTTTAGCAGTTAAATTTTTACCCATTACATTAAACAAGACGAAGGATATTCTTTGAAGAAAAGCCGACCACGAGTATCCTTCCTCACACTTTACTCCCACAACGGCTATAATGTCAGAGTTGGAACTGTCTTGCATCCTTTAAGTAAATGTAGCAATAAATGAAGGCCTAAGATTTGGGGTGCCAAGTAAATTGTCTTTTTCTTCAGGAGTAGCTGTAATGTAGGAGAACATGGAGTCAGCATAAAGATAGGAGAGGTAGAGAAGATCGGATGGAGTTGACAAGCCCCCTCTGCTTTTTATGTTAATGAACTCTTTCGGATCTGCATGATGATTGGTTGTGACATCGATGGTGATCGATTCCGGAGGAGTATCTCTGACGACATTAACCCTTGGCATGATGTACAACTGATTCTTCATCTTTAGAGAAAAACCAATATATCCGGCAACAAAATACAGAGCATTACTCTCTTCTTTGGAAGCTAATTCTCGTAGGGCATCCGGTTGCCAGTTAGGTAAGATGAGCTCAGCTTTTATCAGGTTTTTATCGAGTAGAGATTTGATTTCTGAAGTAGTCGTACTTGAAGAAAAATAAATGAATTTTTAAGAAGTTAAAAATATTATTGGCAATATTTACCTGTGAATTTGACAAGGCTTAGAATACGAATCTTTTTTTCGAATCTGTCCCACGCTGATGTAGTAGATGCCTCCACTTAGATGTCTTACCAGCCGAACTTTCTCTCAATGGGATCAGACTGGAACATGCCGAGGAGTACATAAGTGAAGTCTTCATCAAGGAGATTTATTCTGCCAAATCTGCTGCAGCAAGACTCGTCTGTTTTGTTGCTAAAAAGATTTCTGCAGTGAGGCCAGGTGTTTTTCTGCCTTGCCATTCTATGAGAAAGTCAACAAAGTCCATCAAAAAGAAGAGACCAAGCTTGTTCTTCTTAGAGATTGGTTCCCGAAGCTCATCTCTCTTTTTGTAGCCAACTCTAAGTGTCTTGACGTTTAGGATATTCCACATAGTTCTAACAAACTCTGAAAACTTGTCTGTGTCTTTAAACTCTGGTCTGTTCCTTGGCGTAGTATTAAAGTGCTCCAATGGATGACTCATGAAAAGATTTGTAAGATTCAGTGCTTTGAGGGTCGATTTGTGGGGCTGTTTGACTTTAAAGTGAGACTCCTTGAATTGAATCTCCCTGAGGTGGGCAAAATTTGGTCTGAAAGTCCCAGAGCTTCTGAGCTTTGATGGGCACTCGAACACCTTCACCCGTTGAAAACAATTGTAGATGTTTTTGAAGTTGTGCACATGATCGAACAGCAGGTAAACCTTCTTTGTTTCTTCTTGACGATGAGGGATGGAAGTCTCCAGTTCTTTGGATCTGTTTCTCTAGGAATAACCCTCAGCCAGGCGGAATGAAGTCCTGGTTTTTGTTTTTGTTTGGCCACAGATGAAAAGTAACACCCGACTGTGTGGCTCATTGCCGTAGCCCGTTCTGCATCCTGGAGCACAACACTTGGTTGCACGATTGCAATCACACGCAGTACTAATGGAGTCCAATAAACAACTATTCTCTTAGCAAAACGCTGCAATTTTTCATTTTCAATGGACCCATGTGAGACAGGTAGTTGGACCCATGATTTTGCATGCCCGGTCCTGATTACAGGCGTCTATTATATTATTAAACGTATACGTAACCATGTATGGTTCATAATAGCACCAATATAATATTATTTCTCATATAAACTTTCATACTTTGTTGCTACAGAGATTGATATTAATTATCACCTTTGGAAGTTAATTCGTTTTTGCCTTAATTACTAACTGCATAGACCACGAACCGTCTATACTACTAAGAAGTTGACTATTGCATACAATAAGAGCCCATGTTCAATTTAGTTACTTATACTCGTAATCAGGTGTAAACTGCATAAAACCCACATTTGTTTTTTAGAAAGCAGGAAAATGTTTCAAAATAGACCAATTTGGAGGGATTGAAGTATATATATTATTATATATATGTATGTATATATCCGGAAACGACCAGGTACTCGGAAATTATTTTCTAAAAATAAACGTTGTCACTTTTTTCCAAAATATTTTTTTTGAAGCCAGTTATTTTCTTTAAAAAACGTTGTCACTTTTTTTGGGAATCTCTTTTCTAAAAAAACGTCGTCACTTTCAGAATGACGAAGGAACTAAAATATACTTAAGTCCCGGTCGGGTTTTGGCCCGATCCAGCCCGGGTCCCGGCGAAAAAAGTGCCCCGGTCTTTTCCTGATATATATATATATATTTATATATATTTGTTATAAGGAAAACATTTCTTCCCAACCATTACTTTTTATTAAAATGAAAGGGTGCTTGCTAGCTTTGTGGAATGGAGTTTGAGCAAGGGGGTCCATCGTAGTGTACATAACCAGGGATACAAGAAGAATTGGATCTGTGTTATCCTGCTCGATAAAAGCAAACTATATGCTATAATTTTTTCATTTGAACATATAGGTAAGGTAATATGTAGTATCAGGATATTTTCCTCGGATCATTAAGTTTTAATTATAAATTATGTTCGTCTGTAGATACATTAATATAGCTACACTTTTTACTTTGTTCATACATATATTTAGAAATAAACTTTATTTTTTATACATAGGTATATGTACATAGAATTTATGCAGGGATTGAATTAGCTTTCCAAATGGAAATATGTTACATTGGGGTAAAAGTTTTCTAAGCACACTATGAATAACATGTTGGTATTGTGGTTTATACATATAATTTTTTTCATAAGTCCATTACTGATTAGAGTAACAAAAATATAAAAGCATAGTGTGTATGGTATCGATTGATAAATTTATTCATATTCAATTATCGTTATATCAATTAATAGTGATGAATCTCAAATGATAATACTTTAAATGCACAAAGTTCTTGGTATGACTCATGAAAAGTTTAACTTCGATTAACAGTGTCCTTATATTATATCCCAACATCGATTTCACAACCCACTCAAACTTGGAAGATTCGTAATGTTGGACGTCCAAAATTTATGGAAGTCTTGAAATTGCTTTTGTATTTCCAAAGCTATGGGACAACAGCAGCACTTGGTCTTGTTATATCAAGCATATTTAAAAAATAATGGAATCGACTATAACGAATCCCCCTGTCACAGGCTATCAAAAGTTTTACCCACTATCTCCATGTTGTCTGGAAGAATGAGAGGATTTTGTAATGGCTCAACAGAGTGCCTCAAAAAATATGAAACGTCCTTAGCTTGGAAAATGCCTCTTCTAAATTGTCAAAATGTATCCATCCCATATACTTTTAATGTTCACATTGCAAGCGATGTTATATTCTTTTGTACACAGGTACAACTTATTTTTACCATTCATTCACATTAAAAAAAAACTCACAACAAGCTTATAAACCACATAAGTATTTAAGACTTGCACATAAGTATTTTATTAGTGCTCTCAGGAAGCCTTTTACAGTTAATCGACATTTTCATCCTTCAGGATCAAAATCTCCATTTTATCCACAAAGTTTTTACACAATGCTTCCACAGTCTCAACAATAGTACATACCTTTTGAATCCTACTTAAAGAGATGTGGGATATAAAAAAGTAGAAGCGACCGTATCGCTGCTGTGAATAATACATTTCTTACATCCTCAGAATAATGGTTCAAGTATCGTATTTTGATCGGTTCAATGGAGGTGGGAAACAAGTTTTTAAAAGACAATCGAAAGAACTGTTTCTTCTGTAAAATACACTCAGAAACAACAGATCATCTCCTTTGGAACTTCCCTGCATTAACAGAGACTTAGCATCCCTCCAAATCTCCTAAGAAGACTTCTTCAATATCAAAACTTCCGCGGAATATTTCCTAGCGTTCACAAGGAATTTCAAATGTGACGCCGTCATAACCCAAGTACACAATATATTATACAAAATGCGAACCGTTAAAAACTAAGACCTTTCTTTATCATCCCAATTGCTTCTTTATATTCCAAAGTTTTATTACAGATATTTATATTTATTTAATTACTTTTAGTGCCTTTTTTAAATGATTTTTCCATATTTTTGAATGTTTTCATCATATTTGTTTCGTTTAAATAATTTATATATGATTGATTATTTATTTACAACGTATCTGCACAGTTTTTTAGTATATCTTTGGTTGAATTTGTCGAAATATATGCTTACTGGGCCAAGAAAAAAAACAATGTCCATCACTTCAGATCTGTAAGGATATTTAATCAACAAACAGAAATCATTTGGGATTTACGATTTTTAATGACTCAAAAACTGATACGAGTTAACAAAAGATATTTGCATAAGGTAAATATCAAACTGTTCAAAAAATAATATGTATGAAGTTAAAAAAGGTGCATTTATTGATGAAAGATTAAAATGTTATGTTTCCATGTTTTGTCAATAAATGTAATCAATTTGATTAAGTATTATTCTACTTTTGATTACTTTATGCAAACAATCCCTTTTTTAATTTTCATAGATTGACAGGTTAGTTCTGAATCCGTATTTGAAGTAATATAGTCAAGAACGTATTTTTCCCAATTGAAAAGGTTGAATAATGCAATTTTTCAAGAGTAACTTATATATTATTAAGCACATCAAACGTTTTTGTTCATGAAATACTAAATGGTTTTTGAAAAATGACTGTCTAATTTTGGCTATATTTTGAAAAACCAATGAACTTATCAATAAATTTGTTTATATATATTTTTTTATATATGTATATATAATCTTTTGATTTTTGTAATGTTTAAGTTTTACTGGATAACTTAAAATGGCATAATATTTTTTTTATTTTGAGCTTTAAATTGAATTTGTCGGCCACCTTTATGACGCCATCTTGAAATATTTTATTGGATGGAGGAGGAACGAAGTGAGGAAGGGATGTATGCAAGAAAGGCTTGAGATCAACTATATAATTCATTAATATAAATAAATATTTACAGCTACAAAAAAAGTATTCTTGAAACTTAATAAAGTATAATATCAATAAGGGTTTACAGAAAAAACAGATTTTAATATGTAACAGATTCTCCTATCCTTCTCCATGCTCTGTCTCTATCTGTCAATCTATCCTTTTCTTATATAAATACGTCACCAGATGGGGCGGCAGACGTTTTTTTCTTCTGTTTTCTCAAAGAGACTATGTTTGAATATTGTTAGCCTATTTGTAAAAAATAATCCCCGCTTTTATGAAATATATCTTAGTTTAAATCAGAGCATCGAAGGTGGCACTCATTTACAAATCTCTCTAACCTCCAGGGAGAAAAAATGTATTTCGGTAGGGCGAATTGATTCACTACAATGTCAAATAATAATTCCTAAAAGCCTTTAACTCATTTCCAATTTACCAATGATGTCGTTGCAAAATACATGATTAAGCATTGGGTAATGGAAAAAACAAGTTGGAAAAACATTAGTGAAACATCTGGCATTCGATGTTTGATGAAATACTCTTTTTCTTAACCTTTCGAGGGTCCATTTATGGATATAGTTATTTCACAGGTCATTACTCAATTAACATTCTACCATTCAATAGGAATTGTAAACAGAGGGGATCAGGGAGGTGTAACTCAGATGTACATATTTTTAGTCCAATAGTTAATTTGAAATATATAACAAGAATGTTATATAAAATAGTAAATGGCAAAGTTCTAAACTTTTTATAAGTTATTTTATTTTTGCTATAATTTTATAATATTCAATAAAAAAAATAGTTTTTAACAATCGTTCAATCAAACGAAAGAGTAAAAATAAATAATCTTGTAAAACGTTATAGCGTTCATGGTCATTAATGTTATATGCACTTAAAAAATTACTTGTGCTCGCTCAAAATGAACCGGTAGTTTCATATATAAGAAAAGAGATTGATAAACTTAGGTTTTAAATATGAAGTTTGAAATATTTATTCCAACATATTTTTTACTTCTATATTTTATTCCACAAAATATAATATATCCAAAACATTTTAACGCAAAAGGTAAATCTGTTAAGGTATTTCAAATTTTTATGTGTATTATTGTTAAAACTTCATAAATTAAATCTAATGGTTTCCTACTGTAGACAATAGGGAACGTTACCTGTTACGTCAGGGATGTCATGGTACTGAAATATTAAAGTATAATATCGCATAATACAAAAAAAAATATCGAAAAAATACTATAATACTGAAATGATTAAATGAAAGAAATAACCTTAATTTTAGGGAATATAATATAAATGTTTAAACCTTTCTAAAATGTGTTTGTATATTTCAAGATGATGCATATGAACGATACCTCCACATAAAAGCCTTATCGTTAAACAAGAAACTTAATATACTCAAAATACAACCTCCCATCTCTTTTTCACTATTATCAGTAATATATGTTGTATCAAGGGACGCTGTTGTATCTTGAGCATGGTAACGACGTGACACTTCTTCCCTCATGCTTACTGAACCCGAAAGGAAAAAGAAGAAAAAATAATTTATGTTTCTCATATGTATTACATACATTTATTAATAATATCATGCAGTGTTCTTCCTGATTTTGGCAAGGAAGCCGTCTTTTCATTGTTGGAGGCGCCTTGAAAATCAATAATTTATTTGACAGCTGGTAAGGGGGAAAACATTGAATGCAAGAATGAATAAATATTTTACTCCTTGACAAAGAAACGGGATCTGTTTTTTTTTTTGCTTTCATGTGGTTTATGTGAAGTGCCACTGAATAGAAGAAAGAAAAAATAACGCAAGAACTTTCCCTATCGGCAACCAACCATTGATTTCAATGTTTTTTTAAAAAATTAGATAATAGTTTTTGACCAAAAATAACGGACTGATGATACAATTGTGCCCATGGACAGCGATAAAGCTATTTTCACAGGAATAAATTTTACATGGCTTAAAAAGCACGCCTTATATACACATGCATAAACATGAGGGGGGGGGGGAGAGAGTCAAGAGTGACGTCACCATCAACAATCGTCAAATAATTATGTTAAAGGCTCATAGAGATTTATGGTCTTCATATCTTTTGGACAACCATCAGGACATCATGAGACTTATTTCATAGAAATACAGGACTGAGGCGTCCAATAGCAATTCCAAAAAGTGAAAAGTCTTCATATGGAGGAGGTTATGGAAGACGGAAATGCAATCACGAAGATGAGGGGTAGGACTCCATTCACGAAGAGGAGGGACGAGGAGCCCTATGCCGAAGACGAAGGAACGAACTCTTTGGACGAAGACGAGGGATGGGAAGCTCTCTAACGAAGTCCGACGAGGGGTAGGGCTCCATTCACGAAGACAAGAGACGGGGAGCTCTCTAACGAAGATGAGGGAAGGAACTCCTTTGACTGACGAAGACGAAGGGTAGGACTCCATTCACGAAGTCGAGGTGAGGGGAATGTGTCTCTTACTGGGGGGGAGGTAGGAGACTCGTTTCTTGGTGTCCAAGGCATTTATCCTGGAGTCCCGGGAAATTAGAAGGAGGGATGGAGGAAGGAAGGGATCGAGGGATCTCCAACAAGTTTGAAGTCTAGGCCAGAATGCTTTCATGACACCCAAAAAATAGATTCCCAATTATGATCAGTGGAGGCTCTATTATTTGACGATGTTGATGGTGACGTCACTCTTGACTCTCTCTCCCTCCCTCATGTTTTTATTCAAAAAAAGTCATGACGTTTTTTTGAGAAAAGAATCTCCAAAAAAAGTCATGACGCTTTTTTCAGAAAAGAATATTTCGAAAATTCCTTTCTAAAAAAAACGTCCTCACTTATTTTGGAAATTCTTTTCTAAATAAAATTATATTAGACAAACGAAAGAAAATATTAAAATCCTGGCCCAGTGTCTAAAAAAAACCGGGACACCGGGCCGGGATGCTCAAAAAACAGCCGGGACCTGGGTGTTTCCTGATATATATATATATATATATATATATATATATATATATATTTATGAATATAATTACCCAAAAAGGTAGCTAATAATTATGTATTACTTAGTAATGCCACCAAATAAACGTTGCAGAAAACATTAAAATTTATTGAACCATGACTTGCATTAGCGAAATGACCTTTTCATTTCTTCGATCAAAGAATAATGATAAATTTTTCAATCAGTAACATAAAAAACTTTGTATTTTATGATGTCTAAATTTAAGAAGCTTTTATATTATTATCATGAAATTATACTTTTCTTGTGACTTATCTTCTCATCATTTACCTACCATTACCCCCTAAAAAATAGAAGCTTTCATGATGCATGAGGTCCTGGGGGTTGGAGACTAAGAACAAATATCAACTTTGTTCTCCTCTTCAATCTAGTTGACAGGGGCGTCCCTTAAAAAACCATGTGATTGATTCCTGTGTCATCAAAAATACCTACATTTATGTATACGTGGACTTATTACCCAATGATAAATGTAGCTCACAAAATTGATCATCGAAAAAATACTTACAGTTGAAGGATGCCACAATGACTACATAAAAAGTGATTATAAAAAACATTTTCACACTGCATATGCCGCTTTCTTGTTGTAATTTTACCTAATGCTAGGAAAATATTTAACAACGCAAGAATATATCAAGGTAAATGCATGTATTAAGGGCAGGATTGGCACTGAAAACCCCAACCCGAAAAAACCCACTTGAAAAAACCCAGAGAAATTGTTTTTTTTCGGGGTTTTCAAAATATTAACCTTTTTTTAAGTAATAGAAACTCACTTTTATTATTTATATTTTATCAACTTATTATAGACATTCATAATGCATAAATATGCATCTACTGATGAAATTACATACATTAATTAGACGTTATTTTAAATTGTACAACGTAGACTGACTAACAATATTATATGCTCTTCACGTGAGTAGTCTAGACCAGTGTATTCATTAGTAACGCTTAAACAAGAATAAGAATAGGCAAAGAGAGACACAATATTTTACATACACATTTTAAAACTTCTCACACACTAAACACAACTTAAGCAGGGACCTACAAAAAGAGACACGAAGACTAGACTAATCCGGCGACACACTACTGTTCTTAGGCTTTACTACTGCGTACACATGAGTCAAAATAGACAAAGAGAATCATAGTTATCCCATTATTTTACCGTTTTAGTTGTATTTTGTAATTTGTGCTTAATAATTAAAAGTTTGTCAGCTCTTCGTGTGAGATCATACTCACTTATTAGGTAAAGTATCCATTGATTAATTCGATTATAGAGTAGACCTCACAATTTACATTCTAAATTTATCTACAGAAAATAAGGTTTCACAATGCCTCAAGTTACGGATTCTGGTAGAAAGAAGGATCAAGCATGGCTAGAGGTTGCAGATCTGAAGGATACAAATACTGGAATGCCTAGTAACAGCAAGGTGTTGTGCTGATACTGTGAAACTGTTATCAGCAAAAAAATCGAAAGAGTAAAAGAAAACCTGTCGAAATGCAATAAATAAAAGCTCCTCCATCAGAAAAGAAACTATTATTTCAGAAACAGAAGATTTAACCTCTCCTCGACCACTTTCATCCTCGTGTTCATACCAGCTGTGCAGAACAGAATCGAGGGTATCCACCTCATCATCAACGTCAGGGAGCCATTCATTTATATCCTACAAGAGAATTAGAGACAACTCGATGGATCCCTTCATCACAAAAACATCAAACGAGAAAAGTCGACTTCTTAACTAACAAGTGGCAAAATTCTTTTTCTAACAGAATGTTCCCTTTCATGCTATTGAAAGTGAGCACTTCAGGCAGATGTGCCAAGATATTCGTCCAGGCTACACTGCTCCTAACAGGAAGATGCTAGGGGGTGAATTACTCGACGAGATATATGACGAGGTGAAGGAGAAGACTGCGGAATCAATGCTACAAGTGAAAACTGTATGTATTACGCAAGATGGATGGTCATCTGTTCAAAATGATCCAGTCATCGCCCACGCCTTTTGCGACGGACAAAAGACTTATCTTTTGAACCTAATTGAATGTGGAACAGCTCAGAAGACTGCAGAATACTGTACCCAGATTTTATGCAAGGCTATTCAGCAAATGAAGAATGGGTATCAAAAATATGTGTTTGCTATATGTACCAATAACGAAACAAAGATGAAAAAGCTTCGCAAGCTTCTTAACCATTAATGCCGATTGGGAACATATGTTTCCAGAGCTTAAAAGCGTTATTACAAGCACAACTAAGCATATTTCAAAGTTCAAACAGATTAACTTTATTGCACAGCTTTACAGACATGACATAGCCCATAGTATTTAATAAAATAATAATAATGTACTGGTAATTGCTGTTGGAAAGTACGTGTTTGAGCACGTTGAAAATATGGCGAAATCGTATTGTTCTAATGGGTATGTAACAGCCATTTATGAATGAATATTAATAATTTTTAAAGAAAACGATTTTAAAATATATAGCTTCTTTTTAAATATTTACTCTATATATGTTATCAATGTTTTTTCAAAAAAATGCATGAACACTTAGAGTGGGAACAAATGTGCCCATTCGGCATTCAAGTGAAGCTGTGCCTAGCATAAAGTGATGAAAAATAACAGATTCCACGGAGAGCTTATGAGCGTTGACGAAATAATGGTCCCCTATATGGACGGCATGGGGATAAACAATACATCCGAGGAAAACCTCTCCGATTTAGTTTCAAGTTGTGGGCAGCTTGTGCTGCTGACGGTACCTTGCTACATGTCGAACCTTATTGTGGATCCTTCACCAACATTCCTGATCATGGGTTTGGTCATGGTCAAATGTCGTTTTGGAAATGGTAAACAAGACCAAGTTAATCCAAGGGCAACACGTCATCTGTGACAATTATTTCGGATCCATTCCCATGCTTTTAGAATTATCACGGAATGGAATTGCCTGCACCACAACTCTTCGTGAAGATCGGCTGGGTGGCGCTCCAGTGTTGACAAAACAACTATTAAAAAGAAATCTCGAGGATCCATGGACAAGGCATTTACTGGTTGTTCTCGATTGTCAAGTGGAAGGATAACCAGGTAGTTAGTGTGGCTTCAAGTAAAATGAGAGCTCAACCACTACAGAAAGCAAGACGGTGGGATCGAAAAAAGAGGAAGTATGTTGAAGTTGACATACAAATTCTATTAGTACGTACAATCGGAACATGGGAGGCGTTGACCTTTTTGACCAGCAAGTTGCCGCATATAGGGTAAGGATAAGGTCCAAAAAGTGGTTGTGGCCTTTGTTTGCTTGGAGCCTAAACGCACAGGTTGTCAATGCATACACTTCAGTAGACGGGGCAATCCTCGTCTGAGTCTCTTGGACTTCTCGAGAAATTTAGCCAATGTGGTCCTAAAAACTTATGGGGTTGCAAAGAAGCGTCCAGGACCAAAGTATTCATTGGTGAGCGCTACAAACAGTATTCGACTAAATGAAGGTAATCATTGGACAGCAAGAGGAGTGCATTCGAGAAGTAGATGCCAGAATGCAATGGAAGAACTCCTCATATCTGCAAAAATGTAATGTTCCTTTGCATACAGAATGCATGGAACTTTACAACACAAAATAAAAATATTATCAAATAAATAAATATATGTAAACTTTTAAAAAAGAGCTGTAGTCAATAGAATATATACTAAAATATGTTATGCTGTATACATTATTTAAATGCCGAGTGGGCACATATGTGCCCGGGCCGTATTTTTTAAATGTTTATTAAATATGACTTTTTTTTTGTTCGAAATGTTTTATAGCACTATATTGATTCATATAATTTAAAAATTAGGACAAATTTCTTTACAGATAATTCTCGGCATTAATGGGTTAATTTCATATATCCCGATATGATAACATATGGATGTAATGCACATTACCTCGCTTTGCTCGAAGCAGATACAGCTAGCATGTCTGTAATGAAAAAAGGTACTTGAAGTGCATAAATTCTTCAGAAATGTTCACTTGGCGCATAGTCTTTTGAAGGAGAAGGAGGGAAGCAACCACAGCTCCCAAATAATACGGTGGAACAGTCACATAGCCTGCCTTGAAACATTCAATGCCAACCATTCTATATACGTTGAGTTGAGAACGGAGTATCTGGAGAAAGATATATCTATGCCTGACAATGTTGCTAAGAACATTGACAATATTGGACTCTTACGAAAACAAGTCGTCTACTTGATGAGGTTAAGAAATTTGGAGTAGCTCTAGACACACTACAGAGGGAAAGTGCACCATAGCAGATGCTTGTCATGTATGGTATGGTCTTCTGAAAGATGATGAATTGGAACCGTTCAGACACGCAATATCAGTTCGTTTCAAGGAGGCAGTAAGTGAACCCCACTTATTAGCATACATGACAGATCCCCAGTATCATGATAAATGGGAAGAAAATGTCAAACAGGACCTTCAGAACGAAGTTGAGGAGTGGCTTAGCAATAAGAACCTGAATACCTGATAGAGTTCTTCAAGTTGCAGAAAATCTGAGACTTATCCTAAGCATATGTTTACAGAAAACATTAGAAACTAGAAGCCAGCGACTGGTGGTCACTCATCAACAGAAGTGTTCTTCTGGGACAACTGCAGAGTTCGCAAGGCTTATGAAAAGCCTTCACAGCTGCCCTGCCAGTTCAGCTGGCATCGAACGATGTTTTAGCACTGTCGGATTTGTTTGGTCCAAAACCCGAAACCGATTAGGGATCGAAAAGGCCAAGAACTGGCCACCGTGTACAGGGCACTTCGGTCTAAAGATTGTAACTATGAAAGAAGACATTGTGAAGACACTGGTACAGGAAACAAGGCAGCAGAGGAATCTGAGGCCGACACAATAAGCATCAAATTATCTTCGAGTGAAATTGAATGATTGATTATATATACTTAATAAAAACAATTTCTATTATCGACTGGGTTTATTTTATTTCTTTGAAGTACATTTAATCTTTAATGATGGAAATGTTGGATTTTTTACGGGTCTTCATGTAGAAGGAGGGGAAAGTATGGGTTTTCGAGGTCAATACTGCTTGAACAACATTTTTTTAACCAAACTATTTGAATTAACTCTTATCTATTTATTTTTACGTTTGAGGGTGATGTCCAGGATAATAAAAATATTTTACGTAAATATATACACTGAGAAAGAGTTATAGACAAAAAAATATTTTTAAAACACCCTTCAATTATCTACAGTCTACGTAGACTCAGTCAGATGGCACTCCACTATGTCGTGGCACCACTTTGATAAATCCTTGTCGAATCTTGCTGTTTCTTTTCAAAAGTATCGAAAATACTCAATAAACCCCGAAAAAGCAGCCCAGTGGTTTTTAACCCTGGTTGTGAGAGGAACTATTGGTGTTGCTCACAGTCACGTTCCATACAAAAAATTCAGAGGATTTACATCTGGGGATCCGAAAATCTTTCGACCAGAAGTGTGGAAAGTTCTCTTCCCACCCCTTCTGTATCACTTTGGACGTGTGTGCCGGAGCACCGTCCTGCTGCCAGATGTAAGGTCTTCCCTCGGCCACCTCATCCATCCATTCGTGTTCCTCAGTGTGCACTCAGTCAGGTTCGACACCAGTGTGCTGTGGCACTCACTTTGATAAACCTTGTCTAATCTATGTGTCTCTCTTCAAAAGTCTCGAAAAAACCAATAGCACCGAAGAAGAAACGCCAATATAACCCCCAAAAAACAATGAACCCCGAAAAACCCAATAACACCCAAAAAAAAAACCAGCCCAGTGTTTTTTTTTTACCCGGTTTTTTCCAACCCGTATTAAGGGTGGTATAAATTTAGTATAAACATAAGTATATCTATGCAGCGATTACACACATGTGGTGGTTCAGCAAGAGTCCAATTTTTTTGTTGTGAAAATGAGTTATCCTCACTATAATATAGTTGGTAAATTCTCCTTCGTTTGCATTTATAAATATTTCAACTAGTTGAATACAAGCTCCAATAATTGCTAATTATATATTTAAATTGATAATTGCTAAAGAATAAATCTCTATTGGACTATCTTTGAGGATCATATCGGAGGGATCATGTGGAATTAAATCCTATAACAAATAAGTCCAATAGAAAGAAAAGTATTCTAACTTATCAAAATAAAATGGCATTCATGGGTAAAAGCCTGCGCAACTGGTCATAAAATCCTTCTGAAATATTTGGCCTTCCTTTTTATGAAGTAAAAAAAAATGCGTTGTCTCAATTTCACTATTTTCATTTATAATTATTTTCTTGCTGAAACAACTCACATGTGTATTTATTGTTTCTTATGCCAGAATAGTGAATAATGTTTTTAAAACTATATGCATAAAAAAGACAACTACAGGTCCAGTTCATCGTCAAAAAGATCAAAAATATCATATTACCCATCGTGAAATGGCTAAACATATTTATATGAGAAAGAAAATAGTTTACTGGACATTTTTATAATGAGCTATTCGAATACTCCCAAAGAAATCTTCTTCCATTAACTATATTTATGAATAATGATGAATATGAGTTTATAATATCTGCAAACAATAGTATTATCATATACGATCGTTCTCTAGATCTAGGTAACAATGATGTATGTGGAATTATATGATATTACAAAAGCCAATCAGTTGCAGCAGTAAATATTGGATATGATGCACTGATTCATATTTACTATATCGACTATAATAGCATTCATATATTTAATGTTTCAATTCAATGCATCTTATGCTTATAATGTGAATTCTTTAACATTCTACATTACGAAAGATTTAAAAGCTATTTCTCTTTTTTGTTATTTGATTTTCTCCTCCCTTTTTTCACAATGTGCTTATATGTTTGTATTTTCTGTCATCTTCATTCAAGAAATGGAATCGTAAGTTCTATTGAACACAATGAGTAATTCAATGCATTTTAATGCGTTCGAATGAATATATATATATATATATATAACATATAAATATATATATATATATATATATATATATATATATATAATATATATATATCCAAAGATAATAGATAATACAAGATGCGCAGAACGCAATGTTTAGATTCCTCTGATTAGAAAAGAAAAACTGAAACGTCACAGATGACGTCACAGTAGCTATTTGTTATTAAATAAAATCAAAGGTACATTTAAAAACAGTGATTAAATTCAAAAGGAAATAAAAATTTGAAACACGGGAGCTCTCCAGCGGAGGCGGAGCTGCAGAGGACGGCCACGTTTCTCCGGAGCTCCTAGATGCGTGCGGGCTACCAGCCAAAGGCCTCAGAGTCCCGTGCGGTGTTCAGGACTTCCACTTCCTCCCTGATGCTGAAGCTGTGCGTCCCCGGGTGGCTCGTGGCGGGATGGAGCCTCCGGACGTTATTCCTTTGAGAGCCTTTACGTTCTTAGCTTTGTTGTCCTAGAGATATTAGATACATTGGCAAATCGTAGCTGTGATGACGTCACATTTTTTATTGGAAATATCCTTCTTTGTTTTCATGAGTTCTGCCCCCCCCCCTGATATATATCAAATAAGAAAATCTATACACGAGTATAAAGCTTTCAGAATAATAATAACAAAAGTATTGTTTTTTTGAGGTGATTCATAAGCTAAACACCCTGTGGCCACGTGTCCATAAAATAGAAAAAAGGTTACTCTATTAAGGGGAGGAGAGGATATCAGAACATCTGGAATATTGATGGGTTTCAAATGAAATGGTCCATACTAAGTCTCATCCTTATTTCGTGAGTATAAAATGTAAATATACATTCTACATGGATACACAGTTTTATTTTTAACTTGTATACAGTTTATTTTGTTTATTTTTTCAAAGTGTATTAAATAATCATGATGGACATTTAATGAGCAATAAAAAAAAAGCAAGCCTTCTTTTAAAAAAATATTTTGTGCTTAATATGGGTCCCCTTCACGTCATACTAATTGTCATAACAAATATTTACAAGATAATAAAAATTATTAGCTACTAATAATAATTGGTTTTTTCCTTCTCCATGAGTATCATCCAAATATATATATATATATATAACTTAAAAACATCAACATGAGTACCCTCTTTTTCTTTTTCCTTCTTGAAACTATAAAGAACCCTAGTAGAGCTGTTATTTAAAAATGGTTGGTGCGTCAGCACTTATGTTCATTTATTGGCACTAAATATTATTTGACGAAAATTTGCAAAAAATAACAAAGTCATCAATTGATCATAGCTAACTTTTGTAAAACTAGTTTTTTTCAAAATAAGTAATAACCAAAAAGTTTTGCTTCATAACGAAACCTTTGACACCAGTGACGTCCAATTTCTAACAATGCTAGAGATATTTTATTTAGATACTCGTTTTCAGAATCAAAAAATGAACCAGAATCGCTGGGTATATGTAAAAGAACTAAAAAAGTGGGTTTTTTTTTTGGGAGGTCTATATATATATATATAATAATAATACTTATTATTATTATATAGAGGGCTCATAAATAAATAAAAACATATAAGTGCATATCCAATATTTTTGAGTGTTTATTTTCTCAATTAGAATGTGTTGCTTATCTTCTTTTCCTTGTAGAGCACATTGTAACTGAAGAAGATTTTCTTTCATGATTTATTTAACTTTGTTCTAATAAATTAGAAAATAAAAGGCCGCAATCGTTTTTTTATATTTCACAGTCGACCCATATATTCACGATACACAATCGAATAAGGTAAACATTAAGGGACTCTGAAAGATCAACGAAGAAAATTCGGCTGTACATTTGTAAGATAAACCTCGTTCAGCTGAAGTTGGTTCCTAAAAAACCCTCATATTTGTTTAGTAACTTACATTTTTTTTAAATACTCTTACATCGACAAACATTTATCTCCTTTAATGCGACATAAATTTAATAATTATGAATATTATTCAAGCAAACATGAAAAAACAATATTTGTTATCATTTTCACTATTTTTGCATAATCAGGAATAAATTTTCCTTAAAATTGAAGTTATATGTTAACCGATCAAAGGAACCAAAAGATGAAGAATAATATATTACAAAAGCTGTCAATAATAACTGACTGAGCTTTATTTTACTTAAAGAAAGATATACAAAGGTATTATTTAAAGTTCAATTAAATTTACAAAAGATGACTAAAAACACGAGGATTAAAGATATATGTATTCAAATTATTTTAACTCTAGAATGACCTTCCGGCTTAACCTTTGAATTTTAAATAAAATACACCTGCACAATCTATTCTCCTCTCTTGCTCATTTTTTATGAAAAAATTTTAACCGTTGGAACTTCCAGAATTTGCCTCAGATGGGAAAATAGTCTTAATACCTAAGAAAATAAAGAACCGAAATTTTAAAAAAATTGTCTCTTACTATGGCACCAAATTCGATTTACAATATATTTTCATATATTTTAGCTAATCGAATTAAAGGAGTTTTAAATTAAGTTTACACGATGCTCAGTAGGGATTTTTAAGACCGCGTGGACATAATTCCTTTTACACTTCAAACACTTGCCAAATGTGAAAATCATACGTCTTTAATAGCTAGTGATTTTGCTAAAGCGTTTGATTCTTTATCACACAATTTTATTGTCCAAACACTTACAGAAGAAAGTTTCGGCGATTTTATTATAAGAATGGTTGTACTTCCCTTGCCAAAACAAAAAACCCATAGAATATGGAAGCCATAGAGCACACTCATATTATAGAGGTGTTCGCCAAGGAGACCCATGGCTGGAATCCTTTTGACTTATGCATTGACGGTCTGCTCCAAAGAATTCACTCTGATCCGAACATTCGTGGATTTAGTTTATCAGGAAAAGTGTTTAAAATGTTTTGCTACGCAGATGACATGCATGACCTATTCTGGTAATCCACTTCAACCAAAAGGTCAATCCGCAGAACATGCAATTTTTAAATCTCTCTCTATTATTCTGGCTTAAAAATAACGTTGAAAGACTGAATTTCTCATCCCCTTTGGAGGATTGTAGAAAAAGCCTGGCCTATACTAAATTCATCTGATTATATGAGATATTTGGATCTTGCGATTGGAATTTAACAGTTCTAGGTTAAATCGTGACCTCATGATGTCAACACTGAAGGAATCGTGTTCTTTTTCCACTCCCTCAACTAAACGTGTGGATAAAGTCAGAGCCTGGGAAACTATATTGTCCCAGGTGAATTCATTTACTTCGTGTTACACCTTTCACCAAGGAACATCCGGAAATTCTAACTATGGAGAATTCTCTCTTGGGCTTCCACAAAAGAAGAAAAATATCCCAAAACGAATTCACAATCCACTCAGACTTGGAGGATTGGAGTCTTGGACGTCCAAAATTTATAGAAATCTTTAAATGCTTTTGGATTCGAAAGCTATGGGACAACAGCAATATTGGTCTTGTTATATCAAGCAATATTTAAAAATAATGGAATAGACTATATGAATCCCCCTATCACGGCTATCAAAAGTTTTACCCACTATCTCTATGTTGGTCTGAAAGAATAAGATAATTATGTCATAGCTCAACAGAGTGCATCAAAACCTATGTAATGTCCTTAGCTTGGGAAATGCCTCTTTTAAATTGATAAATGTGTCGATCCCAAAAACTTTGAATACTCAAACTCAAGCGATGTTATTCATTCTCGACTTTTTAAACAGACTTGCAAATAAGTATTTTACTGTGTTTTCGGGAAGCTTTCTAGAGTGAATCGTCCATTTTTACCCTTCAGTATCAAGATCTCCATTTTATCCACAAAGATTTACGCAATGCTTCCACAGTCTCAACAATAGTACCTTTTAAAGCCTACTTAAAGAGACGTGGGATACAAGAAGTATAAACGATTGTGTTGCTGCTGTTGATAATAGATTTCTTACTCCTCATAATAATAGTTCAAATATCGACTTTTGCCGGTTCAATGGAGGTGGCAGGCAAGTTTTTTAAAGACGGTCGAAAGAAACTGTTTCTTTTGTAAATCACACCGGAGACCACGGATCATCTCCTTTGAACTGCCTGCATTAACAGAGACTTAGCCCTCCAAATCTCCCTAGAAACCCTCTTCAAGACCAAAACTTCTGAGGAAGACTTTCTGGACATTGCAAGAATACCAAATGGTGACGCCGTCATAACTAAAGTTACAACAATTATATAAAATGCGAACAGTTTAAAAACGACGACCTTTCTTGTATCATCCCAATTGCCTCTTATGTTCAAATTTTTATTAAAAATATAATTATTTAAAGTATGTTTTGTTTTCAAATTACTAAATGTTTTCTTTATTTTCGTTAAATGATTGTATTTATTGATCGTTTTTCAATAAGTATTTGCACAAACCTTTTTGTATATCGTTGATGATCTGTCGAAATATATGCCCACTGGGCCAAGAAAAAAAAAAATTCTAGAACGACCGCGAAGATCCCCCTCCACGGATGGGGACTGAAGGATAATTAGTGATACCATCCGGGTTATTGTGTCTATATTTTTACAACTTTCAGAACCGTAAACGAAGTTTGATGTGGTATAAGTAATCGGAAAATACTCATGACGAAAAAAAATTGTAAGATTAAGATTATTTGGTATTACGGACATTTTCATACACTAGCGTTTATTCATGCAAGTACAATGTGCGAGCCAAACGTATAACTTTCCAGATTTATAACAGTTATACAGGTCGTATGTCTATTTTTGTCGCAACCGAACTTGACTTTACCTATACCACTGTTCTTTATAAAAATTAAAATGTAGTGCTTCGATTAATTAATTATCCATTTTAGGTGAAATATATTATTAAAAAAAGTTTATTAGCGTTTCTTAACTATATTATAGTATTAGGCATTATCAACAATTAAAAGGTAAAGGGAACGGATAAAGCCCATCTATAAGTATGATCAAAACCCATGTGGAAGTGATGCATTACTTCAAGATGTCAATTCAAGATGGCTCTTTTATAATTCCCGTTCTTTTTAATAACAATTACGTTCGCGGAAAAGATCTTACTTAAACAACACAAACTTGGCGGTACAGTCAATGAAAAAGTTTACATATTTTGGTGTTGACTCGAACTAAAATATGAGCTATATGAAAAATTATGGAATGTATAATTTCTATAATGCAAATCCCTTCCCACAAATCGATGGTAATACATTAATACAGTTTCTCTATGAA
>CP045898.1:14294575-14333883 GCA_013387185.1 Caligus rogercresseyi
AATAAGAGTACAGACTATATAAAAATCTTATGACCTCATTTGGCATCACTATATAAGGAAATAGTATATAATGAATGAGCCATTTATAAATTTAGTAAAAAATATTCTTTTGCAAAACTTAAGATTGAGGGAATGAACTCTTATTTCTTCAACCCTTATGTTTAATACCTGCATATACAAATATTTATTACATAAAATAGAACACATACGTTTACTTTTGCTACTTAGCAAATAATCTAGTATTATTCATTATTCCATTCCACACCCTTTTATGAGGCTATTCAATCAAAAGAGATTTCGTTTCATGTTGGATTTTTACAGTCCGCTGCCCCGTCAAACGAATATTTTTCCATAACTCGTCAAACAATGAGAATAACAAGAACAAATAAACAATAATGCATGTATATTAATTTATGGAAGCTTTGTTTTGTTTCCTCTAGGGCACATAAATATACCTGCAAGCATGCTATAACATACATGTATGTATATGTTGAATTAAATACAATACATTTCCTGTAAATTTAATAAACTTAGTTATTTTGCTCGAAAAGATATAAATCCAACAAGTGAAAATAAAAATGTATTTTCCGACAATAAATCACTGCCTTATAAATAACAATTAAATTTGATAAGAATTGAAAGATATTACAATAATTCAAGGGCTGCAGATTAATGCATGTATATAATAAATATATGTATATATTATGTATCTATGTTATATAATATATATATATATATTATATATATATATATATATAATATATATATATATATATATAGTTATATACATATATACAAGCTGTGAACGGAACGTAAAATTGAACGGCGTTCCGCGGAACGGAAGAAATTGAACGGAAACAATTGAACGGAACGAACGGAAGCCAAAATTTGTATTTTTGCGTTCCCTTCAAATAATATTCAAGAGGAAATCACCCAACCTCCATTTTTGTATGTATTATACATTTTCATTAGGTTTGTTTGTCGGTCACTAAATTTAATTATTTAGTTACTAACAGAACTTTATTTATTCCGTTCGTTATCCCTTCGATCATTATTGTTCTGACCTCCAAACTAAGGAGAGGGAAGCTGCGTCCAGGTGTAGGGTATTAATTGATACACCCTTTTTTGGGATCAAACGGAGATTTGGAGCCTACTTTGAACGTAGGGAGATGCTAATTGCTTAAGCATATCTCCCTGAGTTCAAAGTAGGCTTTTTTAGACATCGCAAAGCAGGAGTTAGCAAGAATTATTTACTTGAAGAGGCCGAAGAACTGGGAGATTTTCCTTCTAGTCAACTTTCGCAAGAACCAGTAGCCGAAGAAGACTGACTCATCTAAGCAGGAGGTTGACCGCTTCTGGACCGATGAGTCTGAGGCAATATAATTAATTATTGCTAATAAAAGGATTAAAAAGATTTTCATTCGATATAATGTTATACTTCTCAGCAGTGCCAGTTCGGAGAGACTCTATTCCAAATCTAAACTTTTATTGCGAAGGACAAGGCAAAAGATAGGAGATGAAAATTTCGAAAAACAGCTCCTTCTAGCAGCAGATAAATATGTAATTTATAAATTATGTTGTTCTTAAAATTGTAAATAATAAACTTTTCGTATTTATTCTCAAATCAAGAAATACTATGAGTAGTATAGAACGAGAAATTCGGTGACCATATGTGGATGGGATTTTTACATGTTTGACTTTTCATATTGTAAATATGTAATTTTGTCGGGCTGAGCCTCTGTTCAATTATTTTATATCTTAATATATTATCGAAGTTTGTAAAGTTTTTGGAACTTTATTGTGTTAACTAACTGCAACCAAAATGGTTTAAAATTTATACCTATACATACGAGGATGCAGTAAAAGTAAAGAGCCTTCTTATGATAAATTTTTGAAATCCAATTTTTGAACGGACACTAATTGAACAACTTTCCGCGGAACGGAAATAATTGAACTGAACGATGAACGGAACGGAAAAAAGTGGAACGTGTGCAAGCCTGTATATATATATATATATATATATATTATATATATATATATATCTATATATATATATATATATCAGGAAACGACCTATATATATATATATATTATATTTGGGTATGGTTACTTTGATCTCCTACCTAAGCTAGAAAAAAGAGAAACCACACTTCAACACGGCCATCGTGCTAACATTCCTCACAACCTCTCCATTATTGTACTTATTATAGAAGGATCTGGATCCGCGAGTCCTGTTGAACATATTCATGAGCCGAGTCAGTGCTAGGAGCGACCACATTGATGAAGGAGCTCCCAAACGTCTCGTCTCCTCCTCCGATCATTGAGAGGAGGATGAGACGAGACGGGGCAAATATAATGACTGGAATCATGCCACCCGTCCACTCCCATTCGAGAAATTTGATCCCAAGCAATGATGAATCAATGTAAACAATAACAATAATAAGAACAAGGCAGGAGCACTCTGGATGACGAATACTTTTTTTCCTTCTTCTTCTATATAAGTACAATATAGAGAGGTTTGTGAGGAATGTTAGCACGATGGCCGTGTTGAAGTGTGTTTCTCTTTGTTTCTAGCTGAGGTAGGAGATCAAAGTAACCGTACCCTATATATATATGTATATATATATATATATCAGGAACGACCAGGACACCTTTTTTCGGCCGGGACCCGGGCCGGTACTTAAATTTTTTAAGCTAAGACGGCACATAATATATTTTCGTTCCTTCGACATTCTGAAGTGAAAAATTTACAAAAAAGTGACGACGTTTAAAAAAAAAAGAATATACAAAAAAATAACGACGTTTTTTTATAAAAAAGTTCCAAAAAAGTGACGGCGTTTTTTTTCAGAAAATAATCTCCAAAAAAATACCGACGTTTTTTTAGAAAATAATTTCCAAAAAGTTTCTGAAGTGATGATTTTTTAAATTAATTAATGACAAACGAATATTGAAAAAGTATTGATGTCCCGGTCCGGTGTATAAAAACCGGGACACCGGGCCGGGTACCCGGTCGTTTCCTGATATATATATATATATATATTAACGATACGTTTTGGAACAACTTTTAATTTTAAAGATTTTTTCTTTCAGAGCATAACATAAGAAATTACTGTTATAAAAAATTTAACAAATTTGAAATTACAAATATGAAAAAAAAAAGAATTAGTTATTGGTATGTTTTTCATCCTGTGTAAAAGTTTTGTTGTTGTATCATGAATGTATAGATAACTAGAGGCATGTATACACTCAGAGAGTGCATACCTCCGCCGATCCCCACCAAATGAATCACTTAACGGAATTACAATCCAATCATATATGTCTACATAAGTAGGTGTGTTTGGTGAATAATGAGTGAGGAGAGAGCTATCCTACAAAATATCCATTTACGTCATACTAGTTATTCGTCAATTCAGAAATACGTCACTGGATGTTTAAGCTCCTTTCTTTTCTCTATCATGCTCTTAATATTAGCGTTATATTTTATTTTATTAATATTAAGAGGAAGACGGGAAGAGAAAGCAGTTTAAGCACCCAGTGACGTAGTCCTTAGCTGATAAATGAACAATATTACGTCAATGAATATTTTTAAGCGTTAGTTCTTTCCTACTCCCTGAATAGAGACCCCATTTCATTATTAATATTTTAGTATTTAGCTCATTTTGTATCTTAAATAAGCACGCAGAGATGCCAAAATTTAATCACTTGTTTCTTTTGGCATTTCCAACAACTTTACAAAGTTTCATCCGAATCCGTTGCGTACTTTTTGAGTTATCCTGCTGACAAACAAACCAACAAACTAACAAACCAACAAACAACGCCAGTGAAAACAATACCTCCTTCGGCGGAGGTAATAAGGAATGGTTTTATATTCAAAAAGGCAATTTTTTATATTTTTTTATTATGTTTAAAAAAAATATATCACAAAATTTGTTTTAACTTTTATAAAATAAATAAATAGAGTAATTTGATTTTTGTAATACCTTTGTTTAATCCAATTTGTACATAGACGCAATGCACTTTTGAAAAAACGAGCGTAATTCACTATGAGTTTATCAAATCAGCTTATTAAGTCTGCAAATATTTCGTGAACTCAATATGCCCCCTGACTCATTTTTTACTTATTCATTTTGTTTGTCTTAGGAAATACTATTGTTGAGCTAGCATTTTTATAGAGTGATGTATTTGACATTGTTCTAGATTTAAAAATAAATATAACAAAACTATAAATTTTCTCGAAATCGTTTCGAAAACTCTAGTTCCTGAATATATCAAGTTTTGCATATCATGCTTTTGATATATGAATGGTTCATTATAGAAATCATATTGTATTAAGAGATTATAACTTTTTAAGTCTTGTCAAATGACAAAATTAAACTCTTGGCTATGGTTTTTATGCACCTTATAGGTAACAAACATGTGATTTAGGCCAATTTGAAAAGTAGTCGGTCATAACACCCCATTAATCAGATATTTTTTTCATCAAAAGTAATTAAAACCACAAATAATACAAATATGTTGGTCTCATATTGCACGGACTTGAATAATTTTATAGACTAAATCAAGAAAAAAAGGCACATTCAAAATATAAGATTGGATTGAATTAATGCAGCTCATCCTTAAAATTAACGATAACATTAATATCGGTCAAAAAATCTAATACAGAAAAAAAAATATCGAGAGTGGCGTTAGAAAACTTTGAATAATATTAGTATCCGATGGCCAAATTTTCGATAATTACAGCACTATTCAAGCTATATTGAATAAAAAAAATCAAATAGTAATCCCTGCTATATTTGTGATGCTCATATCGACAATTTAAAAGAATCAGTCATTTTTCGCAGCCCCACGAACTGTAAAAAAATTAAACTCGGAAAAAATTCTACATTTGATGGAAAAGCCAGTAAAACTTGTCCTTTAATAATTTAAACCATTAAGACACCAATAATTTCAAAAATACCCTTCTGATGGGGGAGTAGACAAAATTCAGATGAGTACCACCAAAGGCAATGTTCGGCCTAGATTTCAGGATTGGCTTATTTCAAGTAGCATAGTATGAACAAAATGGAAGAGGAGACTGATTAGATTGTAATCAATCAAAAAAACTTTTTATGAAACTAGATGCCCTACAAAATTATGTAAATGATAATGACCGGTCGTTTGTTTCTCAATATATGTAAATCAATACATTGAAAGAAGTGAATCATATTCGAAACACAGCTTTTTCCAAAGTTTATATCTTAACTATAAATGTCATGATTTGAGATAAAAAGGATCAATACCGGGAGAGATCAGAGGGATCCTGCTTGGAGCTGCAGGAAGATACGCGGCTTTTTCAATCAAAATCCCATCGTTGGACGGCATCATTGGCGGGTGAATTCATAAAATACAACCCGACTCAAATCGTCGCTTTCACCAAATTTTGAAGAAACTATTAAGAATTTTAAGAAATTTGCATGATTTAACTTGTTTTTATATGTATTTTACAGCTTATTCTTTTAATACTTGTTCATTAGAATTTTTTTTGTTCGATGCTAAATTTTAAACTATTTTGTTTATTTTTGTATTTTATACTTATTAGTATCGTTTTTATATACCTGTGCTGTATATATGTGAACAGTTTAATAATAAAAGAAGAATCAATATTTTAAGTTTAGATTAATCGTCTTTATCGAAGTCATCCAAAACGTATCTTTAATAAGATCACAAACTAAAAATTTATATAGTCCGAGAGGCAGAAGTTTTTCTTTTAAAGCGCATTATACAAACCAAAGAGCGGGAAAGCTGATGACAAGTGTTACGATTCATTTTCAGAGTATAAGTGACTTTAGCTTATTAAAAATGACTAAATATTCCAACCAAAATAAAGAAACCTAGTGTACTTTGAGTATTTGCGTTGTAGCATAATGCATTTTAAGTATATTTAAAAATCTGGAATAGCGTAGAAAACAGATTTAAAAGCTTTGTTCAATAAATTCTGTGAATAATTTTTTGACAGTAATTTGTATAATATATATATATATATATGAATATGTGTATATATATATATATATATATATATTAGGGTTGTTCTTATTTTTCAAAAGTTTGAAATGTTAGCAACATTGTAGATTTTCTGTTTCTTGGTGATAAAAGAAGACGACATACAAAGTTTGAACAAAATCGGTCAACATTACGAGGTCGCGCAACGAGGTCAAAGTTTTAAAATTTAGTAAAAATATATAGTTTTTCGCAAATTTCTTCAAAATGGTGGACGTTACAGACTTCAATAATTATTATTAATTTAAAGGAAATCTAATTTACTACCAGACGTATGTTTGATGTCTTTTAATAAAACAAAGTTTTAAGTAAAAACAAAGAAAAAAATGGAGTGTGTATTGTTAGCATATTTCATAGCTTTTTTGTATTAATTAACTTCACTCGCCTGTTGAAGATGATTTGTTCGCTTCAGAGTAAAATAGTACTTTTAAGCTTAGTAAACCTTTAGATGATAAATCCAAAAATGACCTTGGTTGCATTCTATCAATTCAGAATTCAGTACAATCTGAGTTTACATCATATGATTCAGAGCCTGTATTGACCTATAAGAAATCGATTATGAAAAAATTAAAAATAATGTGTTTCTTAGATTTGCGTCAAGGTATCCTCTCAAAATTTTACTTTGTCTCTGACGCATTTATAATCCATTATATGCGTCATTTTGTACGCGAGATAGGCTTTTTTTAATGTACATATAACTCTCTACTTATTAATTGACATGATTTAGTATACCAAAATATTAAAGCTGGTTAATCAAGCTTTCATTTGATATGTTTGGTGCTCTAAAAATCGCTATACTTTAAGAGATATAAGCAAATACGTACTCTCCCCCAAAAATTGATCTTTTGATATGATAATATACGATTACCATTTGGTAACTGCTGTTAGTGTAACCTGGATAGAACGAAAAAAGAAGGGAGAGAAGTGAGGCAAAATACTCTCTCCCTTCTCTTTCTTTCTATCCAGGTAACACTAACAGCCGTTACCAAGTCCCGCCCGGTTTGAAAAATTTAAATCCAGGCCCCGCACGAGTCCCGTCGAAACAAGGTTTCCCGGTCGTTTCCTGATATATATATATATATATATAACTGATCATTATATAAGAGATTAGGATGCAATTATGCTTATATTTAATTTGGTATGCATTTTAGGCACACAATTAAAATAATATTTTTTTTTCATTGTAAAATTAATCCATCAACTTGCAAACCAGTTTTCTTGCGTTATAAATAATCCACTATGTTGCTTATAATTCTATGAAAACGGAAATATCAAATATGACATTTAAAAATACTTTTTTTATATTAAAAATGCCATATAAAATTTTATACCATTTAGTGTTGAGAGCATACAGTTTTATTTTACGACCAAAATAATATATTTATGTTGAAACTGTTTTGAGTTCCTGTTTAAACTTATTTCTTTTAAATATTATATGTCTGCAAAACATCATTGAGCAGATAAGCATTTGAAGTGTTTTAATGTTTCCTTTTCCACTATCCCTAATTGATTTCATGTGAATTTGTTATGGCTGGAAATATTTTATTCATTATTAAAAAAAATCATTCTTTATAGTTTATCGTCTTAAAAACAATTAACACAAAAAACAGATATAAAATGCTTTTTTTGTATCTAATAAGACTTTTTCCACATGTACTCCCTTTCTTTAACCTAATGGTAATAGAATATTGTCTTTTTTTTCTCGAGAAATATTTCGTATGAACATATCGAATACCAGAATTCATCAAAAACATATTACACATATGTAAAAAATATTATGTCTTCATATTTCATTAAGAATATTATAATCAAGATCCATTTTTTTGTTGTAAATAATATGTTCAATTATTACCTCCGCCGAAGGAGGTATTGTTTTCACTGGCGTTGGTTTGTTGTTGTCTGTCAGCAGGATAACTCAAAAAGTACGGAACGGATTCGGATGAAACTTTGTGGAGTTGTTATAAATGTCCAAAACAAACAAGTGATTAAATTTTGGCATCTCTGAATGCTTCTTTAATATGCAAATGAGCTAAATACTAATAAATATTTCAAGTTAGCCTACTCTGCCAATAGATGTCGCTGTGTAGTGAAATCGGGTGCCAGGAGCGTCTTCCTCTTGGAATTTCCGTCGAGGGAAACCCTCCCCCGTCCCTCTACGCCGCCCCAGTCGTGAAAAATCCGCCTCGGAAGGCTCATAAGGACCCCATGACGGCGGAGGTTTGCACTCTCTGAGTGTATATATGCCTCTAGTTTAATATTGGAATTACATTATCTTTTATTTAAAAATGTTTTGGTTGCAAACACATTTTTAATAACTATTAAATAAATAAAAACTCAATCCAAAACATGGAAGCATTAAGTAAAATATTTGATATTTGCAATTAACACAAAGAAACACAGGTGTTTCTCAAACAATGAAAGATCTTTATGGTATGTAAAAGGATCTACATGTAAAATCTACTTGCGTATTTGAATGGGTTGTGTTTAGAAGTTTAAATAGAATACATTTTATATATATATTGCATCAAATACAATGCAGATAATTGTAAAAAGTCTTTAACTTAAATTAGTTAATATTAGTTGTTTGCTCTGCAAATTTCTCCTTACTTTTGTTTAGTCAGCTTTCAATCTCATGCACAAATACATTTATTGGTAAATTAACAAAGATTTACATAAATATATGAGCAAACGATTTTTTATGGAGAGACGCATATATTGAATATACTTGAAATTGTTTAGAATGAAAAAGTAAGTCATAAATATATATTTTATATAAAACATATTTTAACAATAAAGACTATTATTTATATAACTACGATACTTTATAAGAGTTTTTGTTCTAGAGTATATACCTTCATATAAACTGTCATACATAATATCTGTTAAAATAATACACTGCTAAAATATTTCAGTCGTTTGATTTTTTGAACACTAAAAACTTCACTGTAATAGAGATATAGAGAAAAGAGAAGACGTATCCGTTGACGCCATCTTGAAGTATTTTAACCCTCTTAATACAATGAAATTATCACATTACATTTAAATTTAGACTATCTTTCAAACATCATAAATTAAGAATACAAATATGTCATAAACATTTTTAAAAAGCTATATCTATGAACATTTTTTGGTTTATCAAATATATATTTACCTATAAACGAAATGTCCATTTGTTTGAGAAAATCCTTTAAAAACACCTGATTATTATTTATCTCACTTACATTTAGTGCACGGAAAACAATTTTCCGATATAACTATCAATATAACTTATTTCTATGAGCTGATTTCATTAGTTAGTTTATAATCCATGCTTCTTCAAAGCCATTACTGTGTTACATTTATTGATTTTATAAAAAATAAATTTACATCTACACAAAACTTGCCAATGATCGATATACATTTCCATTCATCTCACTACACACACACACATAAGTTTCTAGCACAAACTTTATACCCTAGGAGCCTTGCTTCAATTCCGAAGAGCTTTGATTAACTTATTCCCAATCAGAAGAAGAAAATAACTTTTTTCCTGGCTTCCCTCTTCGCCACTAATACCTATAACGCCCATGGAAAAAAACTTGACGTACAAAACAAAGTTACGCATGAAAGAAAAATATACATGTTTGAATCCTGTATGAAAAAATCGATCATACAAAACATACTCACAAAAAATAATCCTTCTACTTATTAAGTTTTAGAGAACAAAACTGTCACGTAGGCAGATATTGTGGGTTTCTACTTCCATGCAGTATAACCAAAGTATATGAAGGGCTGCCAAAGATCAATCATATAAACTTTGACATTCTATAATCATTTGTTTCTCTGTGGCTTCCATTTCTTTCGATTCATTCAATCAATTAGTACTTTGACTAAACTTTAACTGCACAAACTATCCTGAAAAGACTGTTGAAGATTTTGTTTCATACTAAAGGATTTTAAAATGTTCATTCGTGTTCCTGTACTTTTCAAGGTTGAACAATAGTTTTCGTAAATTTGTACCTTGCTGAGTGAAAACATACTCATATATAAATGCCTCCGATGTCAAGCATATAAGTGCCACAATACAATACTTTCTAACGGAAGCCAAAAAGCAATCATAGCGTTAATATAAACAACTACCTTTTTTAAAAGCAGCCCTGCATTTCCATTTTACGAGTCAAAATAGCTGGAGTATAAGCTCGCTATGACTACTCTTCTTTTTATACTAAAGTTTCTATGGACATCCGGCTTAGGCTAGATCTTTTGAAAAAAGTTTCAAGGCTGAAATTATTGGATTTGATCCTATACTTTTCAAAAGGTTCTTGGCTTATCAGACCACTATGGCAAGATAACCATTTTTGACTTGAGAGTAATGAACTTAAAACACAGGGGCCGACGAAAATTAAACCATGAATTGTTGAATGACCATGGAGTAGATGAAACCATTATTTCGAGAAACGAAACAGTCAAGTCAAAAGTTAAAAATGAAAACGATTTTTTATTAAATGCAAAATTAATTCCGTCAAGTAAAAAGTATATGTAGAAATGCCGGTGGAAAAAATGTCATACAAAGAGGTAAACTTCTAAATAAGGCAGAAAACCTTGCCAAAGAACATGTTTTCACTACAAACATAAATTTTTGACTAGACCAAGTTTATAAATAAGATGATCTTAAGTACAGAGTTAAAAATAAAATTGAAGCAATATCGGATCTAACTCACTCGAGATTAAATGCGTCGGACTCAAAAGGAAACGAGATGCTGACAAAATTTGTATTGTGTAACTTCTAGTGGAGAAATATCCAGCGACCCAAAGTTTATATGTTGTGAGATAAAAACTTATTTCACACATCTATATTGTTGTTTTAACTGTAAAAGCTCAAACACATGCGCTCGATATGAAATTTTAACCACCGATATCTCTGAAAACCTGAGATGCCCCGTAGAAGACAGTTTTACGTTTCGAAAGTAGACAACAAAATATTAGAAGTCCACCACTGTAAGGAGGAAATAAGAAAAAAAATGCTATTTCAAAAAACAAAAGTAAAATAAGTAGCCCAGTCTCACGGGTCTAACCTTTGAATTTTGTATATCCTCTTTTATTCACATTTTAATAAAAGTTTTGAAATTTGGATACTTCCCAGAATACGCCTTTGATGGAAAATTGTTTTAATACCCAAGAAGAAAAAGAAACCTCATTTTATTATAAAAATACCACTTACAATGTAAAATTCCATTTACAAAATATTTTCATTTATTTTAGTTAATCGAATAAAAAAGTTTTCGTTGGAGCCCAGTATGGATTTTTGGAAGATAAGATTATGCTTTCTGTTCCTTTTACCCTACAAACATTTTAGACTCCGTCAGTACAACAACACTAATGCCAATCGATTTCACCAAAGCTTTTGTGTCCATAGCACATGAATTCATCATGGAAACATTATAAAAAGAAGGATTTGGTGACTTAATAATAAGTTGGCGCTTCTATTTGTAAAACCAGGACGCTAATAGAATATGGCAAACGTGGCACACATTTTTAAACAAGTGGAGTGTTGGTCAATGAGATCCAGTGGCGGGAATCTTGTTTGTCTTATGTATTGATATCCTGATTCAGAATATCCAACTTGATATCAAACTCAAATTAAAAGTTTTAATTTGAGTTTGTGAGCTATCGGACAAAATATTTGAGGGATCACGATAAAGTAGTGAAAGTGTGCTCGTCTCTAAATGTTTTGGTCCCTTCCAAGAAAATATCAATATTGATCGCCTTCGTTGAAAAGGATCCATTGCGTAATTTTAATACTATAATGCTAATTTAAATCATTATTGATCCAACCCAGTCGAATATTTAGACAAAAATGGATATGAGAATGCTTGAAGGAAGTATTTTATCAAACTTCCCTTATCCGCGTTCGTTTTTTTTTACAACAAAAGCCGACATTTCTGATATTTTTTTAACTTCGAGACTCCTATTGATATATTTTTTTAAATCTCCTAAGATATGTCTTAGAAAATACAGACTCTTTGCATTGAAAATAATTAGGATCTCAATATGAATTATGAATATCAATTTTCCAACTTACTTTTCTTTATTCAATAAATAAATTATTTCAAAATGCAAAGGATTAAAGGCAGGTTATTATAATTATTGAAAAGAAGTTTTAATAAGCTTAAATATGCGTATAGGAGTAGTGAGGGATACTGGAAGAGGCCTCTTAAGCCTAGAGATGTACAAAGTTATATATGCAATATAAAAGTATTTAATTAAATGAAGAAGCAATATACAATTTGAAGAACGTTAAGAGGTTCATCAAATATATATTACACTTCAATTTGCTCTTTACTTTCAATTAATACAACATAACGTATACATTTATCTTATAATGGATTTAATAATGCTGTTAGCAGGAACGAATTAAGCTCGTCATGGGCCACTAAGTTATTTTTTAACTCTTGTTCTAACTCTCCAATACGCAATTGTAGCAATGATTTAATATGGAATATATAAAATCCCATTCTCCCTTTAGTTTTTTTTGTTGCCATTCCGTCCCTCAGCATAAAATTATATTGGAGATGGTAAGTAAGATTAATTTTGAGTATATATTGTTTCAACACTTTTTATGAGATCCAGGATTGCCAAATCCGTGTTTTTTTGCTTGTTCATTACCTCCAAGGACCAATAAAGATACCTAATTGTGTTTTCATATTTCAAAACGATAGGCCGACCTTACAGGAAAAATACACTTTGAAAAAACTTTAATTGAACAGCTATTCATCATCTGAAGAGATTCTCTTTTAAAAGTCTTTATTTATTTTCCTCATAAGCACGATCTTTATTGAATAAAAATAATACATCACATAATGTTAAATAATTAAAGAAGGAAATTTGTGTTGGAAATAACATAAATTAATAATTAATTTCCTTTTTAAGACCTTAAAAATAAAAAAAAACATTTAACATTTTTGAAATGTATACAAAAATACACCTAACACAATAACACTGGGGAACAGTGAAAAAGTTTCTTGGGATATATCAACTGATTTGAATACCTAATGGGTCCCTGATAACTAAATTAAAACCATTTGGCTCAATCAGGTCATAATTTTTTGAAATTTTGAGTTGTTTGTTTTCGATTTTCAACTTTTAGACAAAATCACAACTTTTTGTTTATTGAGCTACAAAAATGGTATGGGTGTTTTTGTAAATGGCATGGTCATATTAATGGGGGCGGAGACTAGTTTAAGTTTAAAAAAGCCAAAAATATTTTGACCGATTTCGGACGATTTTTGTAACTTTTGTTTATAGAGCTTTAAAATTCGTATGGATGTTTTTGGAAATGGTATACTCATGTTAGTGGGGGCGGAGATAGGTTTTGAGAAATTAAAGATAAATCAACATATATTTTCTTAAACAGTTTTCGCAAAATTGCTTCCAATATTTAAAATTGTGTCTCCTAAAGAATGATAAAAGAGTGGGCCCCTCCCATTGTGTTTGTTACTTGCATTACACAACTTAGAGAACGGTCTAAAGGCAAGAAGAAGAACTCAAGTTTTTGTGTACCTATGGTGTGGAGAGAAAAAACACTCAGATGATTGCCATTGTTGCGCTACAAACCGTATAGGTATAAAAAACAGAAAGAGTTTAAAGTATTCAAACTTGGATTCTGCTATCAGACCAGTGCCCCACAGTGAAGATGTTCCAATTCCAGTGTTCTTGTCACTTCCAAATGTTACAGATGATGAGAGTGCGACTGAGCAGTTGCAATGTTCACTGTTGCAATGTTCACACAATGATGACGATATACACTTTGAAGGTACAACATCCTAGCCGAAGCAGTTCAACCAGGGTGAATTAAATGACCTTGCGAGAGACTTAAACTCGCTCAAAAAATATGCAGAACTTATGGCCTCTAGATTAAGTGAGAATAATCTGCTTTAAAGTAGTACAACAAAATCCTTCTACAGAACAAGAGATTCAGAGTTTGTTCCTTTCTTCTCTGAGAAAGATGATTGGAATGGTATTCCTGGTCTCCTGGATAAGTTAGGTATAAGTAACTACAATTCTCAAGAGTGGAGACTTTTCATTGACAGTTATAAATACAGTCTCAAAGTTGTTCTGCCCCATAATGGATATAAATATGGATCCATTCCAGTTGCCCATGTCACCAAACTAAAAGAAACCGAAATCCCTGACTTTCTCTTTCACTGGGATAATAGGGCAAGGGAGGAACACTGGGGAGGAAGGAGTGGCCAGAGAGGACTCATATGACTGTTGGAGAAAAAAATGTTATTGTTGAGCCTCTGGTGGAGAGATCAAAGATCATTTTCCCTCCTCTTCACATTAAGGATTAATGAAACAATTTGCCAAAGCCCTAGACAAAGATGGAGACTGTTTTAAATACATTTGTGATGCTTTCCCTGGACTGAGTAAAAAAGAAGGCTGGAATTTGTGAAGATCCTCAGATCCGAAAGCTAATGAATGATCATCTGTTTGTTTTTATTATGAACCAGATTGTGTATAATGCTTGGAGTTCCTTTGTCTTGGTTGTGGATAATTTGCTTTGAAACAATAAGTCAAGCAATTATGTGAAGCTAAAAGCAGCTAAATGCATATATGAGCATCAAACTTAATTTCCTTTTCTGTCACCTGGAGAAATTTCCTGAAAATCTTGGAAGTGTTAGTGATGAGCAGGGTGAGAGGTTTCACGACGACATGAGGGACATGTAGAAGAGTTACCAAGAAATATGGGATAGCCACATGATGGCTGACTATTGCTGGAGCATAGCTCTTGACTATCATAATTTGCAGCACAAGAGGAGATCTTTAGAGAGAAGTTTTATACTGCTAGTAATTAGCATTCCATGCATTTTCAATTTGAATATGTTTTTTGTATAGTAAGAAATAAAAAAGCTTACAAAATAATTTTTGTTTTACTTAGAAGTTGTAATATTATAAATTGTATACAAAAAAATATACAAAATTTGGACATTTTACCAAAAATAAATGTAATTTTTTGGGCCTCTCTGATAATTTTTTCAACTTAAACTAGTCTCCGCCCCCACTAATATGACCATGCCATTTGCAAAAACACCCATACCATTTTTGTAGCTCAATAAACAAAAAAGTTGTGATTTTGTCTAAAAGTTGAAAATCGAAAACCAAAAACTCAAAATTTCAAAAAATTATGACCTGATTGAGTAAAATGGTTTTTAATTTAGTTATCAGGGACCCATTAGGTATTCAAATCAGTTGATATATCCCAAGAAACTTTTAATTTTTTTTATTTGTTGCCCTGTGTAATTAAATACAAAGGATAATAAAATATAGCAAATACTCAAGAAAAATCTAAAATGTAGAAGGTCTTAAATGCAAAAAAGAATATAAATAACTAAGATCAATCTATAAGCGTTCGTTTTTGGTGTTCTCGTATTGGCGAAAAAGAACATTGAGTGTCGTTGCGAGGTGAGGTGATGTAGATGGGACGTATTTGATCAGTTCAGTCACACAGTTCCATCCTCTGTTCTGTACTTTGGGAATCTTGAGTGACAAAGCGGAGTATCTGGCAGCAGCCCCAATCATGATGATGCGTAATTTATGTTCATCTTTCAAAACATCTTCTGTTATTAATTTGGCAATATACGCCTTGCAGTTACTTATTGCCGCACATATAGACGAACGCACAATTTTGATCGCTGAATCCCTACTAGAAATGCCAAACAGGATGTAGCCTTTAATATGGTTCTTTTCAAACTCCGAAATGTTCATTGCGTTTAATTCTAAGTAATCTTTGATGATGGTTGGAGTTGGACAATCACAAAATGCATATTTACCTATAGTGTTTGTTTAAAAGGCCACAATCCTTGTAATGTCCCGAAAATTTGATAAAATTGGCCGATATTTCAATTGTAACTAGGGATACAAAGCAAAAAGGTGGTTGAATTGTGTATAAAATCAATACATAAATAAATAATATATTTTAATATTAGACTGCCAAAAGAACTAGCTATAATCTATATAATTATTCACCAATCTCTGTCCGTCTGTATGTCCGCACGCTATCTCCTCCCACATTTATGGCCAGATTTGAACTTTGAAGGTACCTATGGAATCCTTGGGTCAAGACGGACCTAATAAAGTATTTGCAAAGTGATGGGACCAGAAATGGAAAAAAATCAGACCTTGTCTGATTTTACTACCTACTTTTTAAGGTAAAGAGAGGAAAAAAGAAAAGGAAGAGGAGGAGTTAGAAAAATAGAAAAGGAAAAAGCATCTCATGTGACTTAAAACATATTCTTTGTACAAAGTCAAACTTTTTATGAGGAATGTTTTTACAAAACAGAAAATTATTTCTTTAAGGTCTGTTTCACTAACAAACTAGCTCCAAAACCTACCCATACCCGAAAGGCGAACATATGGGCGCCGTATGCGCCCAAATATGCGAGTAAGGATAAATCAAAGCTTAAAAAAAGTCCCACAATATATACACTAATAATGTTGTAAGCTAAAAAAAATTAACATTCAAACAAAAATGATAATAATATAAAACTTTGGTTGTAGAAGCGAAATATATAGTTTCACAATTTTCTTTAGATGGCTAAAATATCTGTAGAATTCATCCAACTGAAGCTCACCAAGTCGATGGCGTATTTCCATGAAGAACCCTTTTGATCAGGGATTTTTAGATGAACAATGGTTCATCTTACTGAAGCCCAGATTAAATTGCACGACATATGATTCCAATCAATAATAAAGACGGGTTTCCTTAGGCCGTTCTATCTTTCTAACGAATATTGTTATGGCTGTTTAAAATTCAGCTACAAAAATATAATCCTTATAAATAGTCCTATTCTATGGCTCTATTTAGTTCTCTAAGTATGCAGGATTATTGACGAATCGCAAGCCAATATCTGAGTTTTTAGACTGTCACAGTATACATAATTATTCCACTCCATCTCTTCCACTATGGACTAATTTTCCTGATAAATTAAAAGAAAATAAATATTTATCTCTAGACGACACTGGATTATAAGTCTATAAAGTATTCAGTGGCATTTTCCCTTATAGTAAAAACCTTTATAGTCACTTCGGGTCAGCAAGGGGCGGGTTACTTCCTGGAGAGTGTTGACGAGTTCCTGTGCCCCAGCCGCTTAGAGCAACTACTTAATAATGTATCATTACTTTTTGTTTCTTAAAAAAGTGGAACTCGAATAAAATATCTGGGAGTATTAGCATATTTTTGGGCATTTTTTGTGCGTGTGATATTATATTGAATTTTTAATCAAGTTATACTATATATATGGTTTTTAAAATAAAACCATTCGTACTCGGTTTCGTTTGACCTAACACATGAAAAAAACTAGTCCCTTTATTCCTCCATACAAATTCTTTTTGAAGCATATGTAAAGAACCCAAATATAAAATAGGTCCAGTTATTGACAAATTAGAGTACTGCTTCATAGGGCTTTCCTTAATATGTATCGAACATATGGAGGACACATATGTTTTGGAGCGAGCAAATTAATTTATTGTCAGAGGGCGATAGCAATATACATAGATAGCGACGCTTTCTAAATCTGAAGAAAAAAAAACCTAACAACCTTCCCTCCCTCCCTCCTTGTTTATTGCTTAACCATAAATATATTGTACAATAGCCTCCCTATCATTTGTATGTATTTGAGCCTTCTTCCCCTCCGACTCATATCATTATTTTGATTATTAATGTTTGTATTTTTTCATACAAGGGCATTAAAATACTTTACGATATCATAATTTCATTTATCAATAACAGGACAATGTAATTGATAAAATTTTATGATTTTTTTAGTATGAGTACGTATGTATGTATATGTAATATACCTTGCGTTATATATAAGTCATGTTCATTTGATAAAGATTTTATTTTTGGGAGTTGAAACGACCCTATTAACTTGATTTTTATAGCTGAAAGTAATATATTGAAAGAGGCATGCACGTTATCTAGTGCATGGAGGAAGGCAAAGCTAATTGCAGGGCTGTCTAGATCCTTCTAGTTCTTAAGTATCATCTATATATACTTTAAAAAAATCCGTTTGTTCGTTCGATCGTTTCCCTGTATCTCCCGAACGGTTCATTAGATCTTGACGAAAATTTCAGTGAATATTTTGAGAGCTCAGAGAGTGTTTTAGTGGGTAGTAAGACGTGTTTTTTTATTGGGTGTTTACCGGAAATTTCGTTTTCTATATGATTACTTAAAAGAAGTTTTTTTTTTCTGTCCCTGTCTTTCCCCTCAAATTTAGGTTTTGTGGAAAATAACAACTATTTTGTAATGCAACATGGCGCTATTCAAATTTTAATAATGCCAAGAAATGGAGAGTGATGTCAATCACTTTTAACTTTTCTTGATAAAGATATGAAGCTGCAGTCCCTCTTAAGTTTTTTCTTTTGTTGTTTTCCTCTATCAACGGAGATCAAATTAATACTCTAATATTCATCATTACCATATACAAAGTGTACCAGCAAAATTTAGAAAATCGTAAATCAATTTTTGCTTTACTTCTAGAAACTTTATTTGATCTTTTATAAAGAAGCATCTGATTCAAAAGTTAAAAAGAAAGATCTTGGCAATATTTCTTATTCAATGTAGCCTCCTTTGGCTTTAATGACTGCATCAACACGGTGGCGGAAAGCAGCACAGCTCTTCTTAATGAAGTCGGTAGACATATTGGTCCAGGCAGTAGTGATGGAGGCTTTGATAAAATCCACATTGGGATGGGGAGTGCTGTTGGTCTCCTTCTCAAAATGCCCCACACAGCAAAGTCCAGGGGATTGAAATTTGGCTTGAGGGTGGCCAGTAGTTTGTTGGCCAGAAGTCGGCTAAATTCCTTGAGGAGAAGTTGTGGGCCAACTTTGATGTGTGGGAGGGAGCTCCATACTGAGTCCATACATAGTGGCCACTAGGGTAATTTGCCTTCAACCAGGGCAAAACATGGTATCTCAGGACTTTCACGTAGACATGGCGGTCAATTTTCTCTCCGGCCCGAAAATAGTACGGAGGTATGGTCTTCCTGTCAGATGCCACGACTCCTAGAACCATCACATGGACTGGGTGTTTGGTTCTGTAGACCAATTTGGCCGCTTAAATAGACATTAAAAAATGATCAACTTTCTGAAATATAAAGCCTATTTTTCGAATAGTACGAAAGATATTGAAATTATAAAACTGATTTGAAATGCATTGACATTAGACCTGTTCAAATTTAACACTTTTCTTTAAAAACATTCAAATAGATGCTTTTCTGGTTCTCCAAGGCTTAAATAATCGAGAGGAAAATATTTTTAATTTGGGCCGCCGGAATGCCTGCCGCATGGGCCATTTAGGGCGGCGCCAATGAAAGTTAAGTTTTATGATGATATAGTAGTCCAAATGAGATTTAAAGAAAAAATTATTATACAAAAGGGTATGACAAACAAAACATATTTTATTTAAAAATGCAATTTGTTTTTTTAAATTTCAAGTTTATTTAGTAACCGACTACATATATAGAAACACATGTTTTAAGAGAGCTATGCAAGTACGTCGTATTACATATATTTCAACATTGGAAAGGAAGGAAAATTATTTTTAAAACTAAAATTTTACCTTTTTTCCTAAAATAATTATTAATTTTATAAAAATACGCTATAATATATAGGTATATATGATACCAACCGATATGCGCAGTTTAAATTACTTACTTTTTAGACATATAAACAAAGGAAAACAAAGGAAGGGTTCGGCAAAATTAATTGAGAAAAAACTTGGCAAAAATATGTTTTATTTTGCTTTTCGTCATCACATTTCCAAAATTATAATTGGAGGAGTACGTGATACTCTTTTTGGCAAGATTAAAAGTCAAACAACAATATTTTTAGCTACGTGAAGGATAATTGGAATACTTTGGATAAAAGCAATCCTAATACTTTAGACGAAGTGGAGCAAGAATGGAAGGAATTAAAGGCAAATACAACTGCAATTGAAAAAAAATCCTTGACAAGACCAGTCCTAGAGCTGATTATAGAGAAGTGGTCGACTTGTGTCTTATACTGTTTGAGACAAAACTTCCTCGAGACATCCATTGGACCAAATCAGGAGCTTTTCAACAAGCACAATGGATGGCAAGGAATATTTACTCTATGAAGATGTAGATTTTCTCTGAAAAAATGCAGTATTCCAACTGCATTTTTAATAATTTTTAATTTTTAATGCATTGTATAATTTTTTTTCTTTAAATCTCATTTGGACTACTATATCATCATAAAACTTAACTTTCATTGGCGCCGCCCTAAATGGCCCATGCGGCAGGCATTCCGGCGGCCCAAATTTAAAAATATTTTTCCTCTCGATTATTTAAGCCTTGGAGAACCAGAAAAGCATCTATTTGAATGTTTTTAAAGAAAAGTGTTAAATTTGAACAGGTCTAACTAGAAAAATAAATACTACTGATATTTGTGATTATTCTTACTTTGCACGAAGATAACTGGGCCTGAACCATTAGAAATGATGAAAATCCTGATTTTCACAAAAAAGCCATAAGTCCAAACCTTTATCGGACGATATTTTGAGTGGCATTTTTGGAATATACGTAAAAAAAGAGACTCAAATTAAAAATTTCAACCCAGGGGCAAAATCCTGTTACATAGTGTAATCAAAGCCAGATACATAGAGATAAGGTATATCAGAGAGAAGGAGTTCAGAATGGTGAGTGTGACGTCACTAATATACTCTTATGTTATAAATATTGATAAATATGACCAACTATTTAAAGGATGGTCTTAATACATTTTTGGAAATTCCTTAGTTTCACTACAAAGTGGATCGACTCCAGTTTTAAGTTACAAAGTAGATATGTTAAAACGAAGTACTGCCACCTGGATTTTTTGTCCCTGGGTACTTAAATTTGAACTTCCTGTTGGTTGTTGAAGATTTCTCGAGGATTCATAGGTTTTTTCCAAAAACAAATATTCTATTGTTTATTATTGTCTACGCAAATTTTTATTACAGTAGATAAAATTTAATCTTTTTACTACCCTTATTTCAACTCTTTAGCACTCGTTTTTCAAAGTGAACTTGCCTTTATAAAATTTATATACAAAAATTAAAATGACTTTATCACACATACCTACACACATACACACACACACACACATATATATATATATATATATATATATATATATATATATATATATATATTCCTATCATTCATTCAAACAGCCCTCAGACTTTTGTTGTCTCAGGAGAAGACCACTGACAAGGGGGTTAAAACTATGAAGATCACGCTTCTAGCCGCAGTGGAGACCCGCTTTGCTGGGATAGAAGAGGAGCCACTATACAGCATTGCCACTCTGGTGTATCTAAGATACAAAGACAGGTAAGTACTGTTAGCAAATGTACTGAATGCAATCATTCATTATTCCAGCCAATTTCTATTTGTCTGTAGTGTTACGGTTATATAAATTTTCCCACGTAAGGCAATTGTCTGACTTAATTGCTGTGCTCAGCTCAGCAGTTGGCAAGTGGTGGTAATTATTGTACATTTTTTTTCAGATACATCACCCAGTCTGACAACCTGATCACTGCCAAGGATAAGCTTATATGGGAGGTAGCGAAGGTGGAGAAGAGAGCAGCCACTGCTGGTGAAGGAACGGAGGCAGCAGTGGCAGGGCCTATGAGCAAGAAAAACGACCAGCAGCAAGCAGCAGTCTGGGCATCATCTAGGACGAGATCTTAGAGGATTATGAGATAGAGTGAGTGAATACCTCAGCTGAAGTCCAGGTACATTCTCATCTCTTAGATCAAACCAGCAATAGGAAAATCAATCCGCTGAAATTCTGGAAACAGAATGTTTAAAGGTTCCCCCACTGGCTGATGTTGCTGCCAAAATGCCCCCTGCACCTCTTAAGACTCTGAGAGACTCTTTTGTGCAGTTTCCAATGTCCTCAATGCAAAAGGACAGGCTCTCAGCTTATAAATTAGAGATGCTGATTTTCATAAAGAAAAATCCCCACTTCATTTTGCCTTAATATGTGAATGAGAGAAGAGATGAGGAGTAAGAAATACAATTAAAAAGAGAGAGTGGCTTGGAATTTGATATCCCATGTTTATTTACATTTGTTGTGATCCCATGTTTGTTGACACTTGTTTGAAGAGTGAAATTTATATACCACATATTTATGTTGCATTAAGGTGTTGATGTTCATTTCATTTTAAAATTCTGCACTAAGACCATGGCAGCTAAAATTTATTTTAATTCCTAATTGTTTGTAAATGTGAGTTCTTGAAAAATGTCATTCAACTTGTCATACTTGTAAGTAAACTATGAAGTTTATTTATTTTTGCTATTGCACTTTTCTGCAATATTTTAGTTTATATATTTTATATACCTTACCATATTTTGGTTCTCAAGTGCTAAATTTTTTATTGTTTTTATAACTTGATGCAGTGAAGAAAAAAATTCTATGTTTGAGAGAATGGATAATAATCAGGGTATGTAAAAAACCAAAATTTTGAAAAACCCGGTTATAACCGGTTTAACTGGGTTTTTTCGGGGTTTTTCAAAATTTTAGGTTTTTCACATACCCTGATAATAATTGGGACCATTTAGTTGAGTTCTAGTCCCCTTTTTTTCTTGAGGCATTGCAAAGAATGTAGCTGATCGAGGAAAATGATCAGAAATGATCGGAATTGTATCTGGAGCAAAAAAAGCGATCGGATCGGAAATTATCGAATCAGTACATACTCAAATTCAAATGATCAATATTGGATCGGGAGCAAAAAAAACGTTATCTGAACAGTGCTTATATATCTTTTTTTATTTATATCTTTTTATTGTTAGATTATTTGGTTGTATATATAGAATATATTTACCAGTTACCATGAAGGCTAGACTTATATGAGCTCCAAAATGAAATCAAACAGTAACAAATTATAGAATGATACTTATATGGAAAAATAAATCAATAAAAATGCCTTACTTTATCCTTGTATAAACCAAAAACATAATTGTACTTGATATCTAAAACTTTTATTATGTTAGCTGTCAATAAATATTTTAATCTATATAAATATGAAAATAGATATATAATTTAACCATTAAAAAAGTACTTTCTTGTATCCCACCTCACCCTAACTTAATCTGGTATCGGCCATCTATATTATAATTATGATTTAAATATAATTCTTCAAATATCATATTTTTTTCTCTTATTAGAAACATATATTTTGGTTAAGAAATGTTATGTTTTGTTCTCTCAAAGTTGAAATTAAGAAAAAGGGCATTTTCTCACTGGTGTAACTTAGTCGAAAAGAGGACTTTGGCATTTTTAAAAGAAAATATGCTTATTTCGATTAAATCTTACCAAAATAATATGTGGGTCGTCTTTTAACTCTTTTCAAAATACTGTTTTTGAGGTATAGAAGTCAACCAATCACGAGTTAATATATATAAAATATTCAATATTCTAATTTATAACTCAAACTAACTCTGATTGTCCTCGTTGAATTACTTAATCAGATGGCATCATCAGATCAAAGGACACTCTACATATGAAAACAAGGATTCGAATTCTTGATCCAAAAACATCTTTATATAAACCAATATAAGTAGTTGTTTCTCTGTTTCGGAGTGTGGCGTTCACATATCAACAATTGCCAAAACCAACAACAATGCTTTACGCTTGACCCACTAACCTATGAAACAAATATTCATGGCCGTCAACATCACTTTATATCTATACTATCTCTTAGTTGCATTTATTTATAAAATTGTGCCATGAGATTTTTGTTATAAATATATAATATTATTATGTAAAACAAAACGTAGCTATTTGCTTATAGAATTATATCAAACATTCTATAATGAGTCTCAAACTTATGAAATATTGCAAAAATATCAAGTATATATGACAATACACATTCCATTTAAACATATTTAATACAGTATTTTATAATGTGGCTAAAATCTGCAGATAGAAAGATTTTCAGACAACGAGACATATATACATAATCTATTAAACCATACAAGTTTAAATATTTGTTCTGTCTTAGGTGGAGGCAATACAAATATGCTAACTTAAATAATCTGTAGAAAAAAATAATCGTTAAGAATTTATTTTATTATTTCATAATCGAAAATCGGTTTGAAAAAAAGTATTTTTCTATCTTGTGTAAAATCAATCTGACCAACGACAAATCCTTTCCTGTGCGACAGTTTTGTTAACTATTCTTTATTTTAACATGTGCACCTTTGAAATGATATTGAGCTTGGTCATAGGTTTTATTAATTGCCGCACTGAAACTCTCCAACGTCGTAAAAATCCGATGTTATAAAACATGTGAAGTAGTTTAGTTATTAGAGAGAGGCTTGTATTTCTATTTATGTTCCCCCGTTTTTAATTATGGCTCCAGCATTCGTTCTCCCCTACATCCCTTGATGGTTGTAAATATAATGCTATTATATAGACAAGAAAGTAGATTTTTGATTAAATAAATACAATACTAAATCACCTATGAAACATAAAGAAGTTCTTTCTCTACGATGAAAAAATATGAATAAATTATAGGAAGAAAATGAAGGTTATCAAAATATCCTTTACTTTCCAACAATATATATATATATATATATATATATATTCATGATTTACAATCTATATTATTATTTTCATTTATTTATATTATGTATAGTCGTTTTGAGCGATTTGATCATTATGGTTTGGCAAAAATAAGCACCATTGATTGTTATGTGCACTTATATTTGGTTTGATAAATTACATTCACTTAGATATTAATTCACATTATACATTGATTGATTGTTTTGCGAGAAGAGGCTTGAAGATCCTAGACGGTGTCCCAATTCTTCATCAACAATGCCGGTTCAGAGTGAGGATTTTTTTTGTTTATAAATGGAGCTTCTCACCTCATGTTGTTGCTCTCTGAATGCCTTCTCCCCCTACTTATTACTTCTCCTTCTTCTATTAATACTAGTGATGGGTCACGAGTAAAACTCGTTTTTTAATACTCGAGTTTTATTTAGTAAGTAAAATAAGTCTTCAAATACTCGACTCGTGCATGAAATCGACGATTTTTTACTTGTTACTCGGGGGAAAACTCGTTACTCGGAGAAAACTCGTTAATCACGTGGAAATTTCTTACGCAACGAATAACTCGTCCCTTCAAATAATACGTCTGGACCAATCAAGAACCTTAAAAGTTATTGACTTTTAATAAAATTAGTAATGAGACGGTCTTATCAAGGTTATTTATGGACTGAGTATTGTTTTTAAATACATTTTACCGTTTCTTTACAAATCATACTAGCTTCATAAATTGTATGTTTGTATAAACTATAAGTTGTATTCTTTCTATTTATATATCTCTTAAATATCGCACTTAAAAATATATCGTTGTTTTACCTTATTATACCTTTGTTCTTATTATCCTCGTTTATTTTGTTACATCTTGAAATGTCAAGGATCAAATATTTGCTAGTTGACACGTACAGTCTATTGTAAAAAAAAAAATCTCTGAGATTCTTTTATTTTAAAGACTAAATGTTGATTTAGACTTTGATATCAAGCAATTTATTTATAAATATTACTTCTATAAAAAAAACTATAAATCGGTTAATATTACTAACAACAATTTATCATTTATTCTAAAAATGTACTCCAGGAATAAATTTTAGAATTTTACTAAATGAAGCCCTTAAGCCTCATTTTTGACTTTTATAAAATTAAGAACAAAAATTCCGAAATGCATAGAACTTATGATTATTTCACATCAATTTGGATGTTAAAAGAATGTTCTAAAAAGCACGAGTATTCCTGGGACTATCAAGTTTTCACGAGTAACTTCATTTTTGATTTATATTAAAAAGAAATGAGCTATTTAAAGTAACTAGTTTTTTACGAGTTTTAATTTTTATCCGAATTACGAGTAAAAACTCGTAATACTCGAGTATTTTTTCTTACTACTCGCTCAAGCTCGAGTAGTAAATTTAAGCTCGTGACCCATCACTAATTAATACTATTAACTCTTTTAACATATTTGAAATCCTTTTTTATTATTTACCTGTTTCATGTTTAATCCCTACGACTACATTATTTTAATTGTAATTTTAACTAGAGGCATGTATACACTCAGAGAGTGCAAACCTCTGCCGATCCCCACCAATGAATCACTTGGTCTGTTTGTCATTTCCAACCCTCTACGCACTGTCCTTTTAACTGTACATACTGCTCCTTTAACTCTACACACTTGAATTATAGGGGGCGTTCCAGTTCATCAAAGAGGAGAGCACAGCACAGCGACATCTATTGGCAGAGTAGGCTAACTTGAAATATTTATTAGTATTTAGCTCATTATGCATCTTAAAGAAGCACTCAGAGATGCCAAAATTTAATCACTTGTTTCTTTTGGCATTTCCAACAACTCCACAACGTTTCATCCGAATCTGTTCCGCACTTTTTGAGTTATCCTGCTGACAACAACAAAACACCAACCAACAAAGCAACGCCAGTGAAAAAACAATACCTCCTTCGGCGGAGGTAATGAATGTTAATATATATGTCTTAGTAATTGTATTCGCAAACAAAAAAATCTCATTAACAATAAAAATGTCAATCGAACCTTTTTATTAGACTTCTTTGTACTGCTTTGACAATAACTATTTCCTTATTAAACTATAATTATTTAAAAACAAACAAAATTTCATTGTTTTGTCTAGATCCTTAAAATTGTATATTTTACAATACGCAATATCTAATATTATGAACACATGATTATATTTACTCCGCCGAAGGAGGTATTGTTTTCACTGGCGTATGTTGGTTTGTTTGTTTATTTGTTTGTCACAGGATAACTCAAAAAGTACTGAACGGATTCAAATGAAACTTGTGTAGTTGTGGAAATGCCAAAAGAACAAGTGATTAAATTTTGGCATCTCTAAGTGCTTTTTTAATATGCAAAATGAGCAAAATACTAATAAATATGAAATGGGGTCTCTATTCAGGGAGTAGGAAGAACAAACGCTAAAAAATATTTATTGACGTATTATTGTTCATATATCACTCAGGACTATGTTAACCCAGTGACGTAGCTTAAACTTCTTCCTCTTCCGTCTCTGAGTGCTTTTTTAATATGCAAAATGAGCTAACAGAGAGGAACAATGATTAGAGATAGAAATCGGCGTGTGAAAGGGAGAATGTTTGAATGGAATGTTGGGGATCGGCGGAGTTACACCTCTCTGAGTGTATATATGCTCTAGTTTGAAGATATTTTACAAAGTACATCACCATCCTTAAAGTTTAGTATGCTAAATAATTTATATGAAGTCTGTTATCACCTATGAATATAAATTCAACTTTAACATATCTAAACATTAAAAAAGCACTTTAAAGAATAATAATATAGGCTTTACTAGCTTAGGGAATATGATAATGTGAATTGAGTAATGTTATTGACAATGTTTGTTTTTCTCTTCAGCAAGGTCTTTATTTCATTATACTAATATATACGACGTACATAATAAATACACAAGGTACTATATATATATCATATATATATATATATATACATATATATATATAACAAAATACAAAAGGAAAATTGTGCAGTGTTGAAACAAACATAAATAAACATTGTAGTTTAAAATTATTTTCCTCTTTAAGACATTAAAAACATCAAATTACATAGGAAATATAAAAAGCAATAATAAAACAAAACATAAAATCACAGTAAACGGACAAAACGTAATATTATAGTAAAACAGAGAAAAATATTAAAAAGATACATTAAAACAGAAGACAATCACTGGTTTTTGAAGTTCTTAAGCTTTTTGAACTTTGAGATGATTCTGGCTAGGACTCTAGCAAGACGAGGCGAAGATGAGGGGAAATATCTCCCTACGTCGGATCCATAGTTCCAAGTAGGACCATTGGTATTTGGAATTTTCAGTGACAGAGCAGAGTACCTTGCTGCAGCAGATATCATAATTGCTCTAAGATCTTTTGCATCGACCAATTCCCCTTGAGTTAGGAGTTGGGCACAAGTGCCTTGCAGTTCTGAAGAGCTGTACCAATGGCCTTAGTTTCATCATGATCTTGTTTTCCTCTGGAAGGAATGCCGAAACGAATATGTCCCTTTAAGTCCTTGAGCTTACAGCTGGTTATGTAAGCTTCATTGAGCTCGATGAACTCTTTGATAATTTTTAGGGAGAGGCAGTCACAAAAAGCATGATAAATGTAATTGAAAAGTTTGCCACAATCCTTACAATGTTGGTTGAACTTAATTAACATTGTCGATATTTGAAGTTCAGCGGTAAACTTATGCCCGTCCTTTACACTCATCAGTGAACGTAAATTTTATTTTCCCATTCACAAGACAAATTAAGAACCTCCATATGTCTCTAGCAATCGACCTAGCATCTTTGGATTTTGGAGACCTATAAAAAAAAATACCAGGGAGTCAATGGAATATACGCATTAGCAGCTCTACGTAAAGGAAAGTAGAATCTCCCTGTTTTGAAGACAGATTCCTCTCGTATGTGCAGAAGCGTAGGGTATTTTCTTGTAGTGCAATACTTTCCAGCTGGTTGGGTCCATAAAACAAATTCTTAAAAAAGGTATTCGATCGTATTTTTGTCGAACCATGTCAATTGTGGTGCTAGAGTCAAACATCGGTGGTCTGATCCATAACACTCTCTGTAGCGCTGCCCAATCCTTTGAGCATCTAGCAATAGAGTCATTTGATAAATCAGTCCCAAACATAAGTTCCTTGAAGATGCTGGAATTTGATATTATATTCTTCCACTCAATTTGTGGCTTAGAATTAATATCAATAAAGACTCGTTTAAAAACTTTGGGTAAAATATTTTGTAGTAAAACCAGTCCTCCTCCCAATTCGGGCCTCCTCCTCTTCAGAGTTTGAATATATTTGTGGTAAAAAAGTTTTGTTAGCCATTTTTCCTCTTTAGTATGAGACGTTCTCCTATAGTAGGTAAAGCATTGGCCGTATATAAAATTTGTGGAATCAGTTTAAAATTATATAATTCTATACACTTTTCCAAGTTAAAACCTCGCCATGCTTGAGTCTATCTGAGAGCTTGTCGTTTCGAAGTTTGACAGGGATGGTTGATTGCTATCCCAATCGATCCCAAGGATTTTAAAAGACTTTACCACTCTACATCTACCGATAAACAAATCAGAGGACGGGTGCCAATGTCCAATGGGAAGAATAGCCGACTTCTTGATGTTGGTGTTTAGACCTGATTTGATGGAAAACTTTTTGAAAAAGGCAGTCACGACTTCTATACGTTTAGTAAGTTGTTTCTCTGAGCTAGCTTCTACCATCAACGTTATGTCATCTGCATAAAGGTCTATGAGATGTTTTTGATTGCCTATAAAACACCAAATCTACCATACTTCCTCTTCACCATTATATTCAGTTGTTCCATTGCAGAAACAAACAATAAGGGAGAAACAGGACATCCTTGTCTACAACTCTTGCTTAATGTTATAGGATCACTCTGGAGAGTGTCAATAATGATCCTTGAAGTTCCATGATATAGAAGTGCCCTTATTGGATTGAAAAACGTTTTGGAAGATATTTTCTAACGGCCTGAAGGATAAAACTGTGCTTTATTGTGTCGAATGCCTTTGTAAAGTCAACTGCTATAATTGCTCCAAATTTTCTCGCGTGGTTGTTGATCTTATGGCAGCACTGATGTTACGTGAAATATCTGCTATGTTCCGAATCTTCAAAAAGCCCTTATGTTGTAGCCCCAACCTTTTGTTTAATATCGGCTCCATTGTTTGGCTAAAATTCCTGCTAATATGCGGGTCGACTCATTGAGAATAGTTAAAGGTCTCCAGTGACTCGTTAAAGTCCCGTTTCCTTTTTTAGGAATGGGCGAAATCCGGCCAATAGTTAGAGCTTTAGGAAGTGCTCCCCTTTTTTCCATTTCTTTTCCGAATTGAAGAAGGTATGGTGAAATCTCTTTGGCGCATAGAGAAAAAAAATCCCCTTTTATGTTGTCTGAACCGCTAGCTTTGTTATCCTAATATTTATTTTCGATGTGATTAAGAATATTGTTCAATGTAAAAATCGTAGCTGTGGGAGACTTTTAGGACGAGGAAATCCAATTCTATCACCACCTAGCACCTCCTGGTACATATTATGAAAGGTGTGAATAATTGCTTTGGGATGGGAAAGTGTTTTTTTTTCTGAAGATATTACATCGATTATTTTTGAAAAAAAATCATTCTTAATCCCGAGGTTTTTCATTCTTTGGAGAGGGCAACGTTCATTCTTTTTCTTATTTACCATCTCTTTCTCCGCAATTTTATTCATTCCATATGCTTGGATTGAATCTCTCATTAAGCTTTTCACAAAAGTTTATTTAACAGTTTGTTGCTTAAAGATTTGACGTTATAACCAATTAAGAGCTGTTATTTTATATTTTCTTTCGAACTCCTAGTCTTGTATAAGCTAATCGGGGATCCTAAAGGGTTTAAAAGAGGGCGTACGGAACTCTACGACAACCATATGGCGATCACAAGACGGTTCAAATTTATAAGATGCTCTTTTACAAAAGTAGCTTAAATCTGATGACAGAAGTGCATGATCTATTCTTGAAGAATGCTTTCCGTTTCTCCACGAATAGAAATGCTCCCTATCATTTTATTGCTTCATTACATCCACCAATCCCATTTGGCCAATAACCATATCCAAGCTATTTTTGTTAGTGTGACTATTCTTTTCTAAGTCGACGTTTAAGTCTCCTATAACTATCATAGGTAGTGGGTCATCATAGCAATACTTCAATATGGACAAAAAACAGTCGTGAGATTTTCTGTTGGGACCGTAGGCATTTAAGACATTGAAGGAATAGTTGGGTGATTGAGTTTGCACTCATATCTTGTGCCAATCACTTCCATATGAATATTCGCTGACGCATTCAGAATTTGCCACCGACTTAGACACCATTGTGATCACACCTCGTAAGGATGTACTACAGTGAACTTTAGAGGAAGACAATAAGGGCATGAGTTTGAACAGGAGGAAGCGACCAATCATTTTATATCCAGCATGCAAATTATGTCAGGTTGAAAAGATAAAATTCTTTTCATCATTGCATGCCTCGTTCTTCTATCTTTGCCTCCCCTAGTGTTTAAGGAGACAATTTCTTTATGCCAAAGTGTTTAGGGGAATCCTTCATATTGGAAGTATTTTTTTTCTCCAACAACCATTACTGCAATAGCTTTTGTTGTTTAAGAGGAGCCATTTCTTTGCTAGGAGAGCCATCAGACTTATTCTTTTTGGTAGAAGATTGAGATCTTGTTCCTTGCAGAATTATTTTTGTTATGTCGATGTGAAAGTTATGCAATTTTTTTCGGTACATTATCAATATTGGAGTTACTTCCCCCTGAACTGTCTTTGACACATCTTGCGTTTTCTATATTTGTAGTGGTGTTCACGTTCGTAATAGATCTCTCGTTTTGGTTGTTCCCTTCCTCGAATTCAGACACACTATCTTCTTCATAATTATCTCCACAGCTCAATTCAATTGCCTCCAAGAGGTAGAGGTATCTTCGGCATTATTAGCCAAAGGGCCTGAGGGCTCATGACAATCAATTGTAGTCACTGAAACTAAGGTTGAGCTTTTTGACTCTGATTCTCCGCTATTATTTCCAGAGCAAGCTTTGCTTGAAGCGTTCTACAGTAATCAGCCCATCTCACATATTGATTTATGCAGTCTCGAGCAAAGTGACCTGATTGTAGCATTTAGCACATAGAATGGATTGAACATTGTAACTAAAGCGTGCTTTATGGCCCTTTAAAGCCAAAAATCCAGGAATTTCCCTTTCAGGTAAAACGCTTAGGCAGTAGTTACCATTTTTGATACCTTTCAATTTGCCCTCTCTAAATACCATTTCCTTAGCAGGAGTATTAATTTACCAAAGCTTAGAAATATGGTATTCACATCATCCGGCATCACATCTTCGTGTGGAGAGTGTACGGTAATTTTCTTTTCAAAAACTATGGGGTTGCCATTCTCATCCTTTCTTTGAGCTTTCAGTCCTCTCACGGCTCCCCTGATTCCTTCGTCCCTAACACTTGCATCTCTGACAACAAATGTATTTTCAACATGTGCAAAAAAGACACTGATATTTATTTCTTCACATTAATAACTCGTGCTCCGGGAAAGGTGTGAATTCCTTGAAGATAATTAGGGTCTAACTTAAGGGTTCAAGGACTAGGTTCTCATTTCTAGGTTGTAGGCCTCTTAGGCATTTAATTGATGATGACTTTACATTTAACAGCCTTTGCCAAATTCTTTTTCAAGGCATTTAAATAATTGTTTTGAGGAGGAGTCTGTTGATAAAAAACAAAAGCGATGATTAAGATTATAAGTTAGCTTTGCAATTATATGTCTTCGATATATGATGTATGCACGTAAAAAACATTAATTCCATTGAATTATCAATCAAATGAAAGGATCTTAATTTATTTCAATGGGACAATAATATGTTTTCCTACAAAATATTATTATTTATTGTCTTTTGGTTATTCATTCTTTAGTTTGTAGTTCTTTACGTTGCACTGATAAATAAATCTTTGGACCCACCAATAAAATCAATCGTTAGAATAAATGAAGAAATCTAATTCCAAGCTAACATAACCCAAAGAAAAAATGATTGTTTTCGAAAACATTTATATCCTTTTTTTAAATTATTGAACATCAGGAATTGCAAACTAAAAATAAATAACGATACTAATCTGAATCCTAAATATCATTTGTGTCATATTGACATAATGCTTATTAATTGTATTCTTAAAAAGACTTTGGCCTCTTATTTTTAATCATTTTAATTATGAGATATGTTCAAACCCTACCTACGAAATTAATTACATTATTGTCATGGAAGGGAGTGCAATAGCCGTGTGCGTTAAGGCGTGATCAACTCTCAATGTTGAAGGCGCAGGTTCGAATACTCCCGAGAGGGGATGGCCATTTTTGGTCTACCTCATTGATGCTATAATGCTTATTTATGCCCAGTCGGATGCAATTCTATAGAACCATATAGACACACAAAAAAAATATTATATATATATATATATATTGTAGGCATTGTAGGCGGTCTTTGACAAAACTACCCAATAAGAATAAAATATAAAACTTTTACAAGAGGGAAGAAATGTTAAGGCAGTTACGTATTAACAAAAAGGAACATTAAAATAATAATTATGGAGGCATAGTTTTCTTGATTGATATACAAAATGAAAAAAAGAACTTGCTAGAGGATCTTATTATTAAGATATCTCATTTGTTTTTAAGGTACCATTTATATTTTTTTGACTTTATTGATATTTTGTGTATTTGCATATGAGTGCCTATATATTTATAAACATTTTAGTTTAAAGTTATTACACAAAATAAAAGTTATCTAATAATAAAAAAAAAAAAAAACGGTAAAACATCTCACAAAAAACACAAAAAACTGGAGAAATAAAATAGTCAAACAATAAATTTCATAATTTCTGTAAAAACGTAAAAACATTTTGAAGTCCTCCGCTGCATTCACATAGCAGGATGGGTAGAACTTCACCACCTCTCCAGCAAGTTTCCACCGCTCTCCCGACGTCCAAGGGAGCTTGATGTTGAGGGTCGAATACCGAACTGCCCCAGATCTTCTTCCCAGATGAGGTACCAATATTTTTAGGCCTGAAGAAGAGTCCTTTAGAGCGTAAATCATTTTCCTTTCTATTTAGATGAGGAAAATAAACATTAAGTCTACTCTTGTAATAATCATTACATACTCATTGTTCTCTTATCGAACATTTGATACGCATATTTTACTCCATCTACTATCTGAAAGGATATTTTTCATGGTTTCTTATCTACAAAAAGAAATAAAAAAGACATGAACGATTGATTCCTTGAAGAATAAACTAATGGTTGGCTTATTATTCAGTATCCACATTATTTTGTTATTACAGCCATTAGCTCATCTTAAGAATGATCATTATAAAATGAGCAGCTTTCATACTGTATGCACGTTTTGAAAGTCATAGTACATGACCTTGAAGGCCATGGAGGTATATATGTATAATAAGCGTTTGCAATTGATGTTTTGGATGCATCAATTGATCCCCTTCTCAATGTACTTGAACTTTTAAAACGTGTTCAAAGAATTGTAAAATAAAGTTGATGAACCTTAGAGTATTGGACTAAAGGATTGTACAATAAAGTTTATTTTTATTAATCAACTTCAATGTAGTACCAATACATACTAAAGGTCGACCCATAATGTAGTTTTCGGGTTGATTTATTTCCCATTGTTAAAACAAGAAAAAAAGCGGATGGTTTCCCTTATATGTGTGAGTGGTGAAATATATTTGGTGTCTTATTTACACTATATTCAGATCCACTAAAAGTATTAACAAAATATAATAACATTATTTAAAAAGATGTATTTTTAAAACATATAAAGAAAACAAATAGATAATTAAATAGTGACTAAACGGCATGATTGAAACTTGTCGTTATTTAATTCCCGCTGTGTCGAAAATGCCATACATCCTCATTCTTTCTGACTTCAGAACGCCTAGGAGGACTCGTTAAGACGATTTGTGCTCCACTGTCAAAGTGACTTGAGGGACAGTCCGGGTTCTTTCGAGAGCAGCAATAGTCGAGTTACCTAAGCACAAGTCTAGGCCTTGGCAATAAAAATGGTTTTGACGGCGTAGTTCAGGACATGTTACCTGGGCATTGGGACTCCCAACCGGCGATGCAGGGTTTCGACTCTCCTCTTCAAGTCAGTAGCGACCTTCGCGTGGTACACTTCTAAACCATTACATTCCGATGTGGTAACAACGAGGATCTCTAAGGGGGGAATGTTGAGTAGTCCAAGTAGCATCTTCAGTGTCTAGACAAAGTTTAGACAAAGTAATGTCCTCTTGAAGTGTTTTGTTTCACAAAATTCCTTAAAACTAATATTTTTTGAGCTGAAGATTCACATTTATTATAGATTTAAATAAATTGTACCACAATAATAAAATTCTGTAGGCAAGATAGTGAATTATTATTACTATTTTTAATGTTGTGATAAACACCCTTCCTGAACAAAATGAGGAAGCTAAAATATTTATTTGTCTCTGAATTGCTTAGTAAAAGCTTGTACAAGCTCAATGTTGAGGGCAGAGGTACGCCTCATGAAAGGGTCAATATTGATTGACCCCATTGAAAACACCTAATCTTTTTCTAATATATAGATATATGCAAAAAAAAATAAACTAGGTCATGTTTTCTGAATACCCAAAGTCATTGTATATATATATATATATATATATATTATAATTAAATCGATTGTTCTTCATACAATGCTAACTATGATGATTACAAAATCAGTAAATATAATGAATCTATCGGCTTTCACCTTTTGTAAATAAAAAAAATATTTATCTATTTTAAACTTAAAAAGGTAGACACAAAAGTGACCTTGGACTTCCTTTTTAGTATCCTTTTTGAGTTTTTTATTTATGTAATGAAGACGAAAAATGTTTATGTAAATCCAGAGATCATATCAAAATATTTACATGTACAGATTATATTATGACAAATAAATTGAGAAAGTCGTCAAATAATAATTTTTGCAATACATATTTATAAAGCATCCATGTAAAAATGCGATAAAAATATTTCAACACAGATTGATACCACTGAAAGTTTTTTCTCTTCCAACACTGGTCATTTTTTTGGAATCAACTCCTTGTTGAACTAATGATACAATACTTTAGAAATAAGGCCCTCAGAATTCAAATATGGCCTCACCTTTATTCTCTTCGAATCCATATTTATTTTATATTTGGACTTTCTGAAATCACAGGTTTCTTGAAAGGTATGTATATGCGTGCAATTTTTGCATAAGTTTATATAAATAGGTAAAATGTATTATTAAAAATCTGAAAACGATAACTCAAACTTTAAATATACTTTGTAACGCTTTTTAAAAATCTTTGTTTCCAAAAATGACGTCACACGCGATTAAAAGGCTTAGAAATATTTTTCTGTAGATAATTTTGCTGTTTGTTAATACATTAAATGTTTTACAAAATATCCACGATATTTTTAGGCTTTTAGAGGACCAGACATTATCTTCGCCACTTCATAAAACAAATCTTACTGTTTGTTTCAAATGAAGAACAGGGCTATTTTTTGATGAGTTAATCCGTTTCATTCCTCAGGGAGACACCACATCATTGTTAACTTAGGTCAATGTAATGAAATGGCTTTCATTGCATCCTATAAAATTAATGCGATGATTATCAAGAAAACAACTAATCAATCAGTCAGAATCTATTGATCTAGAATAAGATTTTGTTCTTCAAAACAGAAAGGCTTTTCTACATCAAAACCATTTATTTCATCAAAATATTCGTAGGTGCTCCATGAGAAATTGTCCGTTCGTGAATCTGTTGGGATTTAGCTCCTTGCATAATAATCATGGAGTAGTAACATTACTCTTTCATAACAGTATGTGGAAGCAGCTGGTCTTAGAAAAGTAACACTTTTCAAACTTTCAGCTACTGTGAGTTGTGTTTTTCTTCATTGAAATAAACGTGTCTTGCCTTAAAAAAAGTTTTTTCCAAAACTGCATCCAAAAATACATATTATTAGTTCAACCTATTAAAATATTTATCAATTCAAAATTCCATATCTGTTCATCTGGAATGGGTTTTGCTTTGCATCAAAATCACTTATCCAATAATCAAATAATTATACTGGTTAGAGCCTCATGCACTTTTCCGCTTTGTAATTAATTAGCATTAATAAAGATAAGGACTTAAAAGTAGACTTCAAATTTAATTCTGGTTAGGTAAGGGCATTCTAAAAACAAAATAATCATTCTTTACTAGTGGCAGCCAAGTATAATTCAATTTGAGTATATTCTATTAAGGGCTTTAATGTTTAGAATGAGGCCTCATGCCTACTGAATAAGACTAATGAGGCGTTTGCAGCCTTATTTTAAAATGCACTCTCAAGGGCATGACTCTTGAAACATGGAAAACATTTTTTTTTTTCGTCACATATCAGGACTCGAGGGCAATAATAATAATGACGCTAGGTATATATTATTTACTCTTTGAGGGACTATAAATCTTCGTTTTTGGGCTCCTACTTTGCTTTTATGTTGTATGTAACCCTAGAAAAACAGTGATTGAGTGAAAGAGTAAGTGTTTGTAGATAGGTCCTTAATTTATAGTCGTGTAGTCTTTTGACAAGAGATTTGTACCATTCGTTATAAGTTGCTCAGGCCCTGACATATTGTTCAGCTAAGGAGAAAAGGATTGGAGGGAAAAGTAATTAAAAATATATTTTATACATTGTTTTTATTACGTGGTATATGATTTATATATTTTATATTTTATTAAGCATTTTTATTATATGTTTCATGTCCTTTACATTTGCTCTCCCCCATCCTTACAGATGTATTTTACTGTAAAAAACTGTAAATTTTATTTTCCTCGAAGATGTGAAAAAATAATGAAAAAAAAAAAAAAAGAAACTTATTTAAACAAAAATCATGATTCATTTTATTTTAAATACAAATTTTCCTTTTTTATAATGATTATTTTACATTATATGATGTATGTATCATTCTTATTCAATAAAGACTGTGCCGATAAAAAGCATATTGAACGGCTTGAAAATGGAAACTGTGCATATTAAACTCTTATTCTTAAAGCAATATTTTTATGTTTCAGAAAAATAAATGATTATTATGAGGTTTTTGGATAAATATAATATATTATTTTTGATATCTATATCTTAGTTTTATATGATCATTGATTAAATAGCTCTTTTAAAAAAATTCACAAAATATTAAACTTAAGGACTCTTCAGTAAAGCCTCGATGAGGAAGGATAAAAAAACAACTGAATCAACTATTGCTTTTAGATTTCGTGATGAAGCAAAATATTATTTAGATTATGCTCTTCTGATGAAAATCATTTTGTTCAGGATTAAATCCACAACTCTTTGGTCCATCAATTGGACTGCCATGAGCAACAGTGACCTTCCCTAAAGATCATGACGTTTCTGGCTACAGTTATGGACTTTGGGGTCGTGTCAAATGACAGTCATGTCATGCCACTCTACATCTTAGAGATAGGCATTATGGAGAATACAGACATCTATCTGAAGGATTTTGTGCGGCTGTGGATCAAATTTGTTGCTTGCGACAGACCGGGGATATGGCAGCAGGACTCAGCTCCGACTAAAAAGCAATGCTTTTGCTTTTGTATCCTTCTCCTCTTGTGTTCTCTTATAACCGAATCTAAACCTGTTGCTGATCCTTTGTGTAGAACATGACCAACCGCTCCTCCCATAACATCAAACTGTCTCTCGTCGGAGATATACAGTAAGATAGAAGTAGCTAAGTTAAAAATTCCTGTTCTCAGTTTCGTAGCCACATTAAACGGGTTTGGGCCGCTGACGGCGGCTACATTGAATAGAGAACTGATCTACATATCTATATATACTTATAAGGCTATTCCTTTTTTATTTTATAAATAAATATGATAAAATAACCTTTTAATTTTTTTTTTAAGTGGTAGATTTTGTTTATACACCATATATATATATAAATATATATTATAAATTAGTTCACCAGTTTATAAAAACACATGCGAATATCAAACTTAATGTGCTGCTATTGAAACATCTCTGTTCTATCAATTTTTTCCAGGAAGTAATTAAAAACTATTGTGAGCTTATTCCCCCAATCTCCCCAAAAGTATTTCATATTATTGTACATACATCCTCATGATTTCAAAAATCAAAAACAATACCTATGTTTGAATGTTATTCGGATGATAATAATAAATACCCATATTTTCAGCTTTTAACTTTTATACCAAAGGACCTTTTAGTGGCAACAAAGAAAATATTTTCTCTCTGCCTGAAATTTACCGTGGGTGTGAGACATACTTAATGATTTTAAGGATGGCAATAGTGCTTTTTTTTTTTTCTTTTTTTTGAGTGCAATTTTTTGAAAGAAAATGAGCATGAAAAATGTAAAAACAGTTGACATTATGAACCAAGATATTTTTTTCCTCCTCTTGTTGCTAGATATGAGTTAATAAATGTAGGCGTTTTATTTATATTGACACTTTGCCAAGAGGCCTTTAGAGCTGGAGATAGCGACTTCCATGGCCTAAGGTATTAAAGGAATCTTGCAAATACACACGGACAACGAAGTAATATATATATATA
>CP045898.1:14333983-14348301 GCA_013387185.1 Caligus rogercresseyi
ATGAAGTAAAATATGAAAAGTTATCATAACCAAAATTCAGAGTATTAATGTTAGTTTGTTATCGTGATGTTTTTTGTCTAATCATATGCATACTTAATTTTAATAAGGATTTTCTGAAATCAATAGGTTAGACATTATTTTATAAGAGCTAACTGAATAAATTCTGGAATAGTATATATATATTATATAGGTATGTATATATAGTATGTATATATATATATAATATATATATATATATATATAATATATATTATATATATAATATATATATATATATAATAACACGCTTTTCTTCACTTGTGTAAGAAAAACAAATTTAACATAGCTTCTTGGGAAGGTAGTTTCTTCTTATCCATACCATGACACCAACATATTCCTTCTGTAAATTAGCTTACATAGAGACTGCACTACAACATATTTAATTATTGAAGACACTGAAGCTCGATTAGGCGTTTTTCATATCTACAATTGACGAGAGTGTAAATGCATCACTAAAATATTTTAAAGTTGCAATAAAAGAAAGAGCCTTTGAATGGTTTTTTTTGCCTATATAGTTCGTAGAATTGCATCCAACAGGATATAAAATAAGCATTATAGCATTAAAATTAGTCTACCGAACCTAGGATCTTATGAATGAGATAGACCAATATTGACCATCCCCTCTTGGGATTCGACCTGCGCCTCCAACATAAAGACTTGAGCACGCCTAGCACGTACGGCTATGGCAACCCCTTAATGAATGTTTCGTTATTGAATTAATACCAGGTGAAGGAAATCCCTTAACAAGAAGTATACTATTATTATCATATAAAAAAGTGTAAATACTTTTTATTACCACAAGCGGATTGCAAAAACTTTGGTAAATAAACTTATATTTATTATTAATATATAACCCATCATTTTTATATACATTACTTCTGAGAATTGAACAAAGTGCATCTCATCGTGCCACAGCAAAACACATCATCTGTTCATCGTTTTCATGAATATGACGCAGAACAACGACAGGCAATACAGATGTGTTGAAATTACGTCAAATTGTAAATATTGACTTGCGTGAATGGATACAAATAAAACAGAGACTTAGGCTGTCACATCACTTGAGATTGATTTATTGATTTAATACAGATTTTTTCTCTTCTCGTGTTGATTTATTACGTAGGATGTGGGAAAAAGCATATATGGTGGATCATGTGGAGATCAACGGCGAGATATGAACGGATCATAGGAGGACGCTTTGCAAACTCCAATGAAATCCCATTGGCAAGCGAGAGTTGTTATCTGTAAGGCTGATAGATCCTGTTGGATGTGGAGGTTCTCTCATCAACCATCGATATGTCCTAACGGCGGCTCACTGTCTAAAAGATAATGGGGTTTTCGCCCAAATCGATAGAGTAACAGTAAGTAATGTTAACAAAGAAATGCTCTGTATTTAATTATTAATGTTTAGGACATTGAAAAGCGAGGATATTTGGGCGTATGAATAGGAGAATGTGTGAATGGAGCAATTGAGTTCAGGCTCTGTGTTATCACTATTTATTTCCTCTTTTGAGGGAAAAAACAGAGATTCAAATAAATAATAAATACCTTCCGTTCCGCCCGACTTGGCATACTTCATAAATGAAATAAATATCCTCAAAAGAGGAAAGAGAATGGTGATAGCAAGAGTCTGAAACTCAATTGCACCATTCACACATTCTCCCTTACACAAGCCCAAAATATCATTCGCTTTCAATGTCTATTAATTGTATGCTTCTATTGTAATTAGGTGTACTTAGGAGTTCGTGATCTTCGCAACACCGGACAATTTACAAAAACGGAGCGAGTGGAGTCTTTAACATCCATGGAAACGATGATGACAAAATTGCAAAGAATGATATAGCTTAATAAGTTGAAAAGATATGTCATTTAACAAATGGGTTCGACCATATGCCTCCCAAGGAACTCTGAGCATTTATACACAGGACAATGGGCTGTTGGTAAGACCAGAATACAAAATAGTACTTGAATCTCAATCGTTAGAGCTGAAGGTAAATGATTAAATGACTTTATTTATGAGCTTTAAAGAGGTACGTGTAATTGTATTAAAGATACTATTTAATGAATAATATATTATATATGCCCTAAATTGACGTATTAGTTCGATAGTGTTGTGCAAAATGCATGTGCTAAAAACATATTTTTAAATTTTATTCACGTGAGCAGCAAATATGTATAATTAGCTCCAGGATATTTATATACCAGTTGCACAACAGTAAAAAGTCATACAAATCACTAAACATCGATTCCTTATTAGCTAGTGGATGGGGGCAAACCAACAGGGTGGGAAGGGCGGAAGTAATGTTCTGAAGCGAACTAACCTTAGAGTTTCAAAAACTCTGATCAGTACTGCATCAATGGAGCATCCTTGGGTCGTCCACCATGGAAAAAACCGATGTGTGCCACAGAGAGGGAACAGACACTTGTGGAGGCGATAGCGGTGGACCTTTGGCACTTCATGAAGGTGGTAGATGCACGTTGGCAGGGAATGTTTCGTATGGTCTGGACTGCGCTTTAACCTATCATGCTGGTGGTATATACCAGAGTCTCTGAGTACTTGTTTTGGATAAGACATATTGCAAAGGTAGTTATATATATTTTTTTTTCATTACCAACTTGATTTATCAAGGTCAAGATTTTTCCTTATACATATAGTTACACTTCGGTAAATATCTTGAGAGTGATATCAAGAGTATTTCAAAATAATAAGTGATTAAACTAATGAAATTCTTATAATAATGTACATGATATCATAAAATACATTTTACATAATAACATTCACATGGAAAAGTAATAGGCTAATATTTTCAATGGTATACAAAATTTATATTTGTCATAAAAAAAATTGTAACCCTAAACATTTTTGTAGTGAAGTAGTTTTTAAAATAATAATAAAAACTATGATTAAATTAAATTATTTAGAAACACTTGAAGTATATTCTTATTCATATACATCCATTTGAGCACATACTTAAATCTATTACTTCTTCTTTAAATGTATTCTCAGTCGCTTTAAAAAACACATTAATCGTTTTGTTTGTTGGTTAATGTAAAAGGCCACCATTAATTTTTTCGTTCCTCTAGAAGATAATATAAAATATAGAGGCCTTAAAAATGAATCGACAAGTACTTTAAAAACGTACGTAGTCTCAATTGAAAAGTGTTCAACTCAGAAAAGAGAATTGTTGTCTTGATCTACTGCATTGTGAATATTTGGGCTTAATTTATTCATTTTAATGCATAAATGATTATTCTTATCAGTTTCTTGCAATTTTATCAATCTTAAATATATCGTATTATCTACGCTGATAAGAAATTCTAAGAAAAGGCTTTGTCTGTGGAATAAGGGATTTTTATTTGGTTTGATATTATGTGTAATCACCAATTGAAGGATTTATTAATTCCAATATCTCCCTTTATTAATAACTATATACATATTTTTATATAGGATGGAGGATGTTTCGGCTCTGGAGGCTCAACAAAGCCTAAACACAAGTATTGCAATATGCGTTGTTTATGGGGCAGGGTGACAGCAACATACTATGGTAAAGTAAACGTTTGAAAATAGATTTATATAATGAAATATTTAATGACTCATTTTATGTTTATGTAGTTACCAATCAAGGCATAAAGTAATTTGCAAAGATGGAATATGTTATGCAGAGAACCCAAATGTGGACCTGTGCAAAATATACAATCACCCTGTGGACATGTGTGGATATAAAAATGATTTGTAATTGTATAAAATCATACGTGACATTCATTTAAATGATATCAAAAATAAAAACTTTTATTCATTAAGTTGAAGTTAATGATGTATATCCCAATTTGAACAAAAAAATGAAGGACATAGTTTCTCAGGAGTATTATAGACAGTCCTTCAATATTATAGTTCTTATTTTTTTTCTAATCTAACGATTTCTTGTAGAAATGGTTAGGGATAAGGTTATTTTATAGTTCTTTGCACACATATTAATGATAAAAAGTTCACGTATTTCCGGGTATGAAGCGTTAATAGAAAAAAACTTTGGCTCAACATCCAATATACATATATATTAAAACGTGAATATGAAAGAAAAAATATAGAGGCCTTTTATTTTTAACTATACTTGCTCTCAACACTAAAAAATGAATTTATGTATTGTGCAAGGATGTCTATAGTATATGGATTACTGACTTCAAAATGAGCACAATCAGAGTGTGGCCTAGAGTATTTCAGCAATATATACTCAGATTCTGGTTTTATCTTATGAACAGAGTGAAATAAGTCAATATAATAATTATTTTCATAGCCGAAACTTTCTGAAGGAAGAAAAAAAAGAGTAATACAAAAATAACATAAATAACTTTGAAGATATACTGTTTTTATTATCTTAAACAAAGGACTCACATGAATTATATATATATATATATATATATTATATATATATATATATATATTATATATTTTTAGCTTATATATATATATAGATATGTTCTAGGTCGAGGACAATGTTTAGACAGCTTATAAGGCCATAGAAGGAAAACATCAGAAGTTAATACATATTAATAAATAAAAGTATTAGAAGTAAAAATGATACATATAAATTTGCACGCAATGGTAGGAAAAAACATAGTTAATTTTTTGCTCGAATACTTATGGAACACGCATGTATCAGATTGCACATAATTTATATGCATATATATATATTATACATATATATAACAAAATATTTCTCTAAGGACTTGTCACAGAAAACCCCAACTATCCGAAGAGATGTCATCGTAAATAAATATATTTATAATTTTCTATACAAAGCATATTTATTCGTTTTTCTTACAATGCCATAACACAAATAGGGTTGGATCCTTTTCCTAGCTCATGGAGTAGTAACATTTTACATGTGAGACTTATAAGAGCAAATAGTGTACGAGACCAACGGAATGTGCATTTTTATTTTGCTAGTTTGTTACGAGAGCGCATCATGAATATACATCAATATTTTATCAATTATAATAAATAATGGTAATAGTAAGTTGTGCAACATAGTTCATAAAGCCCCTATGAATTATTAGGACTTTGAGCTTCAGACTGGGTGTATTGGATCTTTTCCTCAAATTAAGTTGAAAAGAGAAAGGTTGCTATTTTGACTAGGATTGCATTCATAGAGAGATAAAATAAGGGGATCGCCATTGATAAGTGCATGGGCGGTGAGGATGTGCTACTATATATATATATATATATATATATATATATATATATATATATATATATATATATATAGGGTCATTCCAAAAAAAAATTATTTCAATGAAATTTTGGGTTCATGGATTCAAATGAAATTTACAACATAGAATGATTAAGTCTTTTTCATTATATGTTTTAAATTTAGTTCGAAATTTGTTGTCTGAGCAAAGTTACATGCCTCTTAAATTTGGGCTTTTTCCCGGCCAAAATCCCGGCCTTATTTTTTATTGGAAATTTCGAGTTCCTTATGGAGTTTTTGAAAAAACCTAATAAATTGAAAATATTTAGTGTTTATATCTTATACTTGAATTGCCCATTTTGAGCATTTGAAAGCTCTATGGTAACGAAATTAAACTTTTGTTTTTTGCCTTGATGCCACTTTTTTATAGCCAGTCGGCTCTCCTGATTTCCTCTTTGTTTTGGACAAAAAACTGAGGCCTTGAGTTGATAGAAGAGACTTTTTTCTACAAAATATCAAAAATCAGAGATGTGTTTTTGTTTAAGCCGAGAAATAAGGATTCATTTTGGAAATTGAGTCGATCTTTTAGATTGCCTTATCATCATCATTATATTTGTGTATTATGATGACGCCAATGGAATATTTATTCCTCCTTATATAGAGTATATTGATATAGACACACAGATAGAGAAAGACACAGAGAGAGAGAACTATATAATTAACTTACTCCCATCCTGAAGAGTCTCGGGATCCAGAAATAGTGAATAGTAACTTTACAGATAGAATTGGAATCTTTGGGCACCTGGATCGTGATAAGAGGAGGTTCTTCATGACCTATTCTACTCATTCGTCTTCAAATATCTACCCTCCCTCCCTCCATCCCCCCTCTTCCGGATCTGTCTCAGATGACTGACTACGGAGACTCCACTCCACTCATGAAGCCTCCTCCTACACTTCTCTTGGACTCGTCAATCACGAAAAAGAAGTCTCTCAGGCATGTCTCTTCCTCAACAAGCAAATGAAAGAGTCCTCCTCATCTTCGAGTCTCATCTCTAAAGGCTTGCAATTTGGAATGATATCAATGTCCATGATATAATATTCTCCGTATCAACCACCATATTAGTCTCGGAGTCGAAAACAATGGACTTCATGCATGGAAAGGAAAATTTTGGACCTCTTGATTTAAAAAGGATGGATACTTCAAGGCTTCTTCCTTCCCCTTTTCATTTGCCTTCCTGGATTGGAGCCATAATTTTGACAAATTCGATCATCTTAGAATTTGGTGACTTATTGCCATTCTTTACGTCGCGTTTCGCCCCTAGAATCTTCAATTACACCAAGTTTTTCACATTTGAATCCATGAGAGTGAAATAAACTCCTTATTTTATTTCAAAGATTCTACAAAAAATTTCAACGGAGTCCCTTTCCACTTGGGATATTTGTTTCATCCTTATTTTATATTTACCGCATATATTCGTACAAATACTCTGATTGATACACCCGAAATATACACTTGATCACTCATTCGACATCTATTTTATATACTTATCTATACTTTTAATAGTTATTATTAGTGCAAAACTCAGTGCCTTGCTTTTTCATGTATTTTCTTTGTTAAATATCGAGTCACTGTGGGCTGCGTTATAGAGGTTCATTCAGGGAAATGAGAGTAATAAACACAAAAAGGAACTTTTTGCCTTTACTTCGCGTAGTTAACTTGGAAACGGAAGTGGCCAGAGTCAGATTTATGTTTAAAAATTATTACAGAGCAGTATCTTGTCTAAGGACTCCATTCTAGTTCCTATAAGTGAAGTAAGACAAATTATGTTTGATAGAATATATATATATGCCCTTTAAAGAACGGAGAGTCTTCCATTGGGTGAATTGTGTCGTGCGGAATCTTCTGATGGGGACGTGGAAACGAAGCAAGTCCTTTCATCCTCGTCCCACTTGTCTTGTGCAAGCATCATGGGCACGCGTTACTCTGGGCATTCCCCTCTCTCGTTAAGCGACCTCCCATTTCCCTCTTCCGTATCCTCTCCGCCTTCATAGCTCATCTGTCCCGCAGGGGGAAGTTAATCCCATCCCCGAGGGAGCTAAACACAGGAAAAAGCCTCCTCCATTTATTATCCCCAAAGATCTCCTGAAAGTTGGAGCGCATTCCCAGATGAAATCCCTTGGGATCCGAGGTCCCTGAGCGGAAGACGGGTGCCGGAAGGCCTCTAGGGTCGTGAAGTTGATGGAGATGAGATAGACGTGGTAGCCAAAGAGAAAGCAGAGGCTGAGTGAGAACATGGAGCTCACAATGGAATAGGAATAGAACGTGGAACTTTCCGTGTGCAGAGGCGTCTTCCGAGTTCCAGAAGAGTAGAAAGTATCGTAGGGAGGAGAGTGAGACGAAGAGGCCGTAGGCCAGTGCATAGCCCAGGAAGAGGATGAAGTACTTGTAGTTTAAGAAGGCGACGCAGTTGTTGACCCAGGGCAATGATGGTCCATCTCGAGCATGCAGAGGCTGCAAACGGAGCAATGATGGGCACAGTCGGCCTTGATGGAGGCGCACACGGCGCAGATGCGGATCCCCGTTGAGGGACTGCATAGACAGAAGCAAGTTCCTCTTGGCTGCGATCTCCTCCAACACAGCCCGGAAATCCCCGATGTCCAGACGCTCTAAATCCCTTGGGAGAGACGAAATCCTCGAGGAAGGGGACCTCCGGAGATGAGAATCGTCCGCCAGTAGCTGAAGAGAAAAGACTCAGAGTCACGTGGTACAGAGGAAAAGGAGAATTTGAAGGGGACCTCTTGTACGGAGAGGAAGATGAGGTGAAAGACGTAGGTGTAGTAGGACCAGAGGACGATGCTCATGATGATTTAGATTGTAGCTCTTGATTAGGAGGACATTGAAGCCTGGGGATCTGTGGAATCCAATATCCGAGTTTTTTTCAGTGCCAGCATACCCTTGCCGACATCTAGGAGCACAACACTTCCAGCCAATCTTCACTAAAGAGCAATGGATCGATGACTTAATCCAAACAACATTTTGAATTTTGAACCTTTAATATCAACCAAAAAACTAGTTGAAAACACAGGTCACACTCTGATACAGGCGTGCGCTATTTTTTTTAGAGTGCAGTCCCGATAGCTTAAGAACGTCTAAGGTATTGTGTTGTGTGAAGACGTGCCTCAAGTGACTCCTCGGATGGTGCTCATTTCATCCAAAATAGGATCTTTTGGACTTAATATCTATCGTGCCTCACATCAGTGGCTACGGTTGAGAGTTAAACACAATTGTGACTGGCCTTTTATTTGTGAAGATATTTGCCTTTAAGTTCCTTTAAGAGAGTACGAAGAGCGAGGGAGGTTTTGTTCTCCCCTTTTTTTCTTTTTCTTCTCACCTTGATTGTCCTCTAGCTGGGTGGGGAGGGGTTTTGAAAAATAAAAATAATCATACTGTGTGAATCACCCCAGCGGATCACAAACGACTATCTTAATGCTCTTAAGAAGGATCTTGCTTCTAGAGCTCTGAAGAACAAATAATAATTGATGTTAAGGAAATATTGGGAGATCGGGCGCCTCTGCGACCTTCTAACATTAAGTGGAGAATATTATTTTTGGAACTATAAAATTTCAGCATGCTATTCTTCAAGGAATTCATGTTTTCCCCCGCGGAAGAAATAAATTAGTTATTGTCCTCAACAAGGATATGGATATTGGGGAAGACCTTTCCCATGTTGAAGACGAATTTATTATTAGGAAAACGGATGAGGGTTTTAACAGGATAAAAGGAACTGTAAGAAATTTAAGGGCACAAAGGAAAGATGCTTCTGGAATCCGGTGATCTTTGAAAAATAATCACTGTATTTCCCACATGAGGATGTGAAATTGATCGTGTTCTAGAAGAGTATGGCACTTTTATCAATTGTGCAAAGCTTGTGTTTTTGAGAGGGAAGACTAAGGGGGCTGAGAAACGGAAATTTCAGCTGAACATTAAACCCAAAAATAAATCCAGGGTTTTACCCATAAAGGAATGAAGACCAGAATTGGTTATTTTGGACAACCAAAAACTTGTGCCAAATGCTTTAAAGTCGGGTATTTGCTAAGAGTTGCCCGAACATGTTTGTAAGATGGAACGAATACATCAAGCACTTTTTTTTAAGTTAAGAATTTATTGCTGTCTTACCATAGTACATACAAATATTACAATTATACAATGATAAAAGCATACATACATACAGCAAAAGAACACGACCACACAAAGGGGTATATGTGCTACAACAGCAAAAATGGATATTGAGCATTGCATTATATTAATTATTTTATAATCTACTTATGAAGCAATTAAATTAAAGTTAGAATCAATAATTCGTTGCATCTTTTTACATTTAATAAATTTAATCATACGAAGATCTTCATCCTCCTCTTGCATGACTTGGTATCTCTCATATGAAAGCGATGGGCATCTGTTGATTAGGTGGTCAGCGGTTTGGGACTCCTCCATGCATATATTACAAATGGCATTTGTGTTTTTCCATTTGCTCAGATGGGCCAGAAATGGTCCATGGCCTGTGTAGGCTTGAACAAGTAATTTCATGTTGGGACGTGAAAGTTCGACAACCTTGGTTTTGGATTATTCAACATCCTATGAGTATGTTTCATTCCAAGATCCTTTTTGTATCTGTTGCACCAAACTTCATAGAAGAAGCCATCTATCACTTTCTTTATGTAGCTTGGTGGTGCTCCAACACATAAGCGATTTTTACTTTGCGTTCCTTTCTTTGCAAGGTAGTCCGCAAATTCGTTGCCTGAGATATCTGAATGGCCCTTACACCAATCAAGATGTATATTTATTTGGATTTTGCGTTGTTTAATACTTCTTTGCATTGCTTAACTGTGGCACTTTTTGTAAAGGGGTTTAGAATAGCAGCAATTGCTGATTGAGAATCTGACCGAATAATCACGTTCTTAGATGGCTTGTCTTGTTCAAGTAAAGCTTTTACAGATTGTGTGATGGCAATTACCTCAGCTTGGAAGACTGATGCTTCCTTATTAAGAGATATATATGATTGATAAAAGGATATATCACCTCTAGTGATTGCCCATCCAGCTCCTGTGTTGTCTTTATCGTCTTTTGATCCGTCTGTGTATATAATAATGTCAGAGTTTTCAACATGAGAGTTATCAACCCAGATACGATTGCCTGTAATGTAGTCGCTAGTTTCATTCAATTGAAGTCGATGGAGTATTTTATCACTAACGAAACGATGTCCACGACGCCTTGAAAGATTGCCCACACCATCCCAGGTATCCCGGAGAAAGAACTTTGTTCTCCATCTTGACTTTGTTGCATGTGCTTGTATGTAGAGATCCAATGGAGTGATGCCCAATACTGCCTCTATTCCTGATGTTTGGTGTTGATCGGAGTGTATGAGTCATACTCATAAGTACCTTTCGCTGAATATTGTTCAATTTTCTTATTTCGACTTTGCCATATTCCATATTCGAGAACATTTGGCAGCTTTTTCTTTTATATGTTCAGTCCAGGTGAGTCCTTGATCGAAAACCACGCCTAGGTACTTTATTTGTGTAGCATATTTAATTACTTTTCCTGCCATAAATAGTCGCGGAAAGTATTTTGATCTTAATTTGTATGCTTTTGAAAAGACTATAGCATTAGATTTGGATGGGTTGAAGGTGAGACCATTTGTTTTCCCCCATTCCAGAACAATATTAATTGCTTCCTGCATTTTATAAACAAGTGTACCAGGGTCTTTACCACTTATTAATAAAAGGACGTCATCCGCATAGCCTACAACATGGATGGCGCCTTTTTTAAACTTAGTCAAAAGAGTGTCCATGATTAAGTTCCATATAACTGGAGATAGAACTTCTCCTTGTGGACTACCACGTGTTGGATTGACGCTGACTTTTTCCCCTTTTAATTCCGCTTTGACTGTTCTTGTTTTAAGAAGGTTACAGTACCAAGATTGAATGCTTTCTGGAATTCCAAGCCGTGACAAATTGTACATAATCAAACGCACCTGTGCAATCAAAACTGACTGCAAGTGTGCAGTGGTCTTGAAAAATTGATTTTTCGATTAAGTCCGTAACTTGTGAAAGGGCTGTTTCAGTTGATAATCCCTTAGTATAAGCATGTTGTGAATAAAGTCTTGGGATAACGTCGTCCACTTTCCATTGTACAATTCTCTCAAGTCCTTTAAGAATGTAGTTCGAAAGAGTGATTGGCCTGAAAGCCTTAGCTGAGCTGTAGTCATCTTTGCCCGGTTTCGGCAAAAAGTAACTTTCATCTCTCTCCAGATCCTTGGTGTATAGCCAGTGTTGAGAATTACTTCAAAAAGGTTTGTGATGTAAGATATTAAATTTTTCCCGAGTTGCTGTAGTACAACTGGTTTCAGCCCATCTGGTCCTGAGCTTTTAAATGGTTCAAAAGAATTGAATGATTCTTTGACCTTATTTTTATCTACATAGTTGATGTTAAAGCTTCTTTCTTGCAATGGTCTATCATAGGTCGTATTTATTATACTATCAGGGAAATGAGTTTCCATAAGTACTAATAAAGATTGAGCAGGTGATTGCGTATATCCATCCTCTTTTTTCAGTAGTCCAATTGAGTCTTCCATTGGTTTTTGTATTTTAATCAGTTTTGCAAATCTTTAGCATTTGCAGCTTTACTGCAAAAATGCCTCCATGCCTCTTTCTTTCTTTTCTGAGTGCTGTACGATATTCGTTTTTCGTTTTAAGTACTCCTCTCTATGTGTGCTGTAGTGACGCTTAGGCTCGAGTTTATTGAGTTTATATCTAAGGCTTGCAAGATGTTTTGTCCACCATGGCACGGACTTAGTTGCTGTTGTTTTCCTTAAAGGACAAGCAATGTCGAGTGCCTTCATATTGTATCATATAATGATTCTGCACATTTATCTATGGCGATAGAATTGGGAATTACTTTAGGCAGTGACACATTTTCGGTTTGAGATCTAATATATCCCAATTGACTTTTCTGAAATTTCTTTACTTTTCGGAGATAGGTTTGTATTTTCCGAATTTGAAATTTATATACCTATGATCAGACATTGATGGCCGAAGATCTACATGCCATCCTTTGATGTCCATCTTTTTAAAGGCATGCTGATTCATGATTGTAATGTCAATGACTGAAGAAGCCCGTTGTGTAAGAAAGGTTGGCTCATTACCTTCATTCATGACTGTCAGATTATTTTCATCAAATATGTTCTCTAGAGCCTGTGTCGATATGTTTACTTCCCCACAGACAGTTATGTGAATTGGAGTCCATGGCTATGAGAAGTGGTTTTTGCTTAAGATCACAATGCCTTATGAGTCTCAACAAGTTTCATTTTCAACAGGTAACAATTGATCAAGGTAAGCCACACATATATATGTTAGAGATTCCTCAATCTTGATACATGTGGTACAAATATCTCTGTTAGAGAATTCAGGGATAAACCATGCATTCAAATGATTTGCTGTTCGAATGCAGGCCCTTGTTTTGACCCAAGTTGGCTGGATTGTATATCCTCTCAGAGAAAGGCTTTTTGTCGAGCCGTTAAAAAGGTATGGCTCTGTTATTAAGGCAATTTCAGATGTTCTTAGTTTAAGCTCTGAGTTTGCTGCTTTGCAGTGCTGTGTATTTATATAGGCACAACTGATCATATTTATTTCTTTGGTGGTTTTGGGGGTAAAGGATATTGGCTGTATCATAAAGAACCTATCAATTTTACCTTTTTTTGTGTGTTTAGTTGTTGAAGGTTTGCCGGGCTCAGTCAAATGAGTTTTCTCACCTTCAGTGATATTGATTTCTTTTATTTTTGGATCAGAAGTTTTATCAGAACTTGTAGCCTCATTAGTTTCTCCACCTACAGCGCTCATGGTAACCTTAGTGCTATCTTTAGATTCTTCATTGTCATTTGATTTTGGATTCGTGTCTTCCACAGAATCTTCGTCCTCAGTTTGTTCCTCTTGCTCCAAAATCGGTGCGTTTCTAGGATCTTGAAATGCACCTTTCCTGCAGAAGCTATTCTGAGGTTAAAGTCTACGGATTGAAGGCCTTCGTATGACTGTTTGTCTAGGCAAATGTGCAGCACTTTACCTAGTTTAGTGAGGTCTGACCTCACAACTTCTATTTGCCCTTTAATTCCAAGGATATTGCACTGATGAGAATTATTTTGCTTAGAATTTCATCCCCAATGTTTCCTGTTACTCCTCGAATGAATCCAGTGAGTTACTTTTTTTCATTTCTCTCCTTTTTGTCCAGTAGTCCTGGATCCCAGTTAGAATGTCATGAATTATCCTCCATGATATTATGTTTCCTTAAGTACTATTTCAACACCTTACTTATGAGAAAGGTTGGGCGATATTTGTAATACTTAAGTTCCGTTGATATTTATGATGAAATAATTCCTCTTGAAGGTGAATGATAACAAAAGACTATCTTAGCTGTATCCAACAACGATTTCCGATCGTCGAAAGCGGGGATCCAACCGACTGAAGAGTAGTCCAGATCCAGGAAAGGTGCCCACAGGATTCTCACAACACTATTTAAGTGATTAAAAAGGTCAGGAACACTTGTAACCTTATGAAAATAAATATTTCCAGGACGATTCAAAGAACGTGTGTTCATTATACATAGGTAAGCAATCAAGCACTTATCGGTAAAGAAAAACTGCTGAAGATACGAAACTTCTGATACGTTGCTTGGAAAGAAGAGGGAAATAGGATAATGAGACTGAAACTCAAGGCCAAACTACGTGATCGATTATCGAGGAGACTCAAACTAAAGAAAAACAACGAGACTGAAAGAAGACAAAAGAGACTGTAGATGAGAAAACAAAAGGGACTCCCACAACGAAACGGTTTGGTTACTGAGAAGAGGGTGCGAATGTATTGATGGCAATTAAAATAGATGACACAAATACGCAGGAACAGATCACCTCACCGTGCTAGAGAGATAACTCCAGTCTGAGGAAGAAAAAAAAAAGAAAACGTAACAATTCATATAGAAACTCCCTCAAAAGTAACTAAGGAAGAGAAAAAGTCTGTGATCAACACAGACCTTGGTATGTC
>CP045898.1:14348401-14378864 GCA_013387185.1 Caligus rogercresseyi
TGTTACCCTTTTAGCAGCTATGGTAAACAAACAATTTAAATAACCAAATTCCACTTTTACTAGTTGGGGATCTCAATGTGGACCTAGATAAGCCTATCAACAAATACCCAAATAGTTATATTTTAAATCGCATTATAGGTAAACTTAACCTAATTGATGTTATGGGTAAGCTAAGCCCAGGGGACTTTTCATGGTCTAGAGGTCATTTACGTTCAAGAATAGACCTAGTTTTATCTTCTCCTTCCCTAGTTCGCCATGTGAAAGGTGCTTCCTACCGTCCAGAACCATTTTCGGACCATAAACATATTATTGGACCTAAAATATGATCTTCCTGTGGTCGCTTCAAACTCCCTAGATGGGTGCTAAAGGATGATACTTTTTTAAATGTTTTAAAGAAAAACTTGTAAGAGGTCATTCCAGTTTTAGATCTTCGGACCAAGCTCTCCGTGAGCTCAACAAAATAATAACTACGACTACTTCTCAGTTCCTCAAAGAACGAAGTTTAACAGCGAAGAAGGATCAGTCCCAAATTGAAGCTATTCTTAAAAAGAATCGATTTTTGCTCGCTCTTTTATGTCTGATACAGTAAAATATTTTAGAATTGCCGAGATTGCGGAGGCTGAACTCCAAGCAAAAGTCCTTAAGGAGAATGATCGTTTCAAAAGAGTTCAGGATCTTTCAAATAGAAGATTTGCAGTGCAACGTCCATAAAAAAGATTGTTCATGAAGGAATACCCATAACTGAAACGACTGCTATCGTAGAATATTTTAGATCTCGATTCCAATACATAGTGGGAAATAGAGAAGGCAATTTCCCCGCCCAAAACGTTGGATTAAAGGGGATTCAGAAATATTTACTTGTGATAACATATCTCTTTACCTAAAGAAAAATATTAAAAACAACAAAGCTTGTGGCCCTGATGGAATCATCGGAAAAGTTTATTCTCTTTTACCAGAGCAAGTCATACCTTACCTGCATAAGATTGGCCAAGCAATGGAGAAGAAAGGAAAATGCCAAAGATTTTAACAAAAGGAAGAATTGTTTTAATACCTAAAAAGGGAAATGGGTCCGATTTTAGCCATTGGAGACCAATCACAGTTTTAAACGAATCTTATAGAATCTTATCAGGCATTTTAGCTCAAGAAATGGCTACAGAACTTCAAAAAAATATTAGCATTCACCAAAAGGGATTTTTAAAGCAAAGAAAGATAACGGATATCTCGCGTAACATCCAAGCATCTATTGATTCAGTTAATAAAAGACAAAGATTTGGAGCAATAATTGCTATCGATTTCTCGAAAGCTTTCGACTCTATTCAGCATAGACATATCCTTAAAGAAGTAGCCAAAGTCTTACCAAGAAAATTCTTTAACCCAGTTCGGGCGTTACTTTTAAATGGCTCCTCCACAATATCTATCAATGGCCAAGAAAGTAGCTCAATTACCTTGGGCAAGAGCTGTAGACAGGGCTGCCCCTCAGCTCCTCTTCTTTTTATTACCGCACTTGAGAACTTTGTTGTTAGAGCGCTTAGAAAATTTGGGGGCTTTGGAGTTGACTTCGAGGGAAATCGTCACTTGATTGACCTTTACGCTGATGACGTCACCCTAACTGTGGAAGGGAACTCAGCGGCCCAGGTTACAAAACGTGTGGAAATTTTAATAAATTATTTTACGAAGTTCGAAAAATCGTCTGGACTCTCTCTGAATAAAGCAAAAACAGCTATTTTACCAATTGGATCCTGGGACCCTTCTCTGGGAGTAAAAATTTCCTCTTGCGAGGTTAAAAAAAGAGTCCAAATTTTGGGCATTGAGTGGTGCAAGGAAGGTGTTCATGAAGTCAACTGGACCAATTTAGCATCTCTGGCTTTTCAGAAAACTAAAACGTGGAGAAAACTTAATATTCTGAAGAGAATCGATCTTTATAATACAAAGATCGTCCCGGTCATTTTATATAAAGCGTCTTCTTGTCCTATAATCGCCGAGAGGGCAATCAAGGAGGAGGGAAAGTGGTTGAACAACTTGTTTCACCATAGTTACTTATCAGCAATCAAAAGGCCAAAAAAACTTTTAGGAGGAGGACTTTCTCAACTGTCCGTTATTTTACCTAAAATTTATATTAATGTTTTTATTGATATAACTAAGAATGGAGACACAGAATGGAGGAGGACAATTTCGTATAGCAGATTATATACCTGGCTCATGTTGGGCACCGATATGACAAATGAAATAACTTCAAGGATTTCTTTAAATTGGGGGTCAGCTCAACGAATAGTCTGGAAATATAATCCATCTTTTGAAAGCGACTCCACGGTGGATATAATTAGAAGAACCGAGAAAGGGCCTTCTTTTTCCAAAACTTAGGGAAACCGGAGGAGTTAGAAGAATTAGCCATTTGCCATGGATTATTGACTCTCCATAATCTGGGGGACCAAAGGCCTTTTAGTGATGGAAGGTTTAGATTTCCTTTATATAGATCTTCCGTAAAACATATATTACTAACTCCGTGGCACCTTAAATTGTCTAGAAAATCATATAACGATGAGGTGGATTTAATTGCAAACAAATATTTAAAGCTGCTGGACCTCCCTCTTAAGTGGAAAAAAAATATCACTGGCTCCCTCACCAATATACATGATAACAGGAAATTCACCGCCCAACTTCAGATATCGGGTGACATAATTAAATTCCTGCAACCCTGCAAAGATTGTGGCAAGATTTTTAATTCGACCCTCCATGCCTTTGTTGAATGTCAAGCAGTACAGATTCTTACTGAGTTTGTATGTCTGAACATAAAAGGGCTTGAAAAAGAGAGCTCGGCCAAATACCGGAAAGCGATTATCTTATTTGGACTTGGCAGAAAATGGACCACCCCACGAGAAAAGGCGATAAACTTCGCAATCTTGAACTCCAAGGCTCTAATTGCGAAGCAAATTACCTCTGGAGACCCTTTGCAATCATCGGATATTAGGCCAGTACTCCTATCGGCAGCGGCAAGATATGCTTCCCTGGACCTGAAGATCCCCTCCCTTTCGGTTGACTCATGGACTGTGGCCGCGAAGGAAATTAAATACTTCCCTTCCCTTGCATCAATCCACCGGAAGACATTATCTTCAATAATAAAGAATTTTAAGAATTGCAAGTAATGCCTTTTTAAAGCTCAACATTTATGTTAATATATTTTAGTACACATGTCAATTAATTTTTTTGTTGTATTTTATTGATTGAATTTAGTGTTTTTAGTTCAACCCCTATGATAAAATTGTAAATTAAAATATTTACTTATATGAATTTTCATACATTATCTTAGGTTTTTTATGTATTCTGTTGTACATATAATAAAAATGAACTGTTGAAAAAAAAAAAAAATTACAAAAAAAATCAATAACCTTATCCCTAACCATTTCTACAAGAAATCGTTAGATTAGAAGAAAAATAAAGAATATATAATATGAAGGACTGTCTATATACTCCTGAGAAACTATGTCCTTCATTTTTTTTGTTCAAATTGGGATATACATCATTAACTTCAACTTAATGAATAAAAGTTTTATATTTTGATATCATTTAAATGAAGGTCACGTATGTTTTATACAATACAAATCATTCATTTATATCCACACATGTCCACAGGGTGATTGTATATTTGCACAGGTCCACATTTGGGTTCTCTGCATAACCTATTCCATCTTTTGCAAATTACTTTATGCCTTTGATTGGAATACATAAACATAAAATGAGTCATTAAATATTTCATTATATATAATCTATTTTCAAACGTTTACTTTACCATAGTATGTTGCTGTCACCCTGCCCCATAAAACAACGCATATGCAATACTTGTGTTAGGCTTTGTTGAGCCTCCAGAGCCCGAACATCCTCCATCCTATATAAAAATATGTATATAGTTTATTAATAAAGGGAGAATATTGGAATTAAATAAATCCTTCAATTGGTGATTACACATAATATCAAAACCAAATAAAATCCCTTATTCACACAGACAAAGCCTTTTCTTAGAATTTCTTATCAGCGTAGATAATACGATATTATTTAAGATTGATAAAATTGCCAAAGAAACTGATAAGAAATAAGCATTAATGCATTAAATGAATAAATTAAGCCCAAAAAAATTCACAATGCAGTAGATCAAGACAACAATTCTCTTTTCTGAGTTGAACACTTTTCAATTGAGACTACGTACGTTTTTAAAGTACTTGTCGATTCATTTTTAAGGCCTCTAAATTTTATATTATCTTCTAGAGGAACGAAAAATAATGGTGTCCTTTACATTAACCAACAAACAAAACGATTAATGTGTTTTTTTAAAGCGACTGAGAATACATTTAAGAAGAAAGTAATAGATTTAAGTATGTGCTCAAATGGATGTATATGAATAAGAATATACTTCAAGTGTTTCTAAATAATTTAATTTAATCATAGTTTTATTATTATTTTAAAACTACTTCACTAACCAAATGTTTAGGGTTACAATTTTTTTTATGACAAATATAAATTTTGTATACCATTGAAAATATTAGCCTATTACTTTTCCATGTGAATGTATTATGTAAAATGTATTTTATGATATCATGTACATTATTATAAGAATTCATTAGTTTATCACTTATTATTTTGAAATACTCTTGATATCACTCTCAAGATATTTACCGAAGTGTAACTATATGTATAAGGAAAAATCTTGACCTTGATAAATCAAGTTGGTAATGAAAAAAATAATAATATAAACTACCTTTGCAATATGTCTTATCCAAAACAAGTACTCAGAGACTCTGGTATATACACCAGCATGATAGGTTAAAGCGCAGTCCAGACCATACGAAACAATCCCTGCCAACGTGCATCTTCCACCTTCAGGAAGTGCCAAAGGTCCACCGCTATCGCCTCCACAAGTGTCTGTTCCCTCTCTGTGGGCACCCATCGTTTTTCCATGGTGGACGACCCAAGGATGCTCCATTGATGCAGTACTGATCAGTGTTTTTGATAACTCTAAGGTTAGTTCGCTTCAGAACATTACTTCCGCCTTCCCACCCTGTTGGGTTTGCCCCCATCCACTAGCTAATAAGGAATCGATGTTTAGTGATTTGTATGACTTTTTAACTGTTGTGCAACTGGTATATAAATATCCTGGAGCTAATTATACATATTTGCTGCTCACGTGAATAAAAATTGAAAAAAATATGTTTTTAGCACATGCATTTTGCACAACACTATCGAACTTAATACGTCAATTTAGGGCATATATAATATATTATTCATTAAATAGTATCTTTAATACAATTACACGTACCTCTTTAAAGCTCATAAATAAAAGTCATTTATAATCATTTACCTTCAGCTCTAACGATTGAGATTCAAGTACTATTTTGTATTCTGGTCTTACCAACAGCCCATTGTCCTGTGTATAAATGCTCAGAGTTCCTTGGGAGGCATATGGGTCGAACCCCATTGTTAAAATGACATATCTTTTCAACTTTATTAGAGCTATATCATTCTTTGCAATTTTGTCATCATAGTTTCCATGGATGTTAAAAGACTCCACTCGCTCCGTTTTTGTAAATTGTCCGGTGTTGCGAAGATCACGAACTCCTAAGTACACCTAATTACAATAGAAGCATACAATTAATAGACATTGAAAAGCGAATGATATTTTGGCTTGTGTAAGGGAGAATGTGTGAATGGTGCAATTGAGTTCAGACTCTTGCTATCACTATTCTCTTTCCTCTTTTGAGGAATATTTATTTCATTTATGAAGTAGGCCAAGTCGGGCGGAACGGAAGGTATTTATTATTTATTTGAATCTCTGTTTTTCCTCAAAAGAGGAAATAAATAGTGATAACAAGAGCCTGAACTCAATTGCTCCATTCACACATTCTCCCATTCATACGCCCAAAATATTCTCGCTTTTCAATGTCTAACAATTAATAATTAAATACAGAGCATTTCTTTGTTAACATTACTTACTGTTACTCTATCGATTTGGGCGAAAAACCCATTATCTTTTAGACAGTGAGCCGCCGTTAGGACATATCGATGGTTGATGAGAGAACCTCCACATCCAAAGCAGGATCTATCAGCCTTACAGATAACAACTCTCGCTTGCCATGGGATTTCATTGGAGTTTGCAAAGCGTCCTCCTATGATCCGGTTCATATCTCGCCGTTGATCTCCACATGAAGTCAAACCATATATGCTTTTTCCACATCCTACGTAATAAATCAACACGAGAAGAGAAAAAATCTGTATTAAATCAATAAATCAATCTCAAGTGATTGAACAGCCTAAGTCTCTGTTTATTTGTATCCATTCACGCAAGTCAATATTTACAATTTGACGTAATTTCAACACATCTGTATTGCCTGTCGTTGTTCTGCGTCATATTCATGAAAACGATGAACAGATGATGGTTTTGCTGTGGCACGATGAGATGCACTTTTGTTCAATTCTCAGAAGTAATGTATAATAAAAATGATGGGTTATATATTAATAATAAATATAAGTTTATTTACAAAAGTTTTTGCAATTCCGCTTGTGGTAAATAAAAAGAGTATTTACACTTTTTATATGAATAATAGTATACTTCTTGTTAAGGGATTTCCTTCACCTGGTATTAATTCAATAACGAAACATTCATTAAGGGGTGCCATAGCCGTACGTGCTAAGGCGTGCTCAAGTCTTTATGTTGGAGGCGCAGGTTCGAATCCCAAGAGGGGATGGTCAATTGGTCTATCTCATTCATAAGATCCTAGGTTCGGTAGACTAATTTTAATGCTATAATGCTTATTTATATCCTGTTGGATGCAATTCTATCGAACTATATAGGCAAAAAAAAACATTCACAAGGCGTCTTTCTTTTATTGCAACTTTAAAATATTTTAGTGATGCATTTACACTCTCGTCAATTGTAGATATGAAAAACGCCTAATCGAGCTTCAGTGTCTTCAATAATTAAATATGTTGTAGTGCAGTCTCTATGTAAGCTAATTTACAGAAGGAATATGTTGGTGTCATGGTATGGATAAGAAGAAACTACCTTCCCAAGAAGCTATGTTAAATTTGTTTTTCTTACACAAGTGAAGAAAAGCGTGTATATATATATATATTATATATATATATATATATATATATATATATATATATATATATATATATATATATATATATATATATATATACATACATATATATACCTATATATATATATTACTATTCCAGAATTTATTCAGTTAGCTCTTATAAAAATAATGTCTAACCTATTGATTTCAGAAAATCCTTATTAAAATTAAGTATGCATATGATTAGACAAAAAAATAACAGATAACAAACTAACATTAATACTCTGAATTTTGGTTATGATAAATTTTCATATTTTACTTCATCAAATCTTAAGCACTGCTGAGGAAAGAATAAAACATTATTTGAACTTAAGTAAACATTTAAAACATTAATTTTAATGTAATTGTCTGCAGTCAAATCTTAGATATATTAGACGGTACCATAAAAAATGAGCATACAAATTTCATATATTTGTTTAAAACAAATATACATGCATACTACTATAAATACAAAACTATAATTTTGCATTGTCAAAACGTACAAAATAAATAATAGATAAATTGTATTTTCAAATCTATTATCGTGCTTCATGTTCATCTTTTTGTCAGTATATACAATGTGACTTTTCTTTTGATCTTTTTAACAATATGAAATGAAAATATATGATCAAAGAAGACAAAAAAAAAGTGTGAAAGGCTTTAAAAATATCTTCATGTGTATAGAATATTGAAAAACTTTGTAAATTTCATGTTAAAAGAAGTAAAATCATTATTTTAAATTTGTATAGATATATAAATATATAGGAATCGTAGATACGAATATTACTATTTCAAAAGTCTTTGTAGTATGAGAAATGAAAGTTTTTAAAATAATTTAAATGTTATAAATGAAAAGATATTTCCTTCATCAATTCCATATATTATTATGTGTTGAAGCCATTACAGCTCTTTATTGTTCCAGAGAAAACAGGAGTAATATTTAACCTTGAAAAGGATATCAAACTTTACCGCAATCATCTCCAATCCTTGATGTTGGAGCTCCTTCATTCAATGAGACATTTCTTCTCATCGAAGTTCCTTGATGGTCCACAAGTGTCCACGACAACAAGTTCTCATTTGCTTGACTTTCTATAAAGAGCAAACAAAATAGAATAAAGTATCTCATGCTAACACCCAGAGAATATCGATGTGTCCCAATATTTCGATGAAATGTCAATGTTTGAGGTAATGTTTGTCTTTATAAACAGAGAAAAGCTGTTTCCTTTTATTGCTTTTAAACAGTTAGCAGGATATTTTTTTTATGAATACCAAGTGAATTAGGCTTTGAGGAGAGCTTATTTGTTCTGGTAACATTCAAGGCTTTGCAAATTTATGTGTATTCATTATTTTTTTAAATATTGTGCTATACATATAAACGATTATATATATATATCCTTTGTATTCTAAGGGAAACGTAAAGTGTTATATAAACTAGACATATGTATATATTTGTTTCCTGTTCTTTATATGCAAAGACTAATAACCTGAGTGTCAAATATAACAAACACAAATCTAATCACTAGGATATATTCATAGTCATCAAATGACACAACTCTTAATGAGAATTGTAATCAATTTTAAACAATAATTGACCGAATGTGAAACTTCGAAATATCAACTGCCATGACTAAAGGGCCGACTTTCTTTTACTAGATACTTTAGGTAAATCCGCATATATTTCAAATTTGTCTGGAGCAAGAATCGTGCAAACAATTTGATTGACTTATTTGAAAGTTTATTATTCAATTTTTAAATTGATCATAATGTACGCCAGCCTTGCTCACCAAAGTCTCCATTTTGAAAATTTGAACGCCGGAAACTTTAAGCAGCCCTGCCAACCTCACGCACATGCAGGTTGACCTTGTTGTTCGGCTTGTTCACAGAAGGGATAAATATCTTGCAGGCCTAACTTTCTATCATGCCTCACTGATAAAAGTCTCAAGGGTTCAGATCCAGAGAATGAGCTGACCAGAATCATGGTGGTCAACAAAACCTAGAGAGGAATCCAAGGTCTTCTTTTATTCTTCTTTTGATTGTGATCGGGTTGGCATTACGATCCATGGCCAATTTATTGATCTTGACAGTTGGATTTACATTCATCGATGGTTTTAATCCGAACAGAAATCTTGGAGTAAAATTTTTATCGTTCCGAGGCTTGTGCTGATCTCTTGTGGTCTTATCGTTTTTATCAAAGGCTGCCACGAAATCGTAGACAGTCCTGAGAGTACATTGTGGTATTTGTGATGTTAGTTGCACTGTGACCCGTGCGATGCAATTCTTAATCTTCTTTTTGCTCCATGGCGTCCAAAAACAAACGGTGCTATAAAAGATGCTTTGGTAACCGCTGGCATATTGGTACATCCGGAAATAAAGGAAACTTAATCAAGCAATATTTTTTCTTGATCTATATACAGTTTAACTTTGTGCGGATTTTAACACCTTGTAGAAATTCCTATAAGAAGAACTAATACATATATGTATAATATTATGTAGGTATCTTAATGTTAAGACATAAGAAACTTTAATCCGGGAAATTCATTTTTAAGCCAAGAAGAAGCTTATGAAGAATAATGATTATATTTAAATTCACCAAGAAGTACAACTATTTTCCATTCATTGATATACAACACCAACACCTGCATCAATTCAAAGACACTAAAACTGTTACAGCTTTTGAATGTTTCCTAATTTTGGTTATGCCATTCTATTGGTGGCAATTTGTAGTTTACTGATGTAAAAAGTTGGAAAGAAATGTTGAGTAGTATGTTGTAGGAATCTCTTTCTATATTATATATATATGATTCTTCCACAGTCCATAGAAATATATATAAGTACAAAAAAAGAGAAAGTATAAAAATGATGTTAATGCGTATTTTATGTTAATGCGTATAAAACATAATTAAACATTAATGATGATCGGATGCAATTCTATCGAGCCATATAGGCAAAAAAATAAGAAAATATTTGGTATAAAATGGGTCATCTTCATTGAATGTTAATATTTTGAAAAACAGATTAATTTTTTCAGAGTTAATGTAAAAATAACACTCTTACGATAGAGGCAACCTTGAAATACAATCTTGTATAGTTTCATACAATTATATTTAAGTTTTAACATGGACATTAGGAGGTATTATAGAATTCTAATATTAAGATGTCTAAATTTATCCCCCCGCAAAAGTTGCGTCATAAGAAACTAAATGATCGTAGAAAAATGGATTTTGGTTTGACCCCCCCCCCCCCAATATTGCGTTCAAAGGTTTCGTTATGAGGCAAAACTTTTTTGTTATTACTTATTTTGGCAAAATTTAGTTTTACAAAATTTAGCTATGATCAATTTATGACTTTGTTATTGTTTTGCAAATTTTCGTCAAACAATATTAGAGCCAATAAATGAACATAAGTGCTGACGCACCAACCATTTTTTAAATAACAGCTCCTACTAAGGGTCTTTTATAGTTTCAAGAAGGAAAAAGAAAAGAGGGTACTCATGTTGATGTTTTTAAGTTATTTTTAAAATACGTTTGCTATTCACATCTTTATTTTCATAAAGTAACTCCCTCACATGGTTGAGAATATAAATCTATGACGTTGATTATATCCATAAACTTTTGCAGATAATAATATAATGACGAAAAATGTTTTCTCAACTGATAAAAAGAAGTTATTGCTAAAGGTAACTTGTTATTTTAAAACTTAATTCTATTTCTTAAAAAAAATTTTAGAACTCCACCATGAATACATTGATCACGTATTACTAAAAAGTGGCATAGCGGAAGATAAAGCGAAATAACTACTTTCAGTAGTCGAAGAACATTAAATCTTGACACTTTGGTCACTGTTGTGTGTTACAGATGCACACCAATGTCAGAATATGGTAGGAGTAATAAAAAGACTCGAGTTATGTCTTAAAAGACCACTTCAGTGGATTATTTGTCTTCTACACATGAATGAGTTACCTTTTAGATAAGTTTTTAAACATTTAGATGGCGCACAAAAAGGACCTTGGACTTATGAAGGTACCATAGGAAAATTATTAATACAGACTTTACCAAAATTCAATAAAAGCCTTTAAATACATGTAGGAAAAGTAAAATACTTAAATCAAGTTTACTGTATTCTTTAAGCTCAGATAAAATATTTTTAGTGTTCTATTTAAGCGGGTATATTTTTTTTTTTGAAGTTTATTGAATATAATAAATATATAATATATTTTTTGTATATGTCAATGCATTCCAGAACAGTTTTCATAATTTCGATATCTGAGATGAAAGTAAAAAAATATCAATTTAGTAGACGAAGTATTGATCATATTAAGTAACTACTTTAGGTGATTCATTGAGGTTGCATTAAATATTATTGTGATTTGTTACGAAGAAAAAAAATATTTTAGCCTTTTTATTTGCAAGTTCCTGATTTAATAATTTGATAAAATTTGGAATGCATTTTTCCAATCACAGTAACTCTCTAAAAATCAATTTTTTTGACACTTTTAAATTATTATTTGTATATAAAAAGGCAAACATTTTTTTTCTTCGTAACAATCACAATAATATTTGATGAAATGCATTGACATATACAAAAAAATATATTATATAATTATAGTCAATATACTTCAAACAAAAAAATATAGCTGCTTAAATAGAACACTAAAAAATGATCAACTTTTTAAATATAGATTTTTTCGAATAGTACGAAAGATATTGAAATTTTAAAAACTGGTTTGAAATGCATTGACATACTAGAACAATAAATACTTCTGACATTTGTGGTTATTCTTACTTTGCACGAAGATAACTGGGCGGGAACCATTAAAAATGATGAAAATCCTGATTTTCAAAAAAGGCCATAAAGTTCAAACTTTTTTTCAAACGATATTTTGAGTGGCATTTTTGGACTCTACGTAACAAATGGGACTCAAATTAGAAATCTCAGCCCAGGGGCAAAATCCTGTTACATTGTAGTGGAAAGAGCTGTAAAACTAGTAACGGAGGCATCTGCAAAAGTTTATGGTTATAATCACGTCATAGATTTATATTCTCAACCATGTGAGGGAGTTACTGTATGAAAATTAAGATGTGAAAAGAAAACGCATTTAAAAAATAACTTAAAACATCACATGAGTACCCTCTTTTTCTTTTTCCTTCTTGAAACTATAAAAGAACCCAAGAAGGAGCTGTTATTTAAAAAATGGTTAGTGTGTCAGCACTTATGTTCATGTATGGCTCGAACTATTATTTGACGAAAATTTGCAAATAATACAAAGCCATACATTGATCATAGCTAAATTTTGTAAACTAAATTTTCCAAAATAAGTAATAACAAAAGTCTTGCTTCATAACGAAACCTTTGAACGCAATTTGGGGGGGGGGGGTAAGGGGGGGGGTCAAACCAAAATCCATTTTTCTACGATCATTTAGTTTCTTATGACGCAACTTTAGCGGAGGGATAAATTTTGATATCTTAATATTAGTTTTATATAATACCCCCTAATGAACATGAAGAAACATCTTCAATGCATAAAATGATTAGTTTTTACAACGATTTCTATATCACTATAATCTTAATATATATTATTACCAAACACAATTCATAATACACTTTTTTAGTTTGTGAATGAGTGGAAAGTTGATAAGAAAGAAAAGCTAATAAATAAGAACGATGCTCTCTCTCTCTTATTTACTTTCTCCCTTTGTTCCCTCGACACGTGTTCAAATTATAATGCAATTTGGTCTTCATATTGGATATTGTATATACATGTATGTATGTATAAGTACACCCAAAAAGGAGTTAATATGTCCATATAAAGAGGATAAAAGGGTGGGGAGGAGGGAAAATACATTCACGCTTTTTTTGTCATGGGAGTATAAAATCGTCGTAAGATTAACCCGAATAAAAACTACACCAGAAATAATAATAATAATGCTCCCTTTTTTATTCATATACAAGTGTAAAGTACAGTTTTCTCTTGTAGAGTTATATATGTATCCATATATAAATACAACATTTTTAACTTCTTTTAAAAAATAATACATTTCCGCTTGACTCCAGGGAATCCGGAGGATAAATATGTATTATCCTTGACTGTGTTTATGGATGTGTTATGTTAGTATGGACTTTATTTCTTAATCCAAAAGCAAATAAAAAAGTTGCCAAAGGACTACTAAGGCTATAAGATCCTTCTTATGGCTCTATTACTCGCTGTTTTATTGATGTTGTTAGTGTATAGAAAAAAGTACCATAGTTATAAGTAGTTATACAAACCTAAAAATCCCCTGCTTACTTCCCTTTTCATCAAGCTTGTCTCGTAAACTGGTTAATTTTTGTCATCCAAGTAGCATATTATTGCGGACTGGGCTGCAAAAAAAAAGAAATATAGTTGGACGACCGTGAAATAGTTTATTTAAAGCCATCACGTAAGCAAAATCGTCAGAATAAGTAATACATTTTAAAATTCAAGATTAATACAGTTTTAAAGTATTATTTCTATTTGTTCAGATTCAACAATTGGATAAATTATATGTTGAATTTATAGCGAATTGATTAAAAACTATTATAACTTATTGCAGTATTACGTCATATTTCAAAAATATTGTTTACAATTTTTTTTATGGCACCACATAAGAAAATAATACCTAAGTTATTTCCTACCTAAAGCTGTTGTTTATTAAGGTAACAAATCTAAAGCTTTTTGTTTTGCTTCCCTTTTAAAAACGTATGAAACATAATAAAGAACGACTTGTCATCAGACTGAATATCTGCCATTAGTACCAGGTATTCCGAACTGATATTGTTGCGTTCACCAAGAGGAAATTTGTTCCTCTTCGAGTATTCCTTAAGAAAAGATTAATTCTTTTAAACTTAAGTAAATATACCGTTTCAATCATTTATTGTTTTCATGTAAATACTCTGTATTATCAATATATTTAGTATTTTCTACTTTTACTCAAATGGGATGTCAATGCAGGTTGTCTAATATTTTTTTGTGTTTGTATATGTATTTATTAATTTATTGTATGTTGATATACAGTCCACGTCGTCACCATGAAATGAATCATTCGAATCTGGAATCAATTAGAGAGGCCGGTAGATTATGTTCTAATCTTTATTACTGAATAAATCAAATTAATAAAAAATAAATACAATTTATATAAAAATTAAAAGATTCTTCGAAAATGGATTTTTTTTCGTCCATCTCCATCCTCGTTCGGGTACACGCAAAATAAGGAGTCATTTTCGTCACAAAGTCGGTAAAATAAGGTAGACGATTTACCCATTTTGAAAAGAAGAACGTTTAGCTAAATATGTCACTCGGGAACAAATGTTTTGACTATCGGAAGGAATCCATAACCAAGCATTGGGTCTTCTCCACAATCAAGAACGTGTTCTTTAAGGAATTCTTTGCTTGGCTGACGGAAATAGGAACAACCACTTGCACACTTGATCGTGCACCTTCTTTTGTAAGGAGATCAGCTTATTCATTGCCCCTACGTATCTTAATGGGTCCTTACTCATCCTATTGTGATGTCACAACTAGAAGATTCGGGGGCTTTCTGTCAATTTTCTTTATCCGTACGAATCACATTTCTCGACCTTGCGTCCAAGCTGCTTAGTGTAGAAAGGCTGCTAAATTAAACAAGAAGCTTTTTACCATTCATCTAATCTATTTATAGGCTACTCACGAGACTCTTCCTGGTCGTCCGTCACAAATATGATTATACAATTGATCGCTTATAGATAAAACCCTTCGTTTTTCAAAGCCTGTATATACAGTTCTAGGAATATTTCTATATACACTTATGCATAAGGAAAATCTGATGAAGCATTTTTGTGTTCGAAATTATTAATTATAGGATTTTTTTGTCTTATTGACAATTTTGTATAAAATGCATGTTTAAAGGAAACTACTGACTTTTGGGCTCAACTTTTCAGTTAAAATAGCTTTATTGAGCATAAATGAGCACATCTTTATTTTTGTATCTTTATAAAACTAGTAAAATGAGCCCATTTTGAGCACTTTTTCGTTCATATATAAAGGGACACATTATCACCATTCTTGGTAAATGAAGAGTTTTCAGTCGAAATCCTTGATATTAGTGAGTCCAAGAATCATCAACCGATTTTATTGTTTTTTTCTTCACGAAACCTACCTTACCGTAGCTTAATGTTCGTATGTATCCTTATGGGTCTATTATATACGAATATATTCCTTTATATATGAACGAAAAAGTACTCAAAATGGGCTCATTTACTAGTTTTGTAAAATAAAAATAAACAAATGTGCTCATTAATGCTCAAGTTAGTAGTTTCCTTTAAAATACATTTTATACAAAGTGTCGAAAAGACAAAAATTTATAATATCTATATCTATAATATATATAATATGCTTCATCGGATTTTCCTTATGCATAAGTGTTATATACAAATATTCCTAAAACGTATATTATTGCACAATAGAAGATAAGTATGCATAGACAATAATAAAAGAATCCATTTCACGTACTTGATTATTTATCCTACAGCCCCCCCCCCAAAAAAAAAATATATATATATATGCACATATATAAGATATAGTGTCCTGAATTAGGATGGAAGGAAGTACATATTATCAAATACAACACAATATAATGAAACATGCATAAACTACCTACATGAACACCCAGAGTTCAAGTACTGAAATGAAAGAACTCAAGCGACAACCAACTCATATATTATATATTATGGAACATATATTTGAACGCTTCCGAATGAGGTTATTATTAATAGGGTATTCATAACATCCGAAAGGAAAAGGGCGGGAAAAGGAGAGAGAGAGAGAAGAGACAAAGAAAAATAATAATAAAAAGAAACTCCTGGAAGCTCTATGTGTCACCAAAATATTATTTATATGTATTGAGTAAGGGGGGGGGGGGGTGGGTGGGGGGGTGGAGCTCAAGGGAATAATGAGATTTTACGTAATTCTTCTTCTTCAAAAGTAATTATGAGTTGCACAGATTATAAAACAATAATCATAATAATCCTGTAGGAGGTTCATCGCTAAAATGACGCTTTTTATTTCATTACGGTCATGAGAGCGTATGAGGTTGATCAGTTGAAGGTTCTTTAGAAGGGCTAATGCAATGCCTAATGATATATTATGCATACACATGACTTTGGATAACGCTCAGTGTTTTTGAAACGTGATTAATATAACGAAAATGATGTGATAATAATATAAACAGTTGGTATTATGGAATAAGGTATGTCATACTTCCTTCATGTCTTTTCTAATGATGTTGCGACACAATTTTATCATTTTAGTATGAGCTCAAATAATATAACCCGCATTAGCATTATAATAGTTATAATGCTGTGGCTTCTTTCCAATCTTTTTTTGCCATAAGGCAATACTTTATTGTTTTTTATAAGGATGTATATCATAGAGATAAAAAGATATAGAGAGATTACAATAGCAGAGAAACATCGTTCAGCTGTCGCCTGTGCTCAATATACACAAATAATTTGCACTACGTTATCGTAGTTAGTCATAGAGATCGAAAGATTTGTTACTATTGGGCACAATGACGTATTTCTATAAAGAATCCAATAAGCTCTCTATGTATTTATATCTCTATGATGTATATAGACATGAAACAGAGAACATAACCACAAGGTATTAAAACAGGAATCAAACAACAGGTAAACACCAATGAGCGTAAAATGTAGTAAAAATAATTAAAAAAAGTAATAAAACAAAACTTATCATCGTAAAAGACAAAGATAGAGTTTTATAATGTTTGAAAACCTAGAAATGTCGTGGTCATTGGACCTTGTTTGGTAGTTATATATATTGTGCTGAGTTTTGATTATAATTCATATACCAGTGTAAAAAATCTATAAAATGATCTCTCATGGGCTTGTAAAAGTCGTATTTAAGGCGAGTAATTTCTCCATTGCGGTAATCACTTCCTGTAGCTTGTAGCTTTCCCTCCTATCTTGGCTCTATGGGTCAGGGAAATGTCGTGGTTATGTGGATTCTTTCCTATTTTCATTATTTTCCATAATGGCGGCATTTACCGCCTTTATTCAAATTACTCCTCACACTCTGATCGTTTGATATCACGATGACTTGTTTAACTCAGAGAGTATTATTATTATTATATATATTCACATTCACCCTAAGAACTTCAATAAGATCAAAGACCAATTCTCCTTACGTCCTAGGTTACATATTTATTTCAATACCTATTGTTTATGAGCCTTGCTTTCTACATCACTGACTTGTCCGAGGGGGAATTTATTTCAGTCAGTCCACTCTTCTATACACATGGGCCTCGATCCATGGATTAACGAGTCCTTTAAATGGACTACTGTCCATATTAAAACAAAAAAGCATTTCCTCATACTAAGAGCAGGATATGCGTTTATCTTGTTTCATTGTTTATGAGTGAAATAACCATATATTTAAATGAATCTTCATTACACATGTTTGAATTCGACTCTTTGTAAACTTCCTATTTAGGACGTCTTTTTGCTAGTTTTGTATATCTATAGACAACAACAAAAGTGTTTTTTAAGAGTTTTCCTTAAATAACCCATCGCATTGATTAATAAAATATACCCTGATAAATCAAAAAAAGTTTTCTTTAGATGAAGTGCACAAGGAACTGACTGCTTTTTCAAGGTGACCCAGATAAAGAAATCTGGGAACAAAAATAGAGATATATAAAACTGATTTAGAAGATTTGTATGGGAAAGAGAACAAAGATACATTCAAGGATCATTTTCATGAAATACTTTCCAAACTTATGGAAAGTAAAGGAATACTATTTAAAGATTGTTATGGTACTTTTCCGCTGCATTTTTCGGACCATGAATGTGTAATGACATGAAATGAGTATTGAATTAAAAGTAATATAGCCATTCCCTATAAACTGCTATTTATACTTTTATGCATAAAAAAAGCTCCGTAATACATAATACATTCTATATTGTATTTCTTACAAATTATTTTCAAATCAATAAACATATTTAATTATATAGTCTATATGGCTTTTAAGGCAATGTATAAATTATCATTGCCATACAAAAAATGACATTCAAAGAAACAATATTCATATTTTTAAAGATTGCTCGTACTATTTATATGTATACCTAGTTGTGTCCCAACTTTAAAGAGACAAGTCTCAGATTCCTGAAGTGATAATTAGATAATTATTTATATATTCGCTAGCCTTTTCCTAGGCCTATCTATTTGTACCCTATTTCCCCTCATTAATAAATTAAATAAGGAGGTAATCCGCGATAATTGCCCCCCAGGGCTAACCTAAGATTTAATATAGTAATGAAATCTTTTTTCTGTTATAATATTTTTTAAATTATATTTTTGAATGATATTACCGGAAAGTTTACAGAGTTTAGATAATTGTGGTTTTCTGTATTAAAGGTCCTTATAAAAAATATAAAAAACATTGCATCATTTTGACTCGTGAACAACTTGTGATTTAAATTAGTTTGATTTTTTAAGTCTATATACACTTTGCAATTCTTTGCTGATATGGGAAATAACCTGATTTATATTTTTATATAAAATGATACAATGATTTTATGTCTATTATTTATAGAAAGTTGCAAAGTACTTATATCTGAAAATACGTAATCTAAGCCAGCGATTGCTTTTATTATTTTGTACCTTTATCACTTTTAAAACAATGAATTATACTGATTTTGATTCCTTTAAACGTTAGTCTGCCGTAAAATGTAAGAAATATATGCAGCAAGTTTGTCTTTTTGTTAATAACAAAGTTCGTAGATATATTTTGAAAGAAAGCAAAGAAAGAAGTATTTTGGTAAGTTATCATTTGTAACATTGTACACAATAAGGCATTTCAATTATTTTTTACCATTAATAACGATGGTATTATTTGATATAAATATCTGATTGTATCCATAGAGCTTCACCTATCATTATAAATCACTTTTAATACAAACATAGGTTGAAAATAATTATATTGACAAAGTGGCTTGCTTCGCTCATCAATCAACTCAATTAAAGAAAAAAGAGATTATAATTTAATGAAGCCTTTACAATATGTTTGAGAGTTTTTTCTCCTCACTTTATTTATTATGTAATATAATAAAACCCAATTAAAAAAAGCATGAATAAGCATTGTTGTCTTTTTCATTCTAATTGGAAATCAATCAAATTATTACTTAAAAATCCAATTAAATTATACATCATAAGACAGTATTCAATTTGGCACAACAACTACTTAAGCATGATAAAAATCAAAATAAACAAAAATATAAAAGTTTGTATTAAGATAATATAATGTTTATATTAATGAATAAATATTTATATATATATATATGTATTTATTTTCTCTCTCTCCTTATTAAATATTTATTAGTTATTCACATAATCAATAAATATAATACTATAAATAAGTACATGACTTAAGCAGCCAATTGCGGTGAAGTCCACGGCTAATTTGGCACCAAGATTTTAAATTGATTATTGTGTACAATTATATATTGTAGGTAGAGCTCAGTATAATAAAATTCAAAGCCAATTAACTCATGACAATCAAAACTATAGTTATTAGCATTGACAAGTTACATTAGGCCATCACATTACTGGCAAATAATTTTAGAGACTAAACCCAGCTGTATTTATTGTGGATTTAAATCATTCAAAGAAAAACGCACAAAACTACGATTAAGAACTGTTCATATTTATATATTTATACCATTCTATTTGAAAAGTTTTTACTATTCCTTCTTCTGCGATATATTTTTCAAGTTGGACGTTGGTCCTGTTACATAGCTACCAGCAGAAATCTAATTATTGTACGCAACAAAAGCAGAAGGAAACCAAGGAATATTAGACATCTAGAAAGGAAGACTTCAAAAGAAGAAAGGTTTAAAATAAGCTTGAAATATAATTTATTATCATGTTAACATATTACTTAGTTATTAATGGATATCGATTACACTATTGAAAGCATACAACGTTCACTCTACTCTTCAGGCTTTGTTAAATTCATGAAATTATAATAAGTGCTCCATTGCTCACATTTCGTCACTAATTTCCATGAATTAACAACAAGAACTATCATTGATGCTATTGTGCATTTGACATCTTTATTTTCACTTGTGGTGATATAACTGTTTATGTTTCGTATAATTTGCATATGATCGAAATTAGCTGAAACCTAAAGAAGCAGAGAAGCACTCTGTTTACCGGATATCTGGCAATTGAAACCAGTAAAAGAATGGAACTCGCGCTCACAAACCTCCTATACCGTTCATGTTCATTTTATAAGAGTAAGAATCAGTTCTCTATTTCGTCTTCTTGCACTCCTTACTTTACAGTTGATCGAAATTAGCTGAAACCCAAATAAGAAGAGAATCCCTTTGCTACTGGGATACCCGGCTATTGACAAAAACAAAATATACACGCACAAACCACCTGAAACTGTTTAGGTTTATTTCATACGGCATAGAAAAGCAGACACAGATTCGGTTTGTTCTCTTTATTATCATTATTATAAGAGTTTGTAATAATATACATATTATATATTTGAGTTCTGATCACTACAACGGAGGTTTTAGGCTATGAACATTAATAAACAAAAGCATAAAGTTGGAATCCTTTATATCGTTAAAAAATACCTTTTTCAATTTTAGAGCCAAAAGTCTAATATCTTTTTAAATACAGTCTTAGAAATTTATATTTGAGAACATATTTATTTAGGCTCTGCCTCTCTTTACGGCACATCAGTGAACTTAAGTTTGTTTTATACCAACTATTTTTTAAATTACTTTCACCATTCTTAAATTACTGTGATTGTTTGTCTTTATCATTATACTTATTTTGTAATTATATATTTTAGACCTGCTAATATTTTCTAGCTGAACCGTTACATTTGAAACTGTTTCAAATAAATTGGATCAGTCAATGAAATAAATTACTGTGATTGTAAGTAAGCACAACGTTAACAAATAATTATGATCTTTTGGGGGGCACTTTATGTGAACCAAAAATCATCTTCGCCATTGCTTATAGTTAGTTAGAAATTTATTACTGTTTACAATAGACAAACATATACATATATATATAAACTAAAGTAAAGAACACAACCACACATTGAGGTATCTGTGTTACGACAGTAAAGTTATTGCTGTTTCACATTATACACATATGCATTACAATATAGAACAAAGATATAAAACAATACACAGCAAATGAACGCGACCACACAGAGGGGTATATGTGTTACTACAGCAGGAGTTGATCTAAAGTATTATACAATATTAAGCCATTGCTTATAAAATTGATCTATTTTTATTTGTTTACCATGGGGTTAGTTTATTTTAGCTCTTTAAACTAGCTCATGCAGTTACATTCACAATAGGCACATTCGAATGATTGCTGACTTCCTCCAAATGTCTTGTAATCAATCCAGTTGCAACCTTCGGAAATATGTATATTTTTCCTATTGCTCTTGACTGGTCATTAACTGTCTGTTGGTCAATGGTGTTAGACGCTTGATCAACCCTGAACAAGAATATGGATATATAAATTTTTATTTGCTTAATAAATATTATTTAACGATTAAAATATCACAACCTCATCAGTAACTAAAGAGCCATCATTGATGCTAAACTTTACTAATTTAGTTATATCTTTATCTACTTAATAGAAACGAATGATAAACATACAATTTTTATGAGGATACTTCAAAAGTGATTGGACAGAAGAACAAAAAATATTTGAGATGGTTATTTTCCAATCTTAAAGATAAAAAAACTGTATGTCATGATATTGTCGCATTAAAAGCCGTGACTCTTTAAGCTGTTATTCTTGTGCATTTTCACTTTATCTTTTAATTTCGAAAGTGTAAAGCAGATCACAATTCAAAAAGATGAAATTTGTATTTTCGTGAGGTATCCTGAAATAATAAAAAAACATTATTTACTGAATCCATTGAAAATACATATCAACAATAATTGATTTGGCATAAAAATTTGCACATATTATTTTATGAAAGAAAAGAATGTTTCATTAAATAAAAAATAACATCTGGAAGCCATCAGGATATGAATTAAGACATTTCAAAGAGCATTAATATTTCTTCTCTTAAGAAATATATTAACTATACTTTAATAACAAGTTTTAAAATTAATCATTTTGATAATTAAATAATGTGGAAAAAAGACGCAGGGCCATGTGTTAAAGACAGGGTAGTCATCTGGTTCAATTTAAGGAAAATAAAACGAAAAAAAGTTGAGGAGTTCACAATGGGAGTCGTTGTTATGAATAGGGAACATTAAATAAATTAAGGTCTATAACTTCCGTAGCTTTTCATATCGACAGATACATTTTCTTTAATTGAAAATAATGGGATATTTTGAGTCCAGTAAAAGTATTTTGATTTTGTTGATTGTATGAAATGTAAATAAATATATATATATATATATATATATATATATATATATATATATATATATCAGACTTGTTGAAGTTCGCGAAAAATTGTCGTTCGTCGTTCGCCAAAAGTTATCGTTCGTCGTTTACCGTTAATTTTAAATTGAATCGCTCGTCGTTTATCGTTTGTTGTCGTTCGCCATTCTGAAAAATTGAAGATATTTTTTTAGAAATAATTTCTGAAAAAAAGTAATGACTTTTTTTTTAGAAAGAAAATTCTGAAAAATAGTGATGACGTTTTTAGAAAGGAAATTTGTCCCATGAAAATTTCTAATCTTTTTTTTTTTTTTTGGCGCCAAAAACGAACGACGAACGATAAGGAATTTTTCTTTATCGTTTGTCGTTCGCCAATACTTTGTTGTTCGTCGTTCATCGTTCGCGAACGACAACAAATGAACGATAAATCAACAAGTCTGATATATATAGATATAGGTATATATATACACACATATATATATATATATATACTATTAATTATAAGTATTACAATCCACGAATGTTCGCTAGGAGTCGAACCTGTGCCTGAAAATTGATAGTTGAGCCAACTTTTAGTTTACGAAAAGATTCTAACCATTCCACCAAATAGGTCCTTTTATTGTGAGACTTTAATTTCAAGCCTTTGACAAAACTCTTTGAATTAAACATAAATATTATCAATCTAAAAATTACACATCTGTTTTCAGAAAGGAATCATTCACCTTTATATAAAATCCAATTATATATAATTACATCGACACAAAAATAACTCTGTGGCTGCAAAATGATGCGTATATAGATGATTGAAATATATGTTCATGCTTTAAAAAAATCCTTCCTTCTTCCATTATCCTTTAAAAAAGCAAGAAGTCCATAAGAAGTCTTCTCCTCTTGAACGTCTAAAAAAATGTAAGCGGCCATCAAAATTGTTTTCCTAGTTAGGTAGGACTGCCACCATCCACCATCTTTGCGCTTAGAAATAATAAAAACTAATAAAAAACCATTAAGCATAATTTATGGTGAATAAATTCTCCCATTTATATGATTATGATTTATTGAAATGATTTCAAGACTACATCATCATGGTAGTCACACACACACACACTCGTCCCTTGTTTCCTTTATTACTTTTCTGAGAACAATACATTCATGGTATAGATGTAAATAGGTAGAAAGTAGAAAAATTCCTCTCTCCCTAAAAATGTATTTATATTCAAAGAATATGGTGTGTGCATATTTTGAAAGATAAATTAGGAGGGAAAAACGTGTGGCCCATTTCGTGAAACAATGTGTGGATTCGCAAAAATACATAAAAATGAAGCTTAATGTTCTAACGAGGTAAATATATTTTCTTTACTTACACATAAATACCCATTGAATTATTCTTATTTTATACATGTAAATCAATAATTTATTGGGGGTTTCCACACAAAAAACCTAATAAATAATATATATATATATATATTGAATGGAAGTGAATGATGGTTATTAATGGTTTACATTTTTGTTTGAACTTTTAAAATAAAATATGAAAATTATAAGTTGTAATTTTTTTGCATTAAGACACTAAGGTAAATATCACAACCACACAATGAGGTATATGTGTTACAACTGCAAAATGATTTCTTTCTCAAATACTGAAATTATTTAAAATATTTTTTTATTTTTTTTACATTTTTTTTTTTAGAATTTGGATGTCCACGTCTTCTTCTTCAGACACTTCATATCTTTCGAGGGACAGAGCAGGGCATCTGTGAATCAGGTGGTCTGCAGTCTGTGGCTCTTCTTTGCAAAGATCACAAGTTGCACTTGTGCTTTTCCATTGACATAGGTGGGAGAGAAATGGTCCATGTCCTATGTAGGCTTGAATAAGTTGTTTCAGGCCTTCATAGTGAAGTTTGACAACCTTTGATCTTGTTTTTTTTAGCATGAGATGTGTGTGTTTCATGTGAAGACTATTTTTATATCGATCACACCATCGTATATAAAAATAACCATTTATTGTTTTCTTGACACAACCTGGGGGCACACCAACAAATTTTCAGTTGTTGCTTTGTGCACCACTTTTTGCAAGGTAGTCTGCAAATTCATTTCCTGTGATGTCAATGTGTCCTCTGCACCATTCAATGTATATGTTTTCCTCATTCTTTCCTCTGCATATGATTTCTTTACACTCCCTGACTTCAGCGCTGAGGTAAGTGGATTGAAAAGAGCAGCAATTACGGATTGGGAATCAGATCGAATTAAAACTTTTTCCCATGGTTTTTCCAATTTTCTGAGATCTTCGACTGCTTGCTTGATGGCAAAAACCTCAGCTAGAAATACTGATGCTTCTCTATTCAATATATCATTGAGTGATGAATGCAGAGATCACCAAACGTGATTGCCCATCCAGCACCAGTATTACCCTTTTCATCTTTGGATCCATCAGCGTAAATTATCATATCAGGATTTTAAATTGGAAAATTTTCCATCCAAATAAGGTTGCCTTTTATATAGTAACTTTGTTGATTAATTTTCGCTTCCTTAAGTGTGTGTAATCGAGTATTATTTTTTTTTTGCCTATATGGTTCGATAGAATTGCATCCGATAGGATATAAATAAGCATTATAGCATTATAATTAGTCTATCGAACCTAGGATCTTATCAATGAGGTAGACCAAAAATGACCATCCCTCTCGGGATTCGAACCTGCGCCCCCAACATTGAGAGTTGAACACGCCTTAACACGCACGGCTATCGAGCTCTATACTGTAATCGAGTATTTTATCGCAGGAGAAGCGGCGTTTTGGAAGGTTGCCAATTCCATCCCAGGTATCTTTTAAGAAATGCCTAGTTCTCTATCGTGATTTTGTTGATTGTCCTTGTTTGAAAAGGTGAAGGGAAATTATGCCAAGAACAGATTCCATTCTGGCTGTTGGAGTTGATCTTAGTGTGTCGTACATTGATAAGAGTGTTTTTCTTTGTATATAATTTAATATATTTATGGTACTTTTCTTGTTATTAATGGAATGCCCCCATATTAAGCATCCTTAGCAACAATTGGTCTGACCATTACTTCATATAGCTACATAATTTTTTCAGACGTTAAACCCCATTTCTGTCTTATGACTGCCTTAGCCATACTCCTTAGTGGACTACATTTGGCAGCTTTTTCTTTTGAGGTGGCCCGTCCAGTAAGTCCTTGATCAAATAAAATGCCCAAGTACCTCATTGGCGTTGAGAACACCTTTTCTTTATCATCTATTTTTAATCGTGGAAAATGTTTGGATCTGAACTTGTAGGCTTTTGAGAAAACAATTGCATTATATTTAGTAGCATTAAAGGTTAGACCATTCGTTCTTCCACAGTCTAAAACTATAGCTACTGCTGATTGCATTATACTAATAAGAATTGAGGATGATTTCCGTTTGCTACTAAGATGATATCATCCGCGTAGCTTACTGCCTTACAATTGGTTTGAGTCCATTGGTCCAGGTTATATACTTAATGCTTACATATTTTTATGATAGTCAATTTAGGATAAATTATCTGGGATAGACTGAATGGCACTTAAACTGAACAAGATGTCATATCATTAACATTAAGCTTCTAAAATATAGCTTTGACGAACTTGAATAGTGTTTTTTAATAAATGATTAATATATTATTTTTATTATTATATGTAGTACGAACTCGTATAAGGCATCTGAATAAATACTTTTATTCTTTAAAAAATTGGTCATTTGTTAATTACAGCTTGTAATTTGTTAAACAATTATTCGAAGCCTTTGTTTAATTTTTAAATAAAAATTTGTTAAATGGGATATTATTAATTGACTTGATCATGTTTGTTTGTTAAAAAGTAAGCATGGACATGGATACCGGATCTCCATATCTGCAATTGCGTTGATTATATTGACTAGATGCAAAGATGCGGGTTTAAATTAGGTGAACATTACATCAGCAAAACAATCAATTGTCATTTCCCACTGAAGTAGATTCTAAATTCAGTCAATCAGGTAGTTGTACAAGTTAGTATTTTGTGCTTGTAATAATGTCTTGTTATTTATTATTCAAATAATTGCAAACGCTTTGTTTAAAAATATCATACTTGAAACAAAGCCTTTGTCCAACTCTCATTTGTCTTCTAAAAAAGTAATTTCATTCATCGTAATTTATGCAATGTTGTCTGTATGCATCTTGTACATTTAGGAACCATGCCAATAATGTTTTCATTTTCATCTTAGGTCTTAGCTTATATTACATAGTAACCGCAGACTGAAGAGAATTACTTTTGTTTTGGCAGTGGGAGTCAATCCATTTTCAATTAAGTTATTTTATTAATGAAATCTATGTTTATTTGGCCAATTGACAAAATAATTGATGATGGAGATACTATTTTCTTTATATTTTTTTTGAAATCCCAATGGGAGACATACATTTAGTCAATCAGACAATAAATTCATAATATTCAACAAACAAACAAACTACATATTATACAAAGACTAAAAGGAGAAAGACATGCAAATTCTTAAAATATGGTAATAAAAACATATGATTTATTAAAATTATAGTGTAAATGCATCTTTAAAAATGTTTTCAGAGGTATGATATTCTTTTAAAGCCACTGATATGAAATAGTTTTCACACAAGGAACATATCGCCCCCTCATTTTGAATCAGACCACTCTTAAAATCATTATACTCTTATTACATTATGGTATATATATATATATATACTAGGGCTGTTCTTATTTTCAAATGTTTGAAATGTTAGCAACATTGTGGATTTTCTGTTTCTTGGTGATAAAAGAAGACGACATACAAAGTTTGAACAAAATCGGTCAACATTACGAGATCGCGCAACGAGGTCAAAGTTTTAAAAATTTAGTAAAAATATAGTTTTCCGCAAATTTCTTCAAAATGGTGGACGTTACAGACTTCAATATAATTATTAATTTGAAGGAAATCTAATTTACTACCAGTCGTATCTTGATGTATTTTAATAAAACAAAATTTTCAGTAAATTAAAGAAAAAATTGTTACTGTTACCTGGATAGAAAGAGAAAGAAAAAAGAAGGGAGAGAGTATTTTGCCTCACTTCTCTCCCTTCTTTTTTTCTTTCTCTTTCTATCCAGGTAACACTACAGCAGTTACCAAGTGGTAATTGTATATTCTCATATCAAAGGATCAATTTTTTTTGGGAGAGTACGTGCAAAAATGTATTTGCTTATTTCTCTTAAAGTATAGCAATTTTTAGAACACCAAACATATCAAATGAAAGCTTGGTTAACCAGCTTTAATATTTTGGTATACTAAATCATGTCAATTAATAAGTAGAGAGTTATATGTACATAAAAAAGCATATCTCGCGTACAAAATGACGTATATATGGATTATAATGCGTCAGAGACAAAGTAAAGTTTGAGAGGATACCTTGACGCAAATCTAAGAAACAATTTTTTTTTTTTTTTTCATAATCGATTTCTTATAGGTCAATACAGGCTCTGAATCATATGATGTAAACTCAGATTGTACTGAATTATGAATTGATAAAATGCAACCAAGGTCATTTTTGGATTTATCATTCAAAGTTTTATAAACTTTAAAATACTATTTTACTCTGAAGCGAACAAGTCATCTTCTACAGGCGAGTGAAGTTAATTGATACAAAAAAGCTATGAAATATGCTATCATTACACACTTCATTTTTTTTCTTTTTTTTTACTGAAAACTTTGTTTTATTAAAAACATCAAAGATACGTCTGGTAGTAATTAGATTTCCTTTAAATTAATAATTATTAAAGAAGTCTGTAACGCCACCATTTTGAAGAAATTTGCGGAAAACTAATTTTTACTAAATTTTTAAAACTTTGACCTCGTTGCGCGACCTCGTAATGTTGACCAATTTTGTTCAAACTTTGTATGTCGTCTTCTTTTATCACCAAGAAACAGAAAATCCACAATGTTGCTAACATTCAAACATATGAAAAATAAGAACAGCCCTAATATATATACCTATATATATATATATAATGAATTTAGTTTATAAACATTGGTTTGATAGTACTTAGTGAATACAAATCAAAACTTATTTTTCAAATGTTTGAAATGTTAGCCTTGAGTGGATTTTCTGTTTCTTGGTGATAAAAGAAGACGACATACAAAGTTTGAACAAAATCGGTCAACATTACGAGGTCGCGCAACGAGGTCAAAGTTTTAAAAATTTAGTAAAAATATAGTTTCCGCAAATTTCTTCAAAATGGTGGACGTTACAGACTTCAATAATAATTATTAATTTAAAGGAAATCTAATTTACTACCAGACGTATGTTTGATGTTTTTTAATAAAACAAAGTTTTCAGTAAAAACAAAGCAAGAAAGGAGTGAGTATTGTTAGCTTATTTCATAGCTTTTTTGTATCAATTAACTTCACTCGCCTGTAGAAGATGACTTGTTCGCTTCAGAGTAAAATAGTACTTTTAAGTTTAGTAAACTTAGATGATAAATCCAAAAATGACCTTGGTTGCATTCTATCATTCAGAATTCAGTACAATCTGAGTTTACATCATATGATTCAGAGCCTGTATTGACCTATAAGAAATCGATTATGAAAAAAATAAATAATAATGTGTTTCTTAGATTTGCGTCAAGGTATCCTCTCAAAATTTTACTTTGTCTCTGACGCATACATAATCCATTATATGCGTCATTTTGTACGCGAAATAGGCTTTTTTAATGTACATATAACTCTCTACTTATAAACTGACATGATTTAGTATACCAAAATATTAAAGCTGGTTAACCAAGCTTTCATTTGATATGTTTGGTGTTCTAAAAATCGCTATACTTTAAGAGATATAAGCAAATACGTACTGTCCCCCAAAAATTGTCTTTTGATATGAATATACGATTACCATCTGGTAATGTGTTAGTGTTACCTGGATAGAAAGAGAAAGAGAAGGGAGGGGTATTTTTCCTCCTTCTCTCCCTTCTTTTTTTTCTTCTATCCAGGTAACACTAACTGCCGTTACCAAATGGTAATCGTATATTCTCATATCAAAAGATCAATTTTTGGGGGACAGTACGTATTTGCTTATATCTCTTAAAGTATAGCGATTTTTAGAACACCAAACATATCAAATGAAAGCTTGGTTAACCAGCTTTAATATTTTGGTATACTAAATCATGTGAGTTTAATAAGTAGAGAGTTATATGTACATTAAAAAAGCCTATTCTGCGTACAAAATGACGCATATAATGGATTATGTATGCGTCAGAGACAAAGTAAAATTTTGAGAGGATACCTTGACGCAAATCTAAGAAACAATTATTATTTATTTTTTTCATAATCGATTTCTTATAGGTCAATACAGGCTCTGAATCATATGATGTAAACTCAGATTGTACTGAATTCTGAACTGATAGAATGCAACCAAGGTCATTTTTGGATTTATCATCTAAAGTTTTACTAAACTTAAAAGTACTATTTTACTCTGAAGCGAACAAGTCATCTTCTACAGGCGAGTGAAGTTAATTGATACAAAAAAGCTATGAAATAAGCTAACAATACTCACTCCCTTTCTTGCTTTGTTTTTACTGAAAACTTTGTTTTATTAAAAAACATCAAACATACGTCTGGTAGTAAATTAGATTTCCTTTAAATTAATAATTATATTGAAGTCTGTAACGTCCACCATTTTGAAGAAATTGGCGGGAAACTATATTTTTACTAAATTTTTAAAACTTTGACCTCTTGCGCGACCTCGTAATGTTGACCGATTTGTTCAAACTTTGTATGTCGTCTTCTTTTATCACCAAGAAACAGAAAATCCACTCAATGGCTAACATTTCAAACATTTGAAAAATAAGAACAACCCTAATATATATATATATTTAAATATATATAATATATATAAATATAAT
>CP045898.1:14378964-14391819 GCA_013387185.1 Caligus rogercresseyi
ATATATATATATATATATATATATTATATATATATATATATATATATATATATATATATATATAGTATATATAACATATATAGCGGAATCAACTCAGTTTATTCTCAGAACACAATAAATATCTTTAAACGGCGAAAATATTTTAATCTGCATGAATATTGTACGTCATATAAAAATATTCAGCTCTAGATCTTCTACCATTGTACCATAATTCAACGAAAGATATTCCTAACCATATGTTAGTATAAGGAATGAACATTATAAATTATCAATATTTTTTTGTCAAATGTGACAAATGTAGAACAATGAAAAAACATATAATATACCCTGAACCCCCTGACCAAACCCTCATTTTGAATAATGAATCCGTATCCATCTGTTATAGACTTAAGTCTATTTTTAAACCATGGAATTATACTCAGTTCTCACCAAATGCAAACATAAATTATGATTGATTTCTTATACCATGGGTAATCTTTTTATAAACATATGTTTAGGATGTCCTCAGCAAATCCCAAGGTACTGAAGACTTTTACTGGAATATCTTTTTCATGTAAAAATATGTAGGACGTGTACTATGTGCATTTAATATAAATTATTCGAGAGGAACAAAATACATGAAATTAATAAATGTCTCTATATGATTAAAATATATATATCCTACCTGTTCTGTTCGTTATTTCATCTTGATAAAAACGTAGTGATTAGGGACAGAATTTCTCTCAGAGCAAGTAATATACAAAAGACTTGCAACTTTTATAGAACTACTGTGTTTCTATTTATTTGACTTTGAACAATATTCACACTCAGATAGAAGTAAATCTAAAGGGAGCTAGATAGCCGTGCGCGTTAAGGCGTGTTCAACTCTCAATGTTGGGGGCGCAGGTTCGAATACCGAAGGAATGGTAATTTTTGGTCTACCTCATTGATAAGATCCTAGGTTCGATAGACTAATTTTAATGCTTATTTATATCCTATCGGATGCAATTCTATCGAACCATATAGGCAAAAAAAAACCTATGATATTAAAAAAATGTTTTTACTACATTTTGACTCCACTCTTTGTTCAATGTGATCTCGTTCAAATATGAATGAACTAACAAGTTTAGAAGCCTCATACTCCTTCATATATATATATTGACATCACTTAAAGGTTAGGTCTTACCCATTAAACCACCATGTTGTTGAATAAACATTGTAGTTGTATATTCCTTACACGTATGGATATATGTGTTTTAATCCAAAAGACCAATAAAACTCTCGTTAAAAAACTAAGAAAACCTTATGAGCACCCCCTTACAAATCCTTGCCCACCATGTAAATACTCCTTTTGCAAAGGCTTTCGCCAATAAAATACTATATAATGATATAAAGTAATATTTCCTTTCTAAAATTTGTAACTGGATTCTTTTAAGGGGCTATAGGACATAAAAAACTTTGTCAATTTTCTTTAACCTTTTTATAAGAATGGAAAAAAGTCAGGGTATAATCTTTGAGGTAGATATATATATATATTATGTATTTGTGTAATTTTCTTTTTTGGATCATTTTATTGGAATACAATAATGGCTCTCATTTAAAAGAAGTAAAATCCCCATAGGGCACTATTCAAAATATTTACAGAAAATTGAAATCAGATTGAGCAAATGATTCTACTTTATTCAACTCCTTAAGTTCGTATATATTATTTGAAAACCTATGAATTAGGCTGCTTCGTATTGGGATAAACGAAATCTTCTTTAACTATTTCTTGATGTACAAGAGTGATACAATCATTTGTTATATGTATAAAATGTAATGTGAAGCCCTATTAATCAATGAGTTATTAGTATACACCATATTTCTAATAATTTTTCAATATACCTTTCGTCTGTTGATACAACAAAAACCATACAAGTGATTGCTCAAGTTTAAGAATTTTAGGAATATTTCTTAATCCGTAATAAAAATAAAAAAGCAACATTTTTCATTGATTTATACTTTTTCAGGTTTTGTGCTAATTTAAAAATTGTGTAAAAGTGAGTTGTCAATTTTTAGTGACAGATTTAATGAGATTAAATCAGAATTCAATTATGCAGTGAAGGAAAGTAATTTTCTGTAAATTTTAGAACATTTAAGCAGAGAAAGTAAATAATGAAAAAAATCATTAAATGCCCATTTAATTTTTTTGGTAGAGGCTTAAAAAAATTACATTTATTTTTGAATTGGATCAGCGTATTATAAAAACAATTTAAGGTGCAGTTTTTGGTGTTTATTTTTATTTCAAATTAACTTATTGATGTTCAGTATTATATCGTCTTCTTCTATTTTCAAATGATTTTCATAATTAACATGATGGAACACAACATATTTCATTGGATTTTAGCTTTTTAGTAATAGAAAATTAGGTATTTGATAATAATAATCCTACAAGTCAAATAGTTGAATGGAAGGAACAATTATCTGATAGAAATTTTAGAGAATCAATCACTTCGAACACTTGTTAAAAATGAATTTTAACTATTATTATATGACAATTACTTAGAAGTTCCAGATCTAGTAAATGTAAGTGAAACAGTTTTAAATTTTTCATTTCAATGTTCAACTATACTCTTATCAAGTATTTGAGTTAGGTTTTTTGCATTTATGTATTTTTTAGTTGCATAATAAAGGATCGAGATAAAAAAATTGGGATAATTCTAAAAAAGCAAAAATGGGAGACAGTATAAACATCTCTATAAGATCTTTCTGATCCCAGATGAAATTACTTTTTCGTTCGTCTGTTATAAATTGAATGCCATAGGTAAAGGCCCTTCAATTAATTTCTCGTAATTTCTTATTCATGATCAAGCAGAGCTGAACATTAGTTTTATATCATGGAAGAGATAAATGATGGCATTCATGAAAATGCAAAAACTAACAAAGTGCAAAGACTCAAAAAATATTATTGTTTTAACGCTTTGGGAATGTACGATCTATTTATCATCGGCTTCTTTTAGTCTTTATATATATATATATATATATATATATAATATATATATATATATATATATATATAGACCTCCCAAAAAAAACCCACTTTTTAGTTCTTTTACATATACCCAGCGATTCTGGTTCATTTTTTGATGCTGAAAACAAGTATCTAAATAAAAAATATCTAGCATTGTTAGAAATCGGACGTCACTGGTGTCAAAGGTTTCGTTATGAAGCAAAACTTTTGGTTATTACTTATTTTGAAAAAAACTAGTTTTACAAAATTTAGCTATGATCAATTGATGACTTTGTTATTTTTTGCAAAGTTTCGTCAAATAATATTTAGTGCCAATAAATGAACATAAGTGCTGACGCACCAACCATTTCTTAAATAACACCTCCTACTAGGGTTCTTTATAGTTTCAGGAAGGAAAAAGAGGGTACTCAAGTGATGTTTTTAAGTTATCTTTTAAATACAATACAATAACCATTTAATCTTATTTCATCAAAACCAGTTTTTATTTATAAACACGTGATTTAAACACCGTATCAGATTCAATTTCACTCTTTGATCTATCAGTCAAGGGCCCTTAACATAAAATGGAAACTCGGACACTGAAGAAGTGCTTAAGCGAGGCACTGGGTATTGGTTTTACTCTAGAAATTTTCAAACCAGGTCCATTCCCGTTAACCGAAGAGGTGATACGGCACTTTTACTTTCATCTATGGTCTTTGGGTAGACTGGACGCGCAGCTAGCTGCCCGTAGCACCACCGATTCCCTACTTCGTCTCTGGGCACCGTCTTATTTGCCACTCATGGCGAGGAAAAAATTAATAAAGAAGCTCCATCGCCTCCATGATCTATTTCGTGGGGTGGTGGATTCACTGCGACGGAAGCGAAAAAACGCCGAGGAGAAGAAGGAGCTCTTTCTCAAGGAATTGCAAATTGTTTTCGATGTCAGTGCCGAAAGTGCTTTGGACATCATCGAAGCCGACAAAACTCTTAGCCGAGTACACATTCCTTTATAATTGTAATCAGCTATGATTAATTTACCAAAGAATAACAAGAATTTGTATACCAAATGCCACCACCTATATCTCATTGAGCGTTTCTACCTTCAGCTTACAAACATCCATCCAACCTTCTTGGAGCTCCCGGTCACACAATGGGCTTCTGATTCAACATTCATTGAGTTAAGCGGCATCGTCACCTCTCTTCAAGTTGTCAATGATGCAGCAGAGAGGGCCATCAAGTTCGGGTCTAACTTTACTAAAGTGCTAACCAACAGCGAGAAACAGCGTCAGAACATTCTTCAGGCTGTTGAACTTTCATGTCGTGCGTTTCCTCACACAATCCGAAAGTGTTTCAATCGTGTCAACGCTACCAGCTCTGTGATTGAGCTGATGGTATCGTCTGGTTATGACGCCCGTTAGATTCATTTACGGAATTCATAGTTCAATCCATAATTTTTTTATTGTCAAATATGAGCATATATATATAATATTATATATATAATATATATATATATATATATATAATATATTATATATATATTAGGGTGATTCTTATTTCACGTTTTTCTTATTTGAGAGTCGGGCTCCCCCTAGGATTTTACTTTAGTGTATAGAGATCATCTTGTGAAATTTTGAACGAAATCGAATAATTGGAAGTACATGCTCAATGGGCCCAAAAGTTATGTAGTAACTTATGTAGTAATTTTTTTTTTCGCTATTCGATTGCCCCTAATGTCCTTAATTTTAATACTATTTTCAAAAAATGTAGGTATGCTCGCAAGGATTTTAAATCAGTTTTTATTTTTAATGTACATTCAAAATTCAACGAGAAAATTAAGTTTTGAAATAGGCATTTTTATGCAAAATATCCCAAAAATGAACATTTTGAAACTTTATTATCTCGTTGATTTTGAATGTAAATGAAAAATAAAAACTGATTTGGAATCCTTGCGAGCATACCTACACTTTGCGGCAATTTTTTTTGAAAATAGCATTAAAATTAAGGACATTAGGGGCAATCGAATAGCGAAAAAAAAATTACTACATAAGTTTACTACATAACTTTGGGCCCATTGAGCATCTACTTCCAATTATTCGATTTCGTTCAAACTTTCACAAGATGATCTCTATACACTAAAGTAAAATCCTAGGGGGAGCCCGACTCTCAAATCCGAAAAACGTGAAATAAGAATCACCCTAATATATATATATATTTATTTATATAATAATAATAATAATATAATATTGTTGAACAAAATGTCTATTGGCGAATTCCCGAGATTACCATAATGACATTTCCATTGAAAAACTGTATTTTGAGAAAAACCAAAATTAAAAGAATTGGTATCAATACTGATGAGAGGGATTCAGAGGGAGTAGATTGGGGTTCGATGGGGAAAATATACTATCATTAGTCGTTTAAAAACGTATTATAAAGATAACTTAAAACATCAACATGAGTACCCTCTTTTTCTTTTTCCTTCTTGAAACTATAAAGAACCCTAGTAGGAGCTGTTATTTAAAAAATGGTTGGTGCTTCAGCACTTATGTTCATTTATTGGCACTAAATATTATTTGACGAAAATTTGCAAAAAAATAACAGAGTCATCAATTGATCATAGCTAAATTTTGTAAAACTAGTTTTTTTCAAAATAAGTAATAACCAAAAAGTTTTGCTTCATAACGAAACCTTTGACACCAGTGACGTCCGATTTCTAACAATGCTAGATATTTTTTATTTAGATACTCGTTTTCAGAATCAAAAAATGAACCAGAATCGCTGGGTATATGTAAAAGAACTAAAAAAGTGGGGTTTTTTTTGGGAGGTCATATATATATATATATATATATATATATATATATATATTATATATATTATATAAGTATATATATACAGGGTGATTCACTTAAATTGAGACTCACATATTACAAACTACATACAATCTTTGTATTAAATTTTACACAAATAATTTTTAAACAAAAATGATAGCACAATGTGTAATTTACAAAATGTATTTCATTAAATTTTCACATATCCTTCTTTGGCCTTCACTACAGCTTTGAACCTCCTCACGGTGGAGGCAACACAGGCAGGAATCTCTTCTCAGCTCAGACCATGACTGAGGGTGGCTTTTGCCTTCTGAAGAGAGTCCTCAGCTGCACGGGGATGTCTTCCTTTTTTCAAGATAAAACCCGGTCATTCTGACTGTTGTGGGTGGCCTGGACCGTGAAAATCTTTGTCTGAGGAAGAGATTCCTGCCTGTGTTGCCTCCACCATGAGGAGGTTCAAAGCTGTAGTGAAGTCCAAAGGAGGATATGTGAAAATTTATTGAAATACATTTTGTAAATTACACATTGTGCTATCATTTTTGTTTAAAAATATTTATGTAAAATTTAATACAAAGATTGTAGTTTGTAATATGTGAGTCTCAATTTAAGTGAATCACCTGTATATACAGGGGTGCGAACTTAAGATCACTCACCTATTCATCAGCTGCATCGAGATCAATAACGAGACTATGACGGGTGTGTTTTTAGCATATATTTTACCATTATTTTAAATATATTAATGAACAGTTTTCACTCAATGTACTTTCCATCAGTCTTGATGACGACCTACAACTGGAAGCTCCGGTCGAGACTGGATCAAGCATCCTCAATGGCTAACTTCAGGTGTCCTTTTATGATTAAATTGATCTCTAAGAGAGACAGCATAGTCCAACACAGACAGGCCAGGGCTGTACGGCAGCCAAAAGTCTTTGTCAATGAATCTTGGATCATTGGCCTGGAGGAACTTCTGTGTGTTTGCGGCTGTATGAGGCCTAGCACCATCTTGTTATAATATTCTCCTATCCCATAGTTGGCATAGTTGTACCTACCTATGTATTGTGATAGCACGTCTTTTGTGTCGTCCTGGAAAATAAATAATCTCTTAGGAGTACAGGCGCTTTCTCACCTATTTATTCGATTAAATAGACTTCCGAGAGACATGGGCTTCGTCGACTGAACCTAGGACACTCTTCAACCTTCTGGATTCCTGTTTTTCGAGGATTGAAAACCGTTGGAACTACAGATAAGAGAAATTCTGTCTGAAAGTCCTCTGTTCTCCTTCATGAGAAATATTTCATCAGAAAATAGAGACGGAAAAATTGTATAATCAACATCACTCAACCTCTACCATAAATTTATATGTCTACTTATTACATATTCATGTGTGCTTGAGGTGTGGGAAAAATATCATAAATAGATATTTAATAAAACAATGGAAAGCCACCCGCTCCATTCCAATTGGGATTCCGGTACTTTGGAAGATACAGAGAAGAGCTCCAGTATGCAATGGGAGACTGTTGTATACGACAAATGGGTGTAAAAGAGTAAAAAGCTCAAAAAATCCTCCAAAGAGGAAAATAAAACGTTAAATTCAACCAAAGAGAAACATAATTTGAAAGATGCTCCTCATGACAAGAAAAGAAGGAGAGAGGGGCACACTGAGGAAACTCCACCTTCTAAAAGAATTCAAGGCCCTCAAAAGCCAAACAAAAACAGAAAAGAAAGTTCCCCAATGCCGAAATTGCTAAAGAGGCAATGAAATTGTCATTGTTCGAAAGAACGGTGACCACATTTCCATTGTCGAATGGAACAAAGTAATAAAAATTCTGGACACAGACTACGTTCACTGTCTGTCGATTCAAAATGAATATATACCCAACTATGAGGGACGTAATATACTAATAGAAGGGCACTAATTTATGTAAATGACGAAGCTTCGGGTCAATATGTACGAAGAATAATCAAACTCATACCCCTTTGCTCTCCACTTCTTGGTTAGAGGCAGAGAGGATGAGGGAAGAAAAAAAGGGAAAAAAAGAGATTTACTGGATTCATTCGTGGTGTTACTGGTAACATCGGGGATGAAGTCCTGAGTAAAATTATTGCACATCAATGCACCACTCTTGGAATTAAAGGAGTGGTTGAAATTGTAAGATCAGAACTTACAAAGCTGGGAAAGGTTCTCCACATTTGCCTAGACAATCAATCTTTTGAAGGCCTTCAAACTGTGGATTTTACTATCAAAATTGCCTCAGCAGGTAAAGTGCGTTTCCAAGACCCTCGAAACGCACCCATTGTGGAGCAAAGTGAAGAAACTGAGGATGAGGAAGCAATTCTAACGGACAAACATCAAGGAACAAAGGGAGACAGTGACAAAGAAGGGCAACACGGAACAGAGGAAGGTCCAAAAGAACCATGTCAAAACATTAACAAGACTTCTGATGCAAGCGGAAATATTAGTAAGGACCACAATAGTGATCAAACCTCAATTGACAAAAAAACCTTAGACACTCAAGTACAAACAAGTACAGGGTGGGGGCAAACTAACTTCCTTTTTTAAAATTTGTGGCATTTGGTGTGTAGTTGTAGTGGAGAAGTGAGTGTGGGCTCATTTCAAAGAGGCAGGCGTAAAGTTTTCTTGGAAATACAGTCAGTCACTATCATGCGTTGGAGCAGAGAGGAGCGTGCGTTTGCCGTGGAGGCGTATTTTGAAGATGGCTGAAGATGCCATTGTTTACTTAGTGATGAAGCTCATTTTCATATATCAGGAAGCGTCAACAGACAAAACATGCGCTACTGGTCTGATACCAATCCCCAAAAGTTACATCAAAAGCCGTTGCATTCCCCTAAAGTTACTGTGTGGTGTGCAATTTCGTCCAATGGAATTATTGGCCCCTGGTTTTTTAAGACAATGGAGTGACAGTCACAGTAAATTCAGAGCGTTATGTTAAAATGCTACAGGATTTTTTTCTCCGCAAATTGAAGAATAGACCTAGGGCAGATTTGGTTTCAACAGGACGGAGCAACGGCGCACACCTCAAGGACTTCAATGAATGTTTTGCGAGAACACTTTCCGGGGCGCCTGATTTCAAGAAGAGGCGATTTGGAATGGCCAGCCCGTTCACCCGAATATCCCCTTGTGATTTTTTTTGTGGGGTTACTTGAAATCCCGAGTTTATGTCAACCGCCCAACAAACCTGGCAGATTTGAAGGCCAATATCAGAGAGGAAATAACCAATATACCCGCCGATACGCTGGCGAGGGTAATGGAAAGTACCAAAAATAGGTTTGTCCAGTGTATCGATTCTGGAGGATGTCATCTAAGTGGTGTGATTTTTAAAACTATGTAAAATAAAACTTTAAAGATGTGCTTTCATTATGAGACAAAATAAAACCTTTCTGAATTACACAGCTTGTTTTATTGCCTTTGGAAAAAAGGAAGTTAGTTAGCCCCACCCTGTATAATCCATAAAAAACATCTACAGGCTCTAAAAACAGGGGAAAAAAGACAGGTTTTTCTGTGATGCAGCAGAGATCCTTCATCCAAGGACAACAAACAAGCCAAAAGATAAAACAAATAAAAATGATTAGCTGTTCTTAAAACAATGTTAAGTCTCCTTAAGCATTGTAAACATCAACAAAAACCTCTTCTTATAGCAATGGATTAAAAAAAAATCCAAGACTACTCAACTGTCGCGCCAAAACATGAGTCTTCTTGTTCAAGCTTATACGGGCCACGGACCATTGGTTCATCTAAGTAAATGGAAAAATATTGACGGAATCTGCAATATCTGTACGGACGAGCCACAAAGCCCAGACCACTTAATTAACAGATGCCATCACTCTCTTATGAGAGACATCAATTCATGCAAGAAGAGGATGAAGACCTACAAATCCTTAAATTGATGAAATGCTCAAAAATGAAAAAAAAATTAGTGATAACTTTAATATTGTATAATACTTAAGATCAACTCCTGCTGTAGTAACACATATACCCCTCTGTGTGGTCGTGTTCATTGCTTTATATATGTGTGTATTGTTTTATATCTTTGTTCTATAATGTAATGCATATGTGTATAATGTGAAACAGCAATAACTTTTACTGTCGTAACACAGATACCCCAATGTGTGGTTGTTTCTTTACTTTAGTTTATGTATATCTGTATATGCTTGTCTATTGAAACAGTAATAAATTTCTAACTAAGCCCATAGTTGGCATGAGCTCAGGGGAAGAGAGTGTCCCTCAAGATCTCCACGTAGGTGGTGCGGTTCAGCCTCATCTTCTCCTCTAAGAAGATGAGGGGACACTTTCACCCATCAGAGGTCACGACTGCCAAAATCCGCAGGTTTGCCACACTTCTCTTCTTACCCACATATTATCAGGGATATCATTTGGGTTGGACTATACGTAGAATCCAGTCTCAGAAGCCACCATCTCACCAAGAGAAAATGTGATTTCTTCCGAAAAGATTAGCAAAGTCTCCATTGGCTTATGTTTAATAATGCAGGGCAACTTCTTGGCCTTTTTCAACCTTTTTTTCCTCGTCCCTTTTCTCCAGGGATTGTCGTGGAGTCCTTTTATATGTTGAGTTCGACTTCACAAGAGGGTCCATAGTGTGTTTTGATACGTCAAACTTCCTGGCCAGTCCGTATACGGTGGTCTTGCCTCTTTTCTTGGCAATGGTTCCACAAGCTTGCAAGTCCTTACAGTCTTCTTCTGTATCATATGTAATGACGGCAGCAACAGTTTTTGTGGTTACAGCCAATGTGTTCTTATGTTTTGTCCGTGTGCTTGGAGTTTCAAAATTGTCACTCGGGTACTTATTTGTGAGCCGGGAGAATAACTCATTTTATACACTTAAAGTACCGTTGAGTTTTGTCCAGACTCAAGACAAAATATACAGCTGATAACAAAAGTAAAAGATTGGGCTGAACCGGAAAAATAATTTTAAACTACAATGTTTATTTATGTTTGTTTCAATACTGCACAGTTTTCCTTTTTAAATTTTATTAATATATATATATGTGTATATTGTGTAATTCGTATATATTAAACAATGAAATAAAGACCTTGCCGAAGAGAAAAAAAAAAAAAAAAAAAAAAAAAACTGCAAACACTCAAGGTGAGTGAGTATATATATATATATATAATATATATATATATATATATATATATATATATATATATATAGGGTTGTTCTTATTTTTATAATGTTTGAAATGTTAGCAACTTTGAGGATTTTCTGTTTCTTGGTGATAAAAGAAGACGACATACAAAGTTTGAACAAAATCAGTCAACATTACGAGGTCGCGCAACGAGGTCAAAGTTTTAAAAATTTAGTAAAAATATAGTTTTCCGCAAATTCTCTTCAAAATGGTGGACGTTACAGACTTCAATAATAATTATTAATTTAAAGGAAATCTAATTTACTAACAGACGTATGTTTGATGTTTTTTAATAAAACAAAGTTTTCAGTAAAAACAAACCAAGAAAGGGAGTGTGTATTGTTAGCTTATTTCATAGCTTTTTTGTATCAATTAACTTCACTCGCCTGTAGAAGATGACTTGTTCGCTTCAGAGTAAAATAGTACTTTTAAGTTTAGTAGAACTTTAGATGATAAATCCAAAAATGACCTTGGTTGCATTATATCAATTCAGAATTCAGTACAATCTGAGTTTATCATATGATTCAGAGCCTGTATTGACCTATAAGAAATCGATTATGAAAAAATTAATCATAATGTGTTTCTTAGATGTGCGTCAAGGTATCCTCTCAAAATTTTACTTTGTCTCTGACGCATTTATAATCCATTATATGCGTCATTTTGTACGCGAGATAGGCTTTTTTGAATGTACATATAACTCTCTACTTATTAAATTGATATGATTTAGTATACCAAAATATTAAAGCTGGTTAGCCAAGCTTTCATTTGATATATTTTGTGTTTTAAAAATCGCTATACTTTAAGAGATATAAGAAAATACGTACTCTCCCCAAAAATTGATCTTTTGATATGAGAATATACGATTACCATTTGGTAACGGCAGTTAGTGTAACCTGGATAGGAAGAAAAAAAGAAGGGAGAGAAGTGAGGCAAAATACTCTCTCCCTTCTCTTCTATCCAGGTAACACTAACATAATTAGGAGGACATGAGTAGTAAAGTTTTAAAAGAAAACAGTCATGTCCAACGCCTGAAACGTATAAAGAAGGACGATGACAAAACTGAAAAAGATTTTATACAATGACAAGATTTTAACCAACACAAAAGATATCCTTCAAGCTTTTAATGAATCATTTTCAGTCCCTTGTCGGAGTCAGAGGCCCCAGACTTCCTGGTAGAAAGAAGGGAACCTACTGTGCACTCTTTACAAAGGATAACATACATGAGTATATTTTTAAGTATTTTAAAGGAAATAAAGCCATAGGTCCTGCCGGGATTGGTGGTCAGTTCTTTAAAACATTTGGAGAGGAGTGTATACCTTTCTTTTAACAGTGGGCAGAGAAATGGAAAAAATGGGTGAAATGCCTAAAGATGTGTCTAAGGGTCGTATTGTTTTGATTCCCAAAACAGTGAAGGTAATTGAGATTGGAGACTGGAGGCCTATCACGGTTTTAAATTAATCGTACAGGATTCTGGCTGGAGTAATTGCCAAGCAAATGGAGCCTCTGCTTAATAAAAAAAATTGGATCTCACCAGAAAGGCTTCTTGAAGCAACACAAAATCTCCGATATATAGCTCGGAACTTACAGTGTGCAATAGATTTGGTGGACTCGAATAAAAGATTTGGCGCAATTATAGCCATTGACTTTAGAAAGGCCTTTGATACTCTTATCATCGTTGTATTCTTCGTGCAATCAAGTGATTACTCCCTACCCGTTTCTAGAACCCAGTCCGAGCTCTTTTACTTAATGGAACTTCGACCATTACTTTGGAGGGTCTCGACAATCCGCCAATTAATCTTAAGCGCGGTTGTAGACAAGGATGTCCCTTAGCCCCACTTCTGTTCGTGGCTGCAGTTGAAGAATTTGCTCAGAGATTGAAGTACAAATATCGGG
>CP045898.1:14391919-14433476 GCA_013387185.1 Caligus rogercresseyi
GAGCAGTCTAAAGTCAACTTCAGAGCATGAGAAGGGGTCTTTATATGTTTTCAATCCAAACGAGCTAAAATATCTTGAATTGTTTTTTTGTATCTGGCTGTTCACTTGTTGATCTGCATCTAAAAGGCTAACATTTAGCTTCCATGATTCCTCTGATGGTATTTAGGAGTAGAAAATGTAGCCATTATGGGTGATGGTCTGACCGAAAAGCAGGCAGTAAGCTATATGTCTTTAGTAACGGGTATAGGCCCCAGAGACAAATATATAATCCAGACGAGCACTGATAGGCTCTTTTTCCTTCTGCTTTCTGATAAAGGTATGTTCTGGGGTTGCTTCAAATTTAAAAGCGGCATCCTTGAAGCCTAGGCTCAAAACTATTTCCTTCATCCACTGAGTCGCATTTTGTTATTTTCGTGTTTATAATTGTAGGTGTCTCTTTCCTGGCTCATGACCATATTTAGGTCCCCCAAGACGACACATTCGTTCTTCCAGGATTCGACACCCAACAAAAAACTGCTATCAATGATTTCATAAAAGTAGGGATCGTCATTATTAGGTCCATAAATGGAAACTATTTTAACTCTTTTCTCCATCCATGTTATTGACGCCACAGCATAGTTTCCCAAACCGTCCCCGTCAATAAATTTCGGTTGAAGTATCTAAGCACCTCGAGAGGGGTGTTTATTTTATTTTCTTATAGCAGAGACCTTATAAATCTCTTACTCAGGAAGTAAATTAGTTTCTGATGAGTCCCCAACTACCCTAGTATCGCACATTGATAAAATACCCGGGGCTATGGATCTGTAATGTTGCATCACCTCACATCGTTTTTTAGACTCCGAAATGGAATTTACATTAACAGAGATAACTTTAAGATTCATTGTTTTGGGTTACCCCATAGGTTAAGAGATTAAGAGCACTGTCCCAGCACTTGACTGTATGGTACATAGTTGAAGAGAGTTTTATGAACTTAGAAAACGAAGTAAAAATTAGATATATTAATATGCGCACAAATGTGTACACATAAAACAAAAAGCAAAACCGGGCCCGTGAATTTGTTTGTATGGTAAATGAGTTTTAAAGTTTGACATAAAATATTCAAGTAAAAACAAATAAACAAAAGCATGTACATTTTATAAAAAACATTAGATATACGACCCCTTTTTATTTGGGGCCCACATCCATACCCGAGTTGGATTCTGGTGTGGTAAGTAGACCTTGACTAGGTACTTGGCTGATATTACCATTTCGAAGTTCTTCTTTGTTACGCTCTCTATTGCGTTTACTGTCTAAGTGGTCTGGCCTGGTGAATGTTCTTTTGCTGGATGACTTGCTTTCCAATCCTTGAAGACTCTTGAGTTTAGCGTTATTTTGAGGTCTTCGTCTAAGGACCTTTGTCCAGTCCTCCCTCAATCTCAAATAAACCCCTCCTGTAGTTGGGTCATCGTTCGATTGACTCTCACTTGTGGACCGCCTAGAATCCTCAGGATAAGTTGGAGTTTGAACCTTGTCCACATTTGGCTCGTCCTCTAAATCGATATCCTCCTCTTCTTCCCTGCGTGCATTTTTCTCAATATTGGCCCTCTGCTCCAGCGATGCGTAGCGGGATGCCGATATACTTGCAGAAATCCTCCTCAAAATCCTATATGTTATTTTGCGGGAGGAGCTACAATCTGCTTTTTTATTTCCAAATTTAAGACATCTATAACATTGCAAAAGTGATGTTTAGAGCTCAGCTCTACCTTTTTTCCTCCTACAGGAACCACCATGGGAGGTTCCTTTGAAGTTTGATATCAAACTTAATTTGCCCATTCCAAATTTTATTTAAGACTTTCACAAATCCGGCATCCTCCTTATTTTCTGCTATTGATGTATGACATACATCGCCCACCATATCGCCAAATTCTTTCAAAAGATCCTTTAAGAGATTAAGGTCCGTCTTTGCCTCGTTTTTATGGTGACTTCAACAGGGATTTGTACTCTTCGAAGATTTTCCATTGCAAACCATATTTCATTATCTATGGATTGCAATCCATTAATTCCTTTAAATTTTAGAAGGACATCAATGGGATGTTTAAATGATATGATTACATATCCAGCCTCGCTCTTGCAGTCATTGATTCGAGCGACTTCGTCTCCACTCAGGTTCAGCATCCTGAAGATGGCTTTGTATTGCTTTAATTTGGGGGAGAAGCCTTTTAAATGCTAAGCCTCCTCATTTTTTCAATCAAGGACTATTTCCTTCAACATTGAATTTACATTCAATTCATTTCTTTTGGGGCCCCAGCCCTTGGTACGATCGGAGTACAACCCCGAAGACTTTATGTCTTTTTAAAAAGTTTTCATTAATTGTCCCTTTGACAATCGGATAGTTTAAATTCGTTTGTTTATTTGCTTGAATACAATAATAAACCCAACAACTACTATATTCATTGCTGGGAAGACATTTTAAACATAGGTTTGTAAGCTAAGGCCGAAAAAAGCTAATTAAACTAATAAAAACATGTACAATGATATATAATAATAAGATTAAAAAGCTTTTGTAGCTTTGAAAATATTAGTTCTTTATTCAATTGAGGGCAAGCTATGAAATAAAATGACATCATGATTGTCAAGAAATTGACATTGGGCCTGAAAAGAGGCAAAAAAGGAGAAAAATTATTAGTATTTTAAACCAAAGGATCTTGATTTTTTTCCAATAATTATATCCCCCGATCAGAAAGGTTTTACCTATACCTCATCGACATATAGAGGATGCCCCTCGATCCGAAATTCAAAGTGCAGCTTTCATGGTCGATTTCAAAAGCCCTTTGAATCACTTTCCCAAAAGCTTATTCTTGAGCAATTGTACCGTTACGGCCTCTCAGACAAGTTTGTAGGGATGTTATGAAGGCGGTGATCAGGAAGTCTTCTTTAAAGATCATCTTGGGAGGATCACAGGCCAAGTTTGCAATCAACCGAGGAGCGAGACAAGGAGATTTGTTATCCCCGTTTTTGTTAATACTGTGCATCAACGACCTACATGGAAAAAGTGTTGAAAATAGAGCCATTTAAGAGATTGAGTCTTGAAAAAAGGAATTTGATATGTATAATGTGAGCAGATGATCTTACTATTTTTATGTCCAGGTCCGAAAATATCATTTTGAATTCGATAGAGGAGTATTGTTGGGCTAGTTGAAAGCTTCAAGCATATGTCTGGGTTTTCCATCAATGTTCAAAAATTTCAAATCCTCATCAACTGTAAGGACAGTCTTTCGCAAGCCTTCGATGGAGCAAAAATTATCCAAAGTGCGGTCATTTTGGGAGTGGAAGTATAAAACGTGGAAGACATTAAGTCTGACCTAGATGAGAAGATTTCAAACGAATATTGATTTCTGGTCATCTAGACTAAAGCACTCCTTCCAAAAGGGCATAGGTCATCAATTTGAGGACAGTATGTTTATGGGTCCATCAGAGATAATAAAAGTGACTTGAAAGTGGTGTCTCTACTGGAAAAAGATGGGACTTTCATGGAACTCTATTATAGAATACGTCCTTCCACTCTTTGGAGTTGATGAGCCCCTTAACTACAACAAGAGAGTAAAGAGATAAAGAGAGACTTATCAGGATCTGAATGTCACTTCCGTAGTCCAATTTTTAAGATATAGTCGATTGAATCCTAAGACTATCCTACAGAACCCAATTACTCACCCGATACATAAATGGTTAGGATACAGATTGGCAACATCCTCCCTCTAAACAAATAAATTGAAAGCTTCTCCAGAGAAACAGTCCTGTCATTGGTGCAAAAAAGAAACGGAGACCTCTTTCCATTTCTTCTATTTTTCCCCCGAATCATCCCTCTTGTTCGTGTTCGTGGAAGAAGACATCCAAAAGGTGTACGGAGTGGCATTAGACCCTAGGGATTGGCTGGTCTGTACATCTGCCTCCTATAAGGATGCCTTCGAAATGGAACACATCATCTCGACTGCCCAGGGGATCCTTTATGCCGCTAGAGTTAAGGGCGAGAAGAAGCCTGGAGATCCTCGACGGCGTCCCAATTATTCATCAGTAGTGCCGGTTCCCAGGGAGGAGTTGTTTGTTTACAAATGGAGCTCCACACCTCATGTTGTGCTTCTTCTCCTACTTATTATTTCTTCTTCTTCTATTATTATTATTTTTTATAAATATTTTTAAGCCCTTTTTATTATTTGCCTGTTCATGTTTAATCCCTACGACTATTCAGTAGTAATTTTTATGAATTTTACAATAAAGGTCTTAGTTAATTGTATTTGATATACAATTTTTTGGCCAAGATTAACAAATTAGGACCTTTTTTTGGATCGGTTAAAATAAAAGTTAAATATCAAAAAGTAGTTGCCACTATTCAAGAGAAAAACATCACATTTTACAATACTAGGATGTTTATTTTATATTTTTAATTGTTATTCTGTATCACAGCTTAATTATAAATGTATTATCACACAAGGCACTGACCGTTTTATCACTAAATCACAATGATTTTATTTAATAATTTCCCCTTCAAGTCATTTAATATATATAGAAAGCGCACTGAAGCATTATAGGCATTTGCAGTTATTTAGTATAAATGAACATATCGTTTATTTGTATTTATAAATGACGTTTATCATTTCTTTGTATAATGCATGAAGTGCCCTATTTCCTTATCAACAGGCCGACAGGGGAGAAGCAGGGACTGGAGTGATGGCTTTATTGCAACAACCCGGAGATAGTATCTTCTGGTTCATAATAAAGGAGTCCTCTCATATCATAATAATAAAAACATGTTCATGTAAGATGAAAAAGCAATTCACTGAAAGTATCCCATGTTGAAATAGACAAATATAAATTAAATGTAACAGTAGGATGACTAATCAAATAATGGAATCCGTCTACCTTCAAGATACGATAATAATACAACTATGACATTGTAAGTTTTTCAAAAGGGTTCAATATATATATATATGTATATTAGAGGGATTCTTGTATCAAGTTTTTCGGATTTGAGAGTCGGGCACACCCCAGGATTTTACTTTTGTTTACTTTGTGTGAAATTTGAACGAACTAGAATATTCAAGTCAATCGCTTCTCTTGTCCTCAATTTCAATGCTACAGAAAATCAGAGAGCACAAAATGTAGGTAGAATCTCAAGGATTATAAATTAATTTTGTTATATTTACAAAAAATACAACAAAAATTAGTTAATCACTGATTTCAAAAATTAATCATTGAAGTCGAACAACTAATGAATTACTACAGATATAACATCTGATTAACAAAATATAAATGAACCAAATAAATAAAAAACTAAAGAACCAATCATCATAGAAAGTCTTCTTAAAATTCATAACTTTATTTAAGTTTTAATGCGGTGTAGGCAATGTTTTTTTTTGGGTAAAATAGTTCTTGAATAATTATATCTCAAATGCCTTCCATCGATTGAATTTTATGGCAAAATACTACATAACAAACTTACTTGGATAGTAAGGATTTTGAGTATGTCGGTTTGGAATTAAATAAAAAACCAATCGACGATAGAGTCTGAAGATAGCAAAAAAAAAGATAACTTTGATATTTAAATTAAATTGTTTATTGTCGAATAATATATGTACAGAGCACTTCGTCTATGTAAATTTTTATACAATTGTGAGTAAACCAGGGAACAACAATTGAACTTTTAAAGGTGTATCGCAAACTAAAATGATTATAATGATTCCTGATAGATACACTTACTAAATATTTCTCAGAAACTGAAGTCATTATTTTTAGACGTGCGAAGATAATTATCCACTTGGTCAATGCTCGTTAAAAAAGATCTAAATCACTTACAACTACTTTTTTACATTGTTAATAAGCTTATTTCATCTTTTTCCATAAACAATTCTTTGTTTCGTAATGTAGATATATTTGTAGAGGCTAATAGAAATTTGAATATGTTACTCATCTGAATGATTTTTAAAAAAATAAAAAGCGATTATCTGTATTCTAATTTATCTGTTACATTAGGCCGATCCTGAAATAGCTTTGCCAACAAAATTTAAATCCTTAAATCAAATTCAAAGTACAATGTTATCGCAATAAAATAAATACAACATAAGCCCAAACAAGTATACACGGAAATATATTTGAAAGGCAGGGTCGTACATACCTTTTTTAAATAGAAGTAAAAATAAAAGGTAAAAATGTCAAAAATATATAGAAAAACATGAATTTCATTTATTTATTTTTTCATAGATTATATCCAACATTGTTCTGAATATTAAATTCCTGAATGAAATTAAAAAACCAGAAAACTTAAATCATTACAAGGTTACTTTTCAGAGTCAATACTCATTAATTATGCAGTAAGGCGTTCTAATGAGTCTTTAATACTTCAATATTTTTTCATTTAAATAGATTTGCATTTTGTAATAACTAGGCATTAACGGATTAAAATTACTTCATCTAATTAGGATCTTTTTAATGGCGATTTTCAACTTTGACTTTCCCCTCTCGAGAAGAGTCTAACCTGTACCCTTTAATCAATAAAATAATTTTGTTTGATGGATAACATTTGTTTTATTTTATGCTGACAATATTATTTTAGATTATTAACTTTCCAAAATAATACGGGATATGTATATATATATATATATATATATATATATCAGACTTGTTGACATTCGTGAAAAATTGTCGTTCATCTTTTATTTTAAAATGAATCGTTCGTCGTTCATCGTTTGTTATTCGTTCGTCATTCAGAAAAAAGTGATGACGTTTTTTAAGGAAATATTTCTCATGAAAAAGAAAAAAAATGCCTTTTTTGGCGCCAAAATCGAACGACGAACGGTAGGAATTTGTGTTGTCGTTCGTCAAAATTTTTGTCGTTACAAATGAACGACAAATCAGCAAGTATGATATATATATATATATACATATATATATATTAGAAAGATACCTGTCAAACTTTTTTTGAATCCCTTCAGTGAGCAAATATTTTCCGTAAATTTTGAATACTTTCTTCGCAACATAACTCATTTTTATTACTATTTTTGTAGGAGGTAAAAGGATCTTCGTACCGAAGACTACGTTCTAGGTTTTTAAGTGTGTATGTTACATGTATGTACATGTAAATCTACATATCTTCTGTGTAATGGAATGAATATAAAGATTAAATCGTTTGATCACCCTTTCATTTGCACTCGTGTAGGTATACAACATAAAAGGTATTCATTCATTATTTATCTGTGTGTGTACGTGTGTGGAGGGAGGTAGTTTGTGTATTGGTATATGTATAGATACATGTTTACAGCGAGATTTCTTTCCACCCCTCTCTGTTTCCCTTCACAGGAGCGTACCATTATTAATGGTTACTTTGAGCTCGAGCTCTACCAAAACAACAAATGTAATAACAACCACCTCCCTCAACTTTGATCCCCCATTTAATTGATCCTCCAAACACTAAAAAGCTTTTATATAAGAATACTTTTTTTGTCATGGACGGATGATTTTTTTTGTTATTTAACTTTAAAATACCTAAAGATATTCATTCTATTACCAAACTCTTCTCGAGAATTAAGTTAGAACAATGTATTGTGTAGATTGTATGATCATCAAACTTGGTGATTTGTCGTTCATTTGTAATCGTTCATCGTTCGCGAACGATGAACAACACATGACAAAAATTTGACGAACGACAACAAAAAGTTCCTACCGTTCGCTGTTCGTTTTTGGCGCCAAAAAAAGACAAAGGTTTTTCTTTTTCACGGGAAAAATTTCCTTTCTAAAAAACGTCATCACTCTTTTCAGAATGGCGAGAAAGAAATTTATTTCTAAGAAAGAGTCGTCAATTTTTTTCAGAATAACGAAGGACAAACGAACGATGAACGATTCAATCTTTAAAATATCGATGAACGACAACTTTTGGTGAACGACAACTTTTCGCGAACGTCAACAAGTCTGATGATCATGACTGCCTACAGAGTCCTAATGAATACTAGATGGAATGTTCTTTAGATATGTAAAGGACATTTCTTCTTTATTGAAGGAAGTAGCAAATACTACGTCTAATTATAATAAAATTCATACCTACAACAAGAAAGTTTCCAGTTATGTCCCTCCAGACCTCTCCGGGTGACGAATTTAATAGCTATAAGAGTCGTCTTAATGAAGAGATATTTGTATAGGTTGATCCATAAAGAAAAAAGAGAGGGGATACATTATTTTCCAACAGTGAAAGAACAATTAGTGACATAAATGTTTACTATATATTTTAATATTTAATATTTAGAATAAATATTGTCAATTGGATACCTTGAGCGTTGTTGATTTTTATTGATCTTTGCTTATAAATAGGATCAAAGGTAACTATAGCGAAAAAAGTCAGTTGCTAAGACTGCCATAAAATTTTTACAAGTGAGTTGCGGGCAATTTCCGTAATACTATCTTTGATATAACATTTCTATAAATGACATATTTATATTATGTTACAGTATTAACTTTTTGAGTTACTCTCTCTTTAAGCTCTTCCTATATGTAGAAATGGTTCCTCCAATTCATACGATAGGGTAGTTCTTAGCCCAAGACTCATTATACCGTCCATGCACAAAATAATATATTCATAAGTATTATATGAACAAGTTATTTAATTTTCAAGGCAAGAATCCTTGCCTTTTTTTAAGGTAGAGCATATTTTGATCTTGGGAGTTTTTCTCTTCTTTATCTTTGTACATTTTTCTTTTACGACCCAATCGACTCTTTGACTAACACAATTAAAGGATAATTAATTATCAGTATTATAGAAACAGTACATGAAAGGTAACAAAAAAATAATTGGTCCACGGCCATTGAATATGCAACTTTGCAATGTTTTTTTAAAATATGGCTATCTAAAATGTAATACTTTACTTTTATACGAATTCATTTAATTATATTTTACGCAATATGCATGAAAAATGGTACTTCTTACTTTAAAATATGTATTCTTCTTTGACGAAAGGGATATGTTCAACGTAAATAGTTTTATATTCTTCATGACTAGGGCTGGGCAAATCTGGAGTAAAGAAAATTGATTTTAAAGCCCAAATATTTGGAACGAAAAATCACGAAATATGCGAAATAAATAAAAAGAATTGCGAATCAGTTTTCTTTTACAATTTAAAGACTTTTATTTCATATATACATTATTAAGGTTTTATAAAATGTAAATATTGACCGTGTAAACAATTTGATCTTTTCACAATATATTTTAGTTCAGCATCATATAAAAAAGATAAATTTATAAACCTTCAAAAGTGATTATGTTAATACCCTTACAATCTCAATTTAGCAAATAGAATTGCCTCAATAATATTTACTTGGCGAGGAAGTATAAGGCTTAAGAGATTTGACATTCACATATATTTTTTAATTTTCTTAAATCAAACCCCTCCACCCCCCCCCCCCCTTATAAGTATGTATAATTTTATTAATTTAGTTGAATCAAGTATGTATTATCTTTTATTTAAAACAACTGAAATATTCACTCATCCATGTTGTAAAGAGCCTTGCCAAAAAATATATTTCTTAAATAACTTTCTTTGTGTATAAGACGTATTTTCAGTACTTAAGTTGAAATATATTATTTTTTTATTCAAATGAAACTTAGAATTTGAATGAAAGTATGATAAGTATTTCTATCTTGAAGTGTAGCTAATAATGGTATTGGAAGAATATATATATATATATAGATAGATATATATAGATATATATATATATAGATAGATAGATAAAAATAATATAAACTCTTGGTGCACTTGCAATAGTCGACCGATTTAGTCTTCTTCTACAATCCGTTCTGAACGGGATGTAGGGATGGTGTATTCTTCAGTCAGCCTTCGACGTCAGTACTTGTAAAGAAACTGAAGCGACTGGATAATGGCCCTGATAAGGATGTTGATAATCAAAGAGCTAGGCCCGCTCAGCCATGAATTTTGGTCATTCGCGCAGAAGATGAAGCGGTTCCTCATCCTGTTGTCCACACCCGCGAAACATCGGGTGAATTTCAGGATGTATAGGGTGGTAGTCATGACGAAAAAGGGAATGGCCTGTGGAAAACTGTATCGAAGAGTTAAGCTTTCATTTGGCAAAATCCAAGAGAAGTTTCCATCTATTCGTCTGAGCTCGTGGCATCATTTCACGACTTTGGCGGCAATATATCAGCCTTGACCAAAGTGTCTGCCATTTATCTATTTAATACGCAGACACCTCCTCCATAAGAAAGGTCAAAGGGGTACCAAAAGTCTGTGCAGGATTTTGTTTCAAAGTTCCAGCCTTGGCCAGCATATCCGCCACCTCATTCCCTGTGATGTCACTATGACCCTTAATACAGCAAAGGGAGAGAGACTGCAACGGCAAGCGACCCAATTAGGATATTTGCGTCTCTTACACGTGAACTTCGCGTTTCGACCTATCGCATGGCTCCGAGAAGTGCTTTGGAGTCTGACCAAATTCAAACCCAACTGTTGCATCACTTTTCCGAAATGTTTTTCATCCAGGAAGGAGTCTTTTTAATAGCCGGTATATCTGCTTTAAAAGCACTTTTTGTAAAATAATTCCTTTTATAGCATGAAGCCAAGCGTCTTGGTTTTTTTTTATTCAAATGGAGGCTCCCGTCACTCCATTATAAGTAGGCCTGTTTTTGCTCTTTTTATTCAATCTGCGACTGCTTCTTCATCCTTATTTTTTCTTTAGGTTTGCATTGTTTTACATAATAGAACTATATTTACTAATTACTTTTCCAGTAATTGTATATTTTATTCCAGCGTTCAACACATCCCAATCGTTGTTTTGAGATTATTCCATTAGAGGTTCCGTAGATAGCAATTCTTTTATTGTTACGTTATTATTCTTTGAAGAACATCCATTAATTTTTCCACAAATCCCACACTGAGAATCGACCTCCACTCTACCCTGTTCCACGACCTCTGTCCGGTTTTTTTTCACCGGTGGATCCATTATACTTAAGGGTTACGTAGGTTCACCGTTATTCAATTTTTATAAGTAAAAATTGACATAAGCAAAAATGTAATATTTGTCATTTGTAATATTTGTACTTTTCTCATATTAAGAATTTTTCTTCTTCATAGCATTAAGAGATGTTGACAACATGACGTGGGCTATGACACATAAAATAACAATTTCCCCCTTTTTAAAGGACTGACAAAAAGGACTCGACTGAACCGGACTGGACTGCAGTCCTCGTTCCTAGATTATGACCGACACAACATTCGTCACAACCAATTGAGGCCCGTACATAAAAAGTAATCAAACATAAAGATATTTTTGCCAAGATATGATTGATGGTAAGACACAATCAAGCAGGCAATGAGCACATCGTTGAGAAATGATGTAGTTATGTTTGAGAATTCATTTCATATTATTTCAAGAACATACGAATGTTGAGGAAAGCGACAACGCAGGATATTATGAAATTTTGCTAAAGTGCAAATGATGGTGGAATGGCGGACAACAAAATAGAAGTGGAAGCTTCCTATTATGTTATAAATGTGTAATTAAGAGTCCCAATAGATTCAACCGGGCCACTGATATTTAAAAGGTCATCAATCTATGGAAATGGGACCTTGAAAGGAACCATTTAAATCCTCTCTAAAGACTCCAATGAAGAGCCCGGATATTTACAAAATTTGTATTTATATAATTACAAATAGTAAAGATGGCATTATGGTAGTTCGCCCCAAATCACCAATTTTCTTGAGTTTGAAGAATTAATATATATTTTTGATAATATGAAATATTGAAAAACCTATTCAAAAGATTCGTAAATGCTATTAATCGAGGCCCAGTAGCAAAGTCACAATAAACCCATTACGCATAAGAAAAAACCTTTAATGTATCTTATACCAAGGAATACTAGATGTACCAGGAAAGGAAGATAAAAAAACACACGCCTAATTTTTTAACAGCATGCGGTCATCATTTTTAGAATTGCTTAGTCATCACAGTGTGTATACGTGCTTAATCTTGCTCCAATAGACAATCATGGTGAACATGTGTTGCGCCCCTGGATGCAAGCAGGGATACAAGTACCCCAAAAGATCCTTCGGTGACTTTTCACACGTTCCCCAAGAAGGACTCCATCCTTTCAGAGTGGATCAAAGCAATTCCTAGGGATACATCTAATTAGACACCAACACCGAGTTCAAGAATATGTAGTCTCCATTTCCTTCATTCGGACTTCGTAACATCTTCTTAGGATCCTACACGAAATATAAGGAGAACCCTCCAACTAAGGTATGGTCTTATTTTAGCTTGTTACCTCCGCCGAAGGAGGTATTGTTTTCACTGGCGTTTGTTGGTTTGTTTGTCAGCAGAATAACTCAAAAAGTACTGAACGGATTCGAATGAAACTTTGTGGAGTTGTTGGAAATGCCAAAAGAAACAAGTGATTTAATTTTGGCATCTCTAAGTTCTTTTTTAATATGCAAAATGAGCAAATACTAAATGAAATGGGGTCTCTATTCAGGGAGTAGGAAAGAACAAACGCTAAAAAAATATTCATTGACGTATTATTGTTAGTATATCAGCTCAGGACTATGTTAACCCAGTGACGTAGCTTAAACTTCTTCCTCTTCCCGTCTCTGAGTGCTTTTTTAATATGCAAAATGAGCTAACAGAGAGGAAACAATGATTAGAGATAGAAAATCGGGCGTGTGAAAGGGAGAATGTTTGAATGGGAATGTTGTGGGGATCGGCGGAGGTACACACTCTCTGAGTGTATATATGCCTCTAGTTATTTATATTTTTATTAGTTGAACTTTTGTAAATTTTTAGACATTTGAATGATGGTGTCATTCCCTCAAAATGGCTTAACCTCCCCACTTATCTCTCCTCGAAAAGGCAACTCCCGGGCCAACGCTAGCAGCTACCACTAGCAAGAGAAGTGTCCTTATCAATGAGATACAAGAGGCTCTGCGTAAAGAACTCTCCATGAAGGAATCCGTCAAGACTGCCCAGGAACTTTATCATAAGTTGACATCAGAAACTTTGCCTTCGGGGTTCACTCTTATTCAACTTCCGAAGGTGTCACTTGTGAAGATGGTTTCAACAGAGAACAGAATGGACATTTCTTTAAGTTTAGAAGTCGATGAAGATCTATCCTTCCATTTGTATCACCGTCACTCCCTTCTGGAAAAGAGCTTAGTATCCCACTGTATGAAGTCGATTAAAAGATCCGTTCAATCACTGAGGCTCTTAATATAGCTGCTTATTTGGGGTCGAGGGATCAACTTCCAGACAAAGAAATGTTCGAGGATATTCGTGCTCGGCTTGAAAGATACATCAACTCAGCTGAATTAGAAGAAGTTCATTATTCAAAGCTCTCATTCATTTTTGAGCAAATGAATCTTTTTTTCAAACCGCGAAGTGGAAGAATATATTCTCCTGGACTCCTTTCTTCTTGTTTGATGTGGCAAAATATCGATTCCGGCCTCTATGAACAACTTAATTCCTCTAATGCAATATCACTTCCCTCTCCAAGATACCTGAGATCGATTGCATGCTCTGTTACTGTGGAAGCAGAACTATCATCATCGACAATCCGATACCTCCAATCACGAATACAAGACCTTTGCACAAGAGAAAAAAGTCACATTGATCATTGATGAAGTTTACTCTGCTCAACGAATTGAATTTGTCAGAGAAAAGTTTCTGGGCAACGAAAATAATCAGGCTACGAAGACCGTTCTCACATTTATGATCAAATCGGCTGGTGGGAAATACATGGACGTCGTCGCACTAGTTCCAGTAGTGAACTTAACAGCTGAACTGTTATTTAATCAGTATACACGGATCATGAAAACCCTTTAGGAAATCGACTTCATCGTCTTGGCCTTGTCTGCTGACAATCCCACCGTAAATAGAAGATTTTACACCCAATTTCTATGTGAAGATCATCTACAGACATGGATTCCTTAACCCCACGACAGTTCCAAATGTGTTCACCTCCTCATCGATTCAGTACACAATTTCAAAAATATTTACAACTGCTTCCAAAGGAAAGACTACCTCGAATACCCCAATATCTTCTTCCCGAACTCACCCCCTCTTCGTCCAAACTTCGCTCACATTCGAGAAGTTCACAAGATTGAATCCACATTCAAAGTGAGATTAGCTCACAAGCTATCGCTCAAAGTGGTTAACCCAACATCTAATGTTAAATTAGGGGATGCTACATTCCATGAATGAGAGACAAGAGGCTCTCCGTAAAGAATTCTCCATGAAGGAATCCGTCAAGACTGCCCAGGAACTTTATCATAAGTTTACTTTTTTTTTTCGGTTATATGTTTTTATTTATTTCTACAATACAAGCGTAAAAATATACACTAAAAACAAAGTAGACAATGAAAATGAAATTTAAGAAGGGCGACGGCACTGATTTAAGAAGGGCGACGGCACTGATTTTAACCACTGGAGACCTATTACGATTTTAAACGACGCATATAGAATTTTAGCCGGGGTTTTAGCAAAACAAATCGAACCTATCTTAAATGCAAAACTAAATTTTGAACAAAAAGGTTTCCTAAAACAAAGGAAAATAACAGATATATCCAGGAATATAGCTATTTCCATAGAATCTTTAAAAAGCTCTGGTAAATTTGGTGCGCTGGTTGCGATAGACTTTAAAAAAGCTTTTGACTCAGTGAAGCACTGTCATATTTTAAAATCCATTAGCAAGCTTCTCCCGAAATGCTACTTTAATCCTATAAGATCGTTATTAATGAATGGCTCCTCCATTATTTCTTTGGATGGTGAAGACAGTCCCCCAATTTTTTTTTTTCGGTTAAAAACATTTTATTTGGTTGACTGCAAAATTTTATACAGTGTAAAAAAAAATACACTAAAATTATATACAGAAACAGAGTAAAACTATTCAGGGCAGTTGCGAAAATACATAAATGAACATTGTAGTTCATATTTACTGCCCTGAAGAATAACCTTATATAACAGGACAAATCATTTATTGGTTTGGTTTAAAAAAGCACGATGTCTTCTTAAAATCCTTTTGATGGTGCTGATGTAGAGCTTTGATCTTTCAGGGACATATTTAATTATATCGCCAGCCCACTTCCACGTTGGCGCTCCTACATCCGGGATTTTGATTGAGAGAGCAGCGTAGCGAGCTGAAGCACCAATCATGATGGGCCTTAGGTCTTCTTCGACTACATAGGCATTTGTCGTTATTTTTAGTGCTAAGAAAGATTTTATATTTTGTAATGTACATTGAATTGCTTTGTGACTAGGGGGGGTATTTTTAAAAATTTATTATTTCCAAAGAGAATGAGAGCCTTTAAAATATTCGGAGATATATCGCCGTTTTGACACATGTTTAGTTTTAAAAATCTTTTAATTATTTGAAGAATGGGACAATCGGCAAATGCATGTAAGATATTATTTAATAAAAATCCACAATTCATACAAGGATTCTGAAATTTAATGAGCATCCCCGAAATTTGTAATTGAGCTGTAAATTTAGAACCATCAGCAATCCCATTAGTTGATTGTAAAATTATTTTACTCCATGAAGAGGGAAGGTTAAGCAAACTTAAGTAGGACTCTGATATAGATCTCGCTCCATCATAACTCTTCCTACCACATTCAAATTTTAAAAACCATGGCTTGGAAGGGCACATAAAACTAAGTGAACGAAATGCTACTTTAATCCTATAAGATCGTTATTAATGAATGGCTCCTCCATTATTTCTTTGGATGGTGAAGACAGTCCCCCAATTTTACTGAAAAAAGTTGTAGGCAAGGATGTCCTTTAGCTCCTCTTCTTTTTATATCCGCCATTGATACACTTACAAAGTCCTTACTGCGAAAATATCGAGGCTTCGGAATATCTTTTAATGGAGAAAAGCATCTCTTAGATTTATATGCAGACGATGTTTCATTGATGATTGAGGCCAACTCTGAGGCACAATTAGTATCACGGATTGGTGTGGTGCTGTCCTTTTTCAAAAAATTGAAGGTAAATCAGGGCTGCAGATTAACTATTAAAAAACTGCGATTCTCCCTTTAGGATCCTGGATACCTGCTTCTTCACTTCTGATTAGAGAATGTCGAATTGCTGATTGCGTCAATGTTCTTGGAATTGAATGGTTGAGAGAGGGACCTTCAAATAATAATTGGAGTCAAATTAATGGAATTATATACTCTCATGTACGACAATGGCGTAACCTCTCCCTCCAAAAAAGGATAGATCTCTATAATATGCGAGTTCTTCCACTTGTTTTGTATATATCCATCTCTATTCCATCTCTAGCAGAGCGTGCTTTGGCAGAAGAGGATAGGTGGCTGCACTCCTTGTTTCATAAGATATATCTTCCTGCGTTAAAAAGAGAAAATAAGTTTTGGGTGGAGGTCTTTGTCTCCTTAAAAATATAATTCCCAAATGTTATATGAAAGTTGTTGAGGAAATTGGGGTATATCCCAACAGAGATTAGAGAATATATTTTTCGTCATCTGATATTTATAATTGGATTCATATGGGAACTATACTATCCAATACAGACTTGGTTGGACTTTCTCCGTTTCTGGCTTCAATTCAAAGAATTGTGTGGTCAGTTGAGCCGACATTTTATTCCGATTCTGTTCCTGATATAGTGTTTCAATGTAAAGATATGCAACCCTTCGTGAATAAATTCGGTGATCCATCACTGCTAGAAAAACACGCCCTTAATACAAAAACATTTACAGTCCATGATTTGATATGTGGTTCTATCTTTAACGTTGGAAGGTTTCGCCATCCTTTACAAAGAGCGATTAATTCGCAATGTCCTGTGAGGTCATGGATCTCAAAATTTAACTGTAATAATGGATTGCCACCGGAAGCTGAATCTGTGTCGGACGAGTATTTAAAGCTGCTCAATCTTCCACCCTCTTGGAGACAGAAAATTTTAAAATCAACTTGAAGTATATTTGATGGCTCTAAGTTTACAGCACAACTACAAATTTCAGCTAAGATATTAAAATTTATTTATCCTTGTAATAATTGCGGCTCTTTATATAATACAATAATTCATGCATTTGCTGAGTGCCCAAAACTAAAATTTATAAGGCAATTTATCCAATTAAACGTGTGCAATGAAGAACATATTTCAGCCTACATTTTATTTGGTGTGTACCAAAGGAAAAACAAAAACCCCCAATACAAAAAGCGATTGAATTTACCCTTTTGAATATAAAGGCCCTAATTGCATCTAAACTGACCTCTAACTCTTTTGTCGACGTCGAAGACCTAAAAGCGATATCCATTGGTGCTGCTGCAAGGTACGCTGCTTTTGAATTGAAAATCCCCTCATCGTCATCTTCAACTGAATGGAAATGGGCAGGAGACCTGATCCGATTTGTGCCATCAAGTTCAGTCCAATATATGACTGCTATCAAGTCTATGATAAGAAGACATAGACAATTTTTATCCGTTAACAAATAGAATTTTATATTAGGTTATTTTTCACAGGATAGTAATTTTAAACTATAATGTTTATTTATGTATTTGTATTTGCGCAACTGTCCTGTGAGTTTTTATTTCATTTTCATTGTCTACTTTGTTTACTTCAGAAACTTTGCCTTCGGGGTTCACTCTAATTCAACTTCCAAAGGTGTCACTTGTGAAGATGGTTTCAACAGAGAACGGAATGGACATTTCTTTAAGTTTTGAAGTCGATGAAGATCTATCTATCGGCGCTCTGAAGTTCTACTAAAAAAGAGTTTACTGAATTTGTGAGGAATTATTGGAATGTTTTCTACATCAAAACGCCGCAAGTTGGACTTTTCAAGAGGGATGAGTTAGGGAGGCCAATCTCTAAAGAAAATAGCATGTCTATTGGATTTCTTAGATAACTCGCTCTTTTTTTTTGGAGGAATGGCAAAAGAGTGGTCTTCGGGGTCTTACGGATGAAACGTTTTTGGCAACAAAACACACTTCTCTTGCATTGGCGGATCTGATCGAGTATGTTTTGGAGGATGATAATTTCGTCTACGTTCTTCCGTCTTTGTTCCAGTCAGACCCTATCGAGAAACGGTTTGGATAGTATCGACAACTGAGTGGAGGGAACTATTCATCAGTGTCCGACAAATTCTCGAGGCTGAGAAAAAAATTAGAGTTCTTTCCTTGATGAAATATTCAAGTATGGAATTCTCTAGAGTGAAAGAACTTCTATCTGAGGACCAAGTTCTTGAGAGCATGGAGACTAAGTGGATGCCAAGTGATCTAGAAAGTATTACCACTAAAGGAGAATGCAATGCCCTCTACTTCGTTGCTGGTTTCATCGCATACTCCATCACCCAAAAATATCGTGCTCATCTTGTAAAGTCATCCTTACTTTGAAAGACACTCCTCCTCAAAGTGTTATTCGGTTATAGGCGGAATCGGACGTAGAAAAATTCGAGCTTGGGAGGTTCACCAAAATCATGAGTAGAGGTGGATTATCCACTCCATCGGATATGACATTTCTTACCAGTGTGCATGCCTATTCGCTCCTTTACTTTATATCAACTCACGACGACGAGCAAGTGTGTCTCTTAAGATCTTCAAATCCAAGGGCCACTTTCACCGGAACATTCGTTGAAAAAAATTGACAGCACGGAGGTGGTAATCAAGACCATGCTCAACAGCCAATGTAAAAAAGGGCATAAATGAGCTGGTCATCTAAAAAAGAAGCCAAATAATTTTCAATGTCTGCAGTAAAAATTTGGTTGCTCAATTAAACGACGAGATTCATGATCAAAGGCGACAAAGACCAGCCGACATTACGGAAAGAAAGATTGCTAAGATCCTTTCAAAAGCTTAATGATTTTATTGAACTCTTTTTTGGTGTCCTCTTTATATGTATATACTATTTTTTTAACAGTTTATTGCTCCACATCATATATACATATATTCAGAACGGGCACATGTTAATCTTACAAAAACTTATGGTGCCCTGGCAATAGGGTCTCCTCCTATTGCAGTCCGTCCTGATTGATGTACATTGAAGGAGGTTTCTTGATCCATTGGCCGATGTCTGTGTTTGCTAAGAACTTAGCCAGGTTAAAAACTGAGTACCCTTGAAAGGGTCTCGAATTGTCCAGGAGGAGTGATCTTTTCAATTCAAATCGTGAACACTCGTTTGCTAGATGGAGAGGATCTTCATCGGCTTGTCCACAGCCTCGACATAGAGGGCTAACTTTAGGGTGCATCAAGTGGTATTGCCGACGAAGGAGACAATGTCCACTAGTAAATTGAATTAAAGAATTAATTTTTTCCTTTGAATAGTCCTAGAGACGCTTCCATTGAAAAAGTTTTACTCTAGGAAGCATTGCACGGCTTTGACGACAATAGTCCAGATCTGTCCACAGAGTATGCCATTTTTCTATATAGAAGGCGGTGACAGTTTCCTTAAGGGAGGCCATAGAATAGCCAACCTCTTTATTCTGTGTTTGACCCATAGTTCCAGCTCGTGCAAGCATGTGCGGCTACCTCATTACCAGTCACACCGCTGTGACCCTTCACCCAGCAGAGTGAAAGAGGAACCTCCTTTTAATCGATCTAATCGACTCCTTTGCCTCCTGGACGAGGCTACTATTGGTCTCGATCGACCTCAAGGCACCAATCGCAGATTGAGAGTCAGACCAGATACAAAATCCAGTTTTCGACCATTTGCTCCGGTTATCTTTTATCCAGGATAAAGCTTCCTTTATAGCATAGACTTCCGCTTGGAAGATTGTGTTTTGTGGAGCAAGTGATATCGAGGCTTCACCAACCAGATGATCTCTTTTGGTCACAACAAACCCTATCCAACTCCCCAAGCGTTCTTAGATCCGTCTGTATAAATATGAATATGAGTTTTGGATTCATCTTCTAGAATATTCAGATTCGAAATTTTCTTCCGATTGGTCACGTCCTTACGTGGAGTAGGAAATAGCTTGGAGATAATGGTGTCATGAGCGTAACCAAACGGGACGCTTTTAGTTTTGAGATGACACCACTTTTTCATTTCAGACACAAAATCACTCGTGATACGGATACGAGTCATAGTAGCAATTCGTTGAGCCTCTAGAAATAGAGGAAGAATACCAAAAAATACTTATAATCCCCTTGTAGGCGTAGATCTCATTGAATGACATATACCAAGCAGTCCTAGTCTTTGAACTTTATCCAATAGCTTCTTCTGTCCTTGCGTAATGTAGTGTGCCCAAATTAAGGCTCCATAAGTTAGATTGGGCTTTACTATGCTTTGATAAGCCCATAGCACTTGACGGGGATCCAGACCCCATGTCTGCCCTACTATACGCTTCATGGAATGAAGAAGTTTCTTTGCCCTTGATGATTTTATTTTAATGATTTTATTTCATGATTCATATCATGAATCATGCTTGTAGGATCAAGTCCCTGGACTATCAGAAGAACGTCATCTGCATAGCCAACAACATTTATTTTAGTACCTCTGAACTTTACAAGGAGACCATCAATAGTAATATTCCAAATTAGAGGTGACAGCACTCCTCCTTGTGGGCTACCACTAGTTGGGCACACAGTCTGTGTCTTATGTATATACTAATGAATTAATAAACTATTATTCATATTGGTTCCCGACTCATTTATTTCATTTACATATAAATCTAAACCTATCATCAAAGCATTAAACCAGTTCAACTTATTTTAATATTTAACATTTTCCTGGACTCATTCGTATCGAGGGTTTCGACACGAACCCCTCCTTTACCAGCAGTGGTGGTGATAACACGTCCCTGGCTCAAGACTCTTCGTTCTCCTCTCATCCCCGCCAAGCTTCCTCTTATCATGTTCAAAAAAACTTTTTTGCAGTTGGTGCGGAGGAGGAACCCCCCTCCCTGTGAAGGATTCTCAATTACCAACCTCTCTGATCATCTTCGCCGAACGACATCTCTCCATGGTTTGTCATACATTAGCCACCTTTACACAATGTTAGGGGTCTTCAGAATCCACATTCTAATAAAATTATAACACCAAATACAAACAAAAACTAAAATACAATTTGAACTAATTCACAGAATATTTTTTTCAAAGAAAATTACTTTTATTTTTTTAAAGTTGTTTCATAGTTTTTCTATATGGGAGGGAACACGAGGGGAAGTAATGAATTTTGACGGCAGCCCAACTCCACTTTCCATCAATGACAGAGGGGATCTTGAGGTTCAACGCCGCGTATCTAACCGCCCCCGCTAGGATGCTTACCCTTACCTCCCACGGACTGATAGTAGAGTGAAATGCAAACCTCTTAGCTATAATACATTTGACATTTAAAAGGGTACTATTGATGCTCTAGATTTTGCAGAAAGAGTTCTTCCAAGACCGACGATAACTCTGCAAATGTTATTTGCATCGAGAGTCTGAAGGCCTCTAACATTCAAACTAATGAATTGTTTAAAGATGACTACTGCATGACAATCAACTAAGTTGTGTAAAGTAGAAGTATAAAGTTTTTCACCATATTTGCATGGATGTATAAAGCGTATGAGATCTGCGGATATCTGCCATTGTGCCATAAATTTTGTGCCATCAGACTCAAACAAGATCCAAGTGTAAACTCAACGAAACCGATCTGCACCACTCTACAAGAGGGTTTTTTGGAATATATAACGGAAGAGTTTTAAGTACACATTGGGAATTATTAAGGAAATTGTACTACGTTACCCCGTAAATGGACATTTTTCCTTTTTAAAGCTTTAATATATGAATGATGAAAGAATGATCCAAGCCACTTATTTCCGTTCATAATTGCTTTTTTAGAAAAAAGGGTAGGAGAATGACCTATACAACACTAAAGGGATAACCTAATTCTCTTTTGTAAGGGCCCTCCACATTTTTTTTTTTGAAGAACGTGATGATTCGAGCTGTTCCAGTTCCTTTCGTCAATCCCCTATCTATTCCAATGAATTCCCAAAATCTCTATTCCCGACTTCACAGTACAAGAATGAATCCTCTGACCTTGAGATGTAAAACAGGAACCCATGGGAAGAATTGCAGTTTTAGCAATATTAACGGAAAGACCATTTTTTCGAACTTCGTGAAAGGCTTTAAAATAATTTCAATTATTTTCATAAGTTGAGGCTCAGAGTTGGTTTCTACAGAAATAGTAATATTCTAAAAGTCTAAAACATTAGGCGAACCCTCGATGTTAGTGCAGAAGCTTCCAAAAAAATCTAGAGTTTTTTGGCGAACTCTTCTATTGTTACAATGAATAATATAGAAGCTGATGGACAACACTACCTACAACATCTTCATAATTCAATGTTCTTGACATCAATGGAAATGGCATAGTTTGGACTGTTAACTATTGGTAACTATCGGGGTAAAATTGGCGATACTGATAGTTTGAAAAATGTACTATCGGTGCCGATATATCAGTCGACTAGTGTAAACTACCAAACATTATCAAGGATGTATTCTTAGTTCCTAGCCATGTTTATATCTCACAATGATTTTAGGAGAAAATTAAGTTTTTATTTTTTTTAACGCCTGAATTTATTATTTCAAGGTATTCATGAATCACAGGACAAACATGTTTCGGGACAATAATGTTGAGTCGAAGAAAATCCGCAATAACGAAGTAATTTCGAGCAGAAACTAAAACGATCTGGTCCTTTATTTTCTTCGCAACCTAAATCATGGCAAAAGAAAAAATATTTATTATTGATATTATCATAAATAATTTCGTGATTGTCTCACAGTAAGCATTTTTTAGCTTTTTTACGTCCCCATCAGACATGTTAATGCCATTTCCAAGGTCTACATCTTTTTCAAGAGGCTCAAGGATGTTCATACCGCTGCCTGAAAATCTTTAAGCAACAAAAACAAAGTTTTTTTCATTTCTTGCCAATAGAAAGGAAATAATGACTTACTCATTCTTTCTATAATGCAATACAGATTTAAAGTCGTAAGGCAAGGAAAATGTCGTTGCTGTCATTCCATTGCTACAATTCTTGTAAGGTGTAACTGATGTAAAGTCGCAACGCCTTATATCTTCATCCACCATTTTAGCTCTTGCAAATGCAAAATATGGACAAGTCATTTCCAAAACATAATCCCACTCTACTTTCACATGGTCATAACGATCCGGCCTATTATTCTCCGGCAAAAATCCAAGTGCATGAAATAATTGGCGAATTACAAGTCCTTTTTCCTGTAGATTAATCAGCGGTTAGGCATTCGATCAAAACCAAACTGGAATTTCCAGAATATACTTACAAGATGGTCGCGAGATAAATTGATTGTGAGATGCTCTCGATTCTTGTTAAATCCCAGACCTGAATTATAGCATCGGTAGTCCGATGATTTAAACAAGATATAATTTGTTTCATCCTTTCTTGGCACAAATCGTACACAGGATGCAAAATGAATAGATAAGATGGCTTTCCAGATCTTTTCTTTACTTTGATTAGACATATCTTTATGAAAAACAATGGGAACCCTTTTGTTTGGCCAGATATTGTTAATTCCAGCATTTATACGTTCGGCCATAATACCATCCCAGTCATATTTGTCGAACCGGAGTTCACAGTTATCTATTAAACAAAACCGATAATTAAACAGAGATTTTATTCATTATAAGCGTTCTCACCGATAGCTTGAATAGAGTTCAGAGCAACAATCCAGAGGAGTAATGCAATTTGAGTCTTCATTTTGCGTTCTGGTCGAAAAAGTTATCATTGTCTGTATTTATTTACAAATCGATTTTAGCACAAGTGCGGTCTTTGAATAATTCTAAAATATCCTGATTCAAAATATGTTGGAATGAAAAGTAATAAGCAATTAATGATTCATGCATGAAAATCTATATTCGTAATTATCTATTATATTCAGACGACATCAAAGACCTTGAATGTACACGTCAATATTTGAAATTAAGAATGAATACTTATTTGCATCTGCACTTATTTGGAGCATTTCGAGTAAGCTGTTCCAGTGCATACGTGGAATGTTGATTACTTTTTTATAGCTGTTATATCTCTTATAAATCAAAGAGAGAGAAAAAAATATTTCAAGTGTGTTCATCAAAGCAATTTTGAAGAACTCCTTTTTCCAAAACTATATATATGATTGCTTGAAAGCAATTACTGAAAAATAATTAAATGGTACACCTGATAAGTAATGTTTCATTCTCATCAAACAATGAATTTTGGATGGATCGATCATTAAGGCTTTAGTTAACAACACCTATACATATATATATATGCTCCTCTTTGTCAGTTTATACAAAGGGAGGGAGTTACTATATGAAAAGTAAGATGTGAAAAATAAACATATATTTAAAAAATAACTAAAAAACATCAACATGAGTGCCCTCATATTATTTTTCCTTCTTAAAACTGGAAAAGAACTCTAGTAGGAGCTGTTAAAAAAAATGGCTGGTGCATCAGAACTTATGTTATCTATTGGTGCAAAATAGTACTTGACGAAAATTGAAAAACAATATGAAACTTATAAGTTGATAATATCTAATTCTATTAAAACTATTTTTTTCAAAAAAAGTAATAACAAAAAAGTTTTGCTTCATAACGAAACCTTTGAACGCAATTTGGGAAGAGAAGGGGGTTGGGATTGAAGAATGTCCTGTAATATTTTTATCCTGGTAAAAATTTGTAGGGCTAATTCTGATAAGTTATAAAACTGTTACAAAAATGAGTTCTGATGCATGAGAAAAAATTTGTTATACAATGTGATCATAAAATTTTTTCTTTTTTAATTATATTTCTTTTATAAATCATCGTTTTTTGCACAAAAGTTGTCTGAATGCGTATTTACGATCTTTGCAATCCGATTAACAAAATAATTATAAACACTATATATGTATATATATATACATACATGAAGGGGGTGGGAAGAATTTATCCACCGGGACAATTATGCCCTCGCCGGCCTTATACAGGCCCTATTATGCCATTGGGAGGCTGTTAACGGCCGTTTATGTTTCTTGAGGCCAGCGGCCCACCGGGAATAGTCCCGGTACTCCCGGTGGCCACTCCGCCACTGTATATATATATATATATATATATATATATATACCGGAATAGTCCCGATACTCCCGGTGGCCACTCCGCCCGTGTATATATATACAATATATATATATATATAAGTTCAGTCGCAGATTTGACTTCCGAGAAGGAGAGGTAAAATTTAAGTCATATAAAAACAAACGAGTAATTAAAGTTTTTCTGGAGAATACCCCAACAATGACTATTTCAAAACTTTTTAATAGAGATTGATATGATGGGTTGAATAGGATGATGAATTATCGAAAAAATTGCTTTTCAAACCGTGAGCCTATGTTGATGAAACTCAAAGGATGAAGAGTACTCTTTGATTGTTTGTTGAGGATTAAGAGATGCCTTAGATACTTCTTTTTTTCCTGAATTTCGAGTCCAAGAAATTGTAATACAATGTGATCATAAAAAACTTTTCTTTTTTGTAGTGAAGTTTCCAAGTCATCGGAGACCCTGAGGAGGGTGGGTAGACATATGAGTTGAAATAGGTCATGAGGAATCTCCTCCTTTTAATTTCCATGCATGAAATCCCTTTTTCTACTCCGAAACTCTTTGGGACGGGAGTAAGTTAATTATATCTCTCTTTGTCTCTCTCTCTTCTTCCACTTCTCAAACTCTCAATCTTTCTTATTTCATCTTCCAATTTGTTCCAAGGTTACTGCAGATAAGGTGTGTCCACTGGCAGATTAATTTAAAATGACCTCTATTGATGGCGTCACAATAATATGTATTTGTAAAACCACAACAATGAATCTAGTAGTCCACTGATATCAACTCTGGATTTGTAGTCAACAAGTTCTAATATGTCTTTTCACATTTTGGAATAAAAACTTTTGACTTACCTCATACCAATGCTCATGAAAATGTATCCCACGCATGGGTTAATCATTTATCCAAAGGTGGCTTGAAAGTGCGTAGCAGGACATTTTTTTGCATGCATTTAATTCGAAAAACTATTCCACAAATTTCATTCAAGTGAAATTAATCGAAATCCAAAAATTATTAGACGTCTAAATAATATACTTGGGGAGGAAATTCATCTCTTCTTGGCCTGAGCCGGTGTTGCATTCGTTTTCTAAGACTAAAACCTTTATCAGACAGAAATCACTGAAACAACAGACTTGCTAACATTAAAAGAGACACAAGATCATTCAAGCACATGCCCTATTTAGTAAAAAAAAATGTTAAATCCATTATTTATTATTTTTCTCTAGCGAAGACTTAGCCCTCCGGAGATTCATTGGGTCCTTCCACAACTTTGCTATTAACGAGGCTGTAGCGTCATATCCTGAGGATGTGGAAACCTGGGAGCATTTGGAAGATGAATACTTTTGAATTTTTTGAGTCGTTAAAATGGATGGGGAGCTGAGTTTATATCAGTGGAATCTATATATTAATTCACCAATCTCTGTCCGTCTGTATGTCCGCATGCTATCTCCTCCCACATTTATGGTCAGATTTGAACTTTGAAGGTACCAATGGAATCCTTGGGTGAAGACAGACCTAATAAAACTATTTGCAAAGTGATGGGCCAGAAAAAAACAGACCATGTCTGATTTGAACTACCTATTTCTCAAGGTAAAGAGAGGAAAAAAGAAAAAGGAGGAAGAGGAGGAGTTAGAGAAATACAAAAAGAAAAAAGCATCTCATGTGACTTAAAACATATTCTTTGTACAAAGTCAAACTTTTTATGAGCAATGTTTGTACAAAAAGAAAATTATTTTCTCTCTCCTCTCTTATATTCTTTAAGGTATGTTTCACTCACAAACTAGCTCCAAAACCTACCCATACCCGAAGGGCGAACATATGGGTGCCGTAGGCGCCCAAATATGCGAGTACTGTTTTATTCTTGAATATTAATGTGACGTCTTCAATAACGATCTTTTCAAAAAAAATATGCTTGTGGACAAACCTTATCGATGATAGCACCCTTGTTTTGGTCACAAAAATAACATCTTAGCGGTGTAGGTAAGTAGGTAGAACGTACCCATTAACATTTATATTTTCTTGATTTTGTGGAGTTGCTTATAATATGGTCTCAAAAACAAACATGTAATCCTAGGAGTATAACTAGGTGTCCAGTAATTTCATCGCGAGTAAATTTGTTGCGGAGCTTTTTATAGCCGTTTTTTTGTCGCGGGTAAATACATCGCTTGCTCTTTTATAGTCAGTCAATTTTGTAGTTCTTCTTTTTGTCACGGGTAAATTTGTCGCCAAGCTTTTTTGTTGTTAAGTATTTTTGTCGTTCTTCTTTTTTTCGTAGGTAATTTTGTCGCCAAGCTTTTTTGTAGTGAAGCATTTTCCGCGCTGTTTATTTTTTACTTTGTGGACCTATTCATGGGGACTCTGTCTGGGGTCCCATGGGGTTTGAATCTACCGCTGACATTTTTAGGGAGAAAAGACACGCGGCTTAAGGGTTGTGCACACCTTAGCCTCGGGTGTTCCGCCGCGAGTCCTATGGGATTGAAATCGACCGCCGACTCTTATTAAGGGGGAAAACACCCGACCTAAGACTTTTGTAGACCCTAATCTAACGGAATGCGTGGATTTAAACGTTATAGAACCCCCGGCTGAGACTGGCGTACCCCCCTGAGATTAGATTATACAAAACTCTTGGGCTAAATGCATTTTCCTCCTTCAAAGGGTAAGCCGTGTATTTCTACATAGTCTCTCGGATGAGGCATGCATATCTTGCAAGATGTAGGTCTGAAAGCCACTTAACCCGAGTTTTTGTTCGGCGGTGGACTCCAATCCCTTAGACCCTACAATAAAGCAGAGGGCACACGCGAAATTAGTGTCTGAAAAACTCTTGAGTTGTTTTTTATGACCCAGAAGGGTCTGCAGTAGATTCCGAACCCATGGGGCACCCGACTAAGCCCGGCGCAATCCTTTAAATTAGGGTAATTTTTTTTATGTCGGGCGGTTTCCTCTTAAAAAGGGTCGGTGGTCGATTTCAAACCCATGGGACATCCGGTTAAAGTTGGCGCATTCTGTTAGATTAGGGTCTACAAAAGTCTTAGGCCGGGTGTTTTCCCCCTTAATAAGAGTCAGCGGTCAATTTCAATCCCATAGGACTCGCGGCGGAACACCCGAGGCTAAGGTGTGCACAACCCTTAAGCCGCGTGTTTTTTCTCCCTAAAATGTCAGCGGTAGATTCAAACCCCATGGGACCCCAGACAGAGTCCCCATGAATAGGTCCACAAAGTAAAAAATAAACAGCGCGGAAAATGCTTCACTACAAAAAGCTTGGCGACAAAATTACCTACGAAAAAAAGAAGAACGACAAAAATACTTAACTACAAAAAAGCTTGGCGACAAATTTACCCGTGACAAAAAGAAGAACTACAAAATTGACTGACCATAAAAGAACAAGCGATGTATTTACCCGCGACAAAAAAACGGCTATAAAAAGCTCCGCAACAAATTTACTCGCGATGAAATTACAGTAAAACGTATAACTACTCAATGACGTCACTGGAGAACGAGCATATATATTTATATAATTTGCAGGGAGTACAAGTATAATCCTGGACTAACTTTGATCGGTTATATCGTCTTTGTTTTTTGAGATATTGCAACGCACATATGTACGTTACTGCGCTTGCGTCTTATCTATCTGCCAAAGAAAACAGATTGGAAATCAATCAACATTTAGCCATGGAAGAGGAGAAAAGGCATGCAATGTTCGCTTCCTTCCGCGCCGAGAGGAGTCCAAAGGAGGTGATATAGTTCTTCTACTACCCCAAATCGACCGTCTACGACCAGTGGAAGGCTTGGAACTCTTTCGAAAAGAATGATACTCATCGCAAAAAGCGTTTTCGGTCCCTGGGGGCCACCAGGACCGACGAGTTTGTCGCCGAGGTGAAGAAGAAGGTCAACGAGGACGGCAACAAGTCCTACACCAAATCGACCGCCGAGATGGGTTGCTCCAAGCAGACCATCACCAACACCATCAACAAGGACCTGGGCTACAGTTCGTACAAGAAGAGGCACAGGATGATCTTGACGGAAGGGACCAGGGAGTTCAGGAGGAGAACCTCCCCTACCACAGGAGTCCAGACTTGTGGCCCCCAAGCTCCCCTAACTGCAACCCCCTCGACTATTTCTTCTGGGGTATGGTCGAGAACAAGACCAACAAGCACGCTTACAACACTCTCGACTCCCTCAGGGCCGCCATCGTGGAGGAGTTCGCCAATATGAAGAAGGACGTCGTCGCCAAGGCCTGCAGCCGCTTCAGGCACCGCCTCGAGATGGTTGTCACTGCTGAGGGGGGTTATGTTGAAAAATAAATATGTATATATGTTTTCCTTTCATGTAACAAAAAATTGTTGAAAAACATTAATAAATAAATAAGTTATCAACATTTCAAAATTTGTTTTAATTAATCCGGATTATACGTTTACGCCTTGTATATTTATATTTGTTTTTAATACACACTCACATATACATATATATATATATATTTATTTATAGATAGATAGATATAATCGTTCTGCAATGACGTCATTGAGTAGTCACACTGCTACATGTTTGTTTTTGTATTGCCCAGACCTTATTATACAGACCTTGATGTGGAGTTGCTTTCTTTCAATAATTTTCAGAGACAATTAATGCCAATAAAATGGTCGATTCAACGAATTGTTAAATTACATTACCATTATTATTTTGCTTATTGTGTTTTCAAGTCTTATATTTTTTTCTCGGAGTTTATAATAAACGGAACTTAATTTCGAGCGTTTTTTTATTTATCCTCCAATTCTTTTAGGCAATTATGTTTTTATAAAAGACCTTTTTTGATGGTTCCCTAGTGATAGGTACAAAACAAATTGATTCAGCGATGTTACTCCTTTTAATATATTATCACCTAAATAAATATTTCAGGGCAACCACTCTCACGATTGGCTATAATATGGCCATTTGTATGGCTTATATATTAAAGTGGAAAATGCGCAAATGTTTGAATATAAGCAATAATAAATAGGGGTGCACCAAAAATTCGGCCGAAAACGCAAAAAAAGACACATTCGGCTTTCGGCCGAAAGCCAATTGAGTGGCCGGATCGGAGGCCGAAATGAATGGAAAAAAAAACAGAATGTATGAAGGGTATAAATGAAACTCGTATCAGTTATCCAACATTTTTGAAGCTTTCAAATAAACATTTTTTCTTTGAAAAACTTGTCTAAACATTTATTGTAATCAGTAGACTTAAGCAATATTTAAAAATAGTGTTTTGATGAGAAATCAAGAAAGAATGTTATAATGTTGCAAGGGCTAGTAGGTTACTGCTGTCTCAGTATGGGAGAAGGACACCTGCTGGTCGCTTTTTGTAATGACAGCGTGTCATCAGATCTGCACCTACAATGTTTCTGATCGGTTGTTTATTGTTTTAAATGCCTAGTGTTTCCGTGACTTTAAATTAAACTGTTATTTTCGGTTTCGGCATTCGGCCAAAGCAATTAATTATTTTTCGGTTTCGGCCACAAATTTCCATTTCGGTGCATCTCTAATAATAAAAACATAAAAAGCCATACATTGAACATCAACTTAATACATAAATATGTTCAAATAATAATAAATATATAAAAGAGATGATCCCAGGGCTTTTGTAAAATTTGATTACAAACCAAATCAACGGCGTAACAAAGCTACGTTGGCAATGTTGCAAGTAATTACTTCTCTTATGAAGCAAAGTCCCTGGCAGTCAGCAGAAGTATGAACAACAGTGTTAAATAATTTACCACAATCCTGGCATGGAGCATTGAAGAATATTCAGCCATTCAAAATTTGGAATTGCACTGTGAATTTCTTAGGATCCTTAATTTATGTCATAGATGACAATATTCTTTTTCCCCAAGAACATGAAAGGCTTAACTTTGCAAATAACCTAATATTACATATTTCCACAGCCTCACTTTTGTGGTTGTCCTCAAATGACATTTTCAAGTTCTAAGGATATGGTATTTGATGTTCCAAAGCAGATCTTGTATTCATATTTTTATTATCCATGAGCCCTTGTTACATAGGGTCAATAAATAAAGGCCAACAATAACTCAAAAGGTATGTGTAGTTGGATCCCTTGCCCTTACCCAACAGACTTTTCCAAAGCCCCAAGTTTTATATAACCATGTTGTTGTTTGCTACAAAAGAACTCTTCTTTTAATGGGCTATAAAGCCTTGCAGAGGAGGCATAACTTTTAATTCCTTAGGATAAATTAGAGCAGTGCTTAACATTGTTTCCCTAATGGTGAAGATGCGTGCAGCAATCTCTCCATTAAAATCATCCCAACAACGCCCTCAGTAAAGGCTGAAGAGAGGCACTTTGAAATGATAATAAAAAAGTTATTAAAAAACTATTTTGGGTCTCTTTCATTCCTTGCCCCTTATTTTTCTCCGTTTATTACCTCCGCCGAAGGAGGTATTGTTTTCACAGGCGTTGGTTTGTTGGTTTGTTTGTCAGCAGAATAACTCAAAAAGTACGGAACGGATTCAGATGAAACTTTGTGGAGTTGTTGGAAATGCCAAAAGGAACCAGTGATTAAATTTTGGCATCTCTGAGTGCATAATTAAGATGCAAAATGAGCTAAATACTAATAAATATTTCAAGTTAGCCTACTCTGCCAATAGATGTCGCTGTGCTGTGAAATCGGGTGCCGGGAGCGTCTTCCTCTCGGAATTTTCGTCGAGGGGAACCCTCCCCCGTCCCTCTACGCCGCCCCAGTCGTGAAAAATCCGCCTCGGAAGGCTCATAAGGACCCCGTGACGGCGGAGGTTTGCACTCTCTGAGTGTATATATGCCTCTAGTTTGCTTTATTTCCACTGTGAGCGCTTCAATTCTTTCTTATTTGCTCAATATTAATAACCTATATAAGGAATTATTGTCTATAACTATATTTTTAAGATGTGTATTACTTGTTGAACAATCTTTTTCCTATTAAAAATATTGCTTGTTATAGGCAGAAAATCAATCGAATGGTTTATCATGTAGAAATATTTTCTCAAATTTGATTGATTGAAAGTTAATAAGAGTGGAATTCAAAAAAAAGCAATTTTTATAATGAAATAAAACATAACTTCTCTTATGACTCCTGAGAGTTAAAACTCAGAGATACAAATATCATCGTTAAGAATACAAATTATATATCTAGTCTCCTGGTCCTCGAAGCATGTAATTTATTGATCCATAGAATGACCTTCTTCAATTGATTTAAGACAGCAATCGCAATTGTAATAGCAAATAACAGATGGTAAGGAATCGTCGTCTTTATCCAAGTCTCCAAAACATATATCATAATAAGATCACAAACTGTAGTTGGCATAATCCAAGAGGAAGAAGATTTTCTTTTAAAGTACATAATGCAAACCAAGGAGCGGAAATGCTGATGAGAAGTTTTTCGATTCATTTTCCGAATATAAGTGCCTTCAGTTTATAAGAAATGGCTAAATGAATTGTCAAAATCACTCTTTGTTCCAACCAAAACAAAGAAACCTTGTGTACTCTGAGTATTTGCTTGGTAGCATAATGCATTTTAGGTTTATTTAAATATCTGCAATGACGTAGAAAAAATAAAGCGATTTTTCTTAATTACATAAAGACAACTAGTCATCAAAATATGAGCGTCAATAATCAAAAAATCTGCTGACGTATATTCCAAAGCATTTCTTGATTTGGTATATGCAATAATGTCGGATCTTCTTGTGGCAAGACAATAAACTTCGCTATTTCGAACCCCAAGACTTTCATTACGAAGAAATTTACCTCGTGGGACCCTTTTCATTCGTAAGAGATAAGAAGAGTGCTTCTCTTGATTGCGGCATGGTATGACTGGTATGTCAAGTAATATGATCTAAGAGATAGCAATGCATATAAACTGGCCGTGTTACAACTTCAAGAATACAGCCTTCACATCACATTCATAAAATTTTATAAAAATGTATCATTCTATTACACTTTATATTTTACATAATAAAATATTAATATTTTTCGTTTAAATATAATCTGTTTCTTTATATTGATTGATAAAATTCAATTAAAGTAATTTATATATTTTACAACTTAGTAAATTAGTATCTTTAATAATGACCATACCCACGATTTGAAGGAAAACTGTTTATTAAATATTAAAGTATTTATTTAAAAAATAAAGTTTTCTGCATAAGGAAATGACATTTATTGAGACTCTCAATTGATGGTTGTAAGCTTTGGAGCTTCTTGTAAGTTCTAACGGGGCTGACACAGATATTCACAAAGTAAATGTAACACAAGGATTTATAAAGATTATATATATTATCACAATGAGGAGAAAATCAGAACTGATATATTTTACAACTACATTCTACAATAAAAATATATACACTCATGAGCACAAAACATGCTCATGCACATACAAATGAATTTTATAAGACAACGAACTACATTCATGAGCATACACCATGCTCATGCATATAACGCTCTTCATTCACTCTTGATGAGTTGTCTCATCCATATCCATCATGCCCCCCCTCACTGAGACCATCACCGATAGGTCTCAATGGGCTTTGAATCTCACTGGGGAATATACGGACGTAGAAACCGTCGGTTCCTCCATTTGAGTCGCCCAGTTTCCGTTTTGATGAGATAGTTTCTCCTTCCTGAAAATCTCCTGATTACTTCCCCTAGGGCAGGGGTCACCAACACGTCGCCCGCGGGCGCCATGGCGCCCTCGTAGACTACTTGATTCGCCTGCAAAGGTATTCTCAAAATAGTAATACCCAAGTAAAGTTATCATGTCTATTAGTTTTGTATAGTTGTGTGACTGATGTATGTATATTTTTCCGTTATGTCTTTGTAATTGTCAATTTGTGACGTCAATCCTCCACAAGTTTGACAGTTCAGGCTGGTTCAGAACAGTGCCTTAGAGTAGGAGAGTCTGGACGACCGACACTACCAGTGTATCTGTTGCGGCGCGATCTCCTAGCTCAAATCATTTACATATATTATTTCATATTTTTGCCCTTTAAATTGTAATTGCCCTCCCCCCTGCCACTTTTCCTTTTGTTTATTTTGACACCTCTTCGCCTCGTGGTATTTAGCTCAACACTTTTCCTTTTGTTTATTCTGACACCTCTTAGCTTCGGGGTATTTAAATCAATCCTTTTCCTTTTGTTTTCTTTTCCTTCGTCATGGTCAGTAGGCCTCATGTTGTCTGACGAGGTGGACTTGTAATGAACGCTTGGGTAAGCAATTTTGTAAATATTAATGACCCCATCATTATTGAGATGATCCCTTCCCCAATCCTTATGTTATTTATATTTATTTTAATTGATTAAAAATACTTTATTATAGTGACTGAAATAAAACCACACAGCACACACACACGTACGCACGTACAATGCGTATTACGAGACAAATACAGTCCATTTATTGAGGAAGAACGCCCGTAATTGGGAAAAGCCGCGTCGCTGTCCAAAGAGGAGGCTGGGGAGTCCGATCCGAGAAGAGTCCGGAGAGAGAGACAAAGTTTGAGCTCCAAAGAGTGGAGGAAACTACCCCCATCCCAGGCACGCGCATCAACATTAAGTGGTCCTTCGAGCCGGATCATGAAGACAACGTCCTACGGATTAGACAACGTCTTGAGTCAATTGAAGTAAGCAGTCCCCGTAAAAATGCCCTATCAACATAGCCCCAAAGCAAGTCAGGCTGGAGGCCCTGATGAGAGTGATCTTCCCCAACAACTCTTCGAGGGAGCAGCGGGAAGGCTCACTGGTCAGAGAGAGGACTTGCAGAGGGAAGCTATAGAGGATCAGGATCATAAAGTTACCACAATGACCCTGGAAGAGCAGAAGGCTGCACTTTGCAGGTCCATAGGGACTTTAAAAGGAGCTATCACGAGGTTGAGTAAACAACTCAAGGCGGACCTCGCTGCCGGAACACGAGTCTCTAGAATCTGCATACGCTACCGTCTCATCGAACTCAAGAGCAGGAGTGAGGTCCTTAAAAGAACCCATGGAATGTACTTCAGCCTTAACCTTACTATGGAGGAGGTGCTGAAGGCGGGAGAGGACGAGATCGTCTCCCAAGAGATCGTCGAGCTCATTGGCAAGGTGGAGGAGCACTTGAAGAGTCGAGTGGAGGAATCCTTGACATCATTGAGAGAGATTGGCGACGTTTGGATCCGTAAGTTTGCGGAGGAGTCGAGAGAAGTCTTCCATGAAGAACTGCTCTATTTTAAAGACGAGGGATCCACGGAGGGGGAAGCTCATCGGGAAAGAGTGTCAGATGAGGAGGCCCTTCGGGAAGAAACCAGGCAAAGGGAAGCAGAGGAGCGCCAAAGGGCCCTTGAAAGATTGAAGGCGGAGCACACGAAGCGAGCCGAGGAGACCCATGATGAGATGGAGCGACTTCAAAGAGAGTTCACTGCTAAAGTTGAGCGTCTTAGGAGGGAGCAGGAGGCGGCAGAAAAGTTCGTGAAAGAGGTGGAGCAGAGCCTTCGAGAAGAACGTAAGGAGGGCTCAGCCAAGTGGGTTCCTTCTGAGAGTTCTCTTGGGAAGAAATGCTCTATAGCGGTCCGTGACCGTCCTTCGCAAAGTGGGGAGGAGCACGGAACTGAGGAGACAGCCTTCAGAGTGAAAGGGTTTTTCTACATGGACGACTACTCGTACAGTCATGACAGTGAAGAGGACGCCATCAGAATCTCTATTGGTTTAGTGAATGCTCTAAAAGAAGGAAACTTTAACCTGAAAAAGTGGTCTTCAAATAGTGCGAATATATTAAATGTCGTGGGAGGAGCTAACCTTACAGAGCGGATTATTGGTGAAGAGGAAGCAAAGGTCCTGGGGCTTAGGTGGAACACCAAAAAGGACACCCTCGATTGTACTCTTAAGAACTTCTCGGAGCAGAACACGGCATTTACGAAGAGGGGCCTTCTGAGTAAACTAGCTCAAATATTTGACCCCTTGGGTTTGGCTGCACCTTTCGTGATCCAAGGAAAAAACAGATATATATTAATGCAGCAACTCATGTTGAGGGACACGGGCTGGGACGATCCGATTGAATGCGAAGACGAAGATTGGTGGATAGCCTGGATACGGAGTGCAAAGGGCCTGTTGGAGATCAATCTTCCGAGATGCTTCATTCCAAGAGAGAGCTCGGATGTGGAGCTTCATGTGTTTTGTGACGCAAGTGAGGAAGCCTTTGCTGGAGTGTGTTACATACGACGGGTGGTTGGAAATGAAGGGGGAGTGTGCTTTGTCCTTGAAAAACACGGGTTGCCCCCAAGAGAGCCATCTCGGTAGCCCGACTGGAGTTGGGCGCTGCACTCCTTCGAGCGAGGTTGGCAAAGTATGTTCAAGAGGCTTTAAGGGTGCAATTCCAGCGGCGAACGTTTTGGACCGACTCTGCGGTTGTCAGAAGCTGGTTAAGAGCTACAGCCTCCTTCTATAAGCCATTTGTGAGCCACAGGGTGGGAGAGATCCAGGAGCTAACGGAGCCAGACGAGTGGAGACACGTCCCGGGTAAGAAGAACCCCGCGGATGCAGCGACAAGGTCAGTCTCCTCGGAAGCAACCCTGCCTAAAGTATGGCTCCGAGGTCCTGACTTCCTGACTGAGCCAGAAGAACTGCCAGTCAAATGGACTGCAGAGGAGATAAAGCCTAAGTTAGAGGCTTATAAATTAGATATGAGCTCGAAGAAGGATGAAGACTGGTACGAAGGCATCTCATCGATTGAAGAGGCTCTCAGGAAGGGGATGGAAGAGTTTGGGGAGGTAGACCAGAAAGTCGTTTTGAGTCCCTCCTCCAGAAGTCTCAAGAGCATAGCTACGGGGAAGAGATCAAGGCTCATTCGAGAAAGGAGACATCTAGATAGACGGTCAAAAATCCTTGGTCTATCCCCAACCCTACACAGAGATCTATTGCGTATAGGAGGGCGTGTCGCGAGGGCAGTAGTCCCTTATGAGCAGAGACATCCCATCATTCTCGACCCCAAGCACAAGCTGACGGATCTTATAGTCGGGGATCTTCACCAGAGAGGCTCTCATGCTGGAGTCAACCATGCCCTGGCGGACCTGAGGAAGGAGTATTGGGTCGTTAATGGGCGTGAGGCAGTCAAAAGAGCCAAACGTAGATGCTTGTTTTGCCAGAAACAAACAGCGAAGCCAATGCAGCAGCTGATGGGGGACCTGCCGAGGGAGCGGCTTGCGGTCTTCGAACTTCTTTTTTCTAATACTGCTGTCGATGTTTTTGGACCCTACCACATTCTTATCTCCCGTAATAAGACTGAAAAGAGATGGGGTTGTCTCTTCACCTGTCTTACCACAAGAGCGGTACACATCGAGGTGGCCAGGTCCCTGAGTGGAGAAGACTATTTGATTGTTCACTATAATTTCGTGAACCTTAGAGGTCGCCCTCGTGTGATGAGGTCTGACAACGCTACAAACTTCGTAGAAGCCGCCAAGAAGCTCAGGTCGGAGGAGGGACCTTCGGAATTGTCAGGAGGAACAGAGTGGATTTCCAACCCCCTGGAGCACCTCACTGGGGAGGAGCCCACGAGGCCCTAGTGAAGTCGGAAAAAAGAGCCATGACCAACCTCATTGAAGAAGAGCAGGGTTGTCATCGTCATTTACGGGAGGACGAGCTGCGTTCGCTTTTTGTATCGGTAACGGGTTTTCTTAATTCCCGCCCTCTCACGTACGAAAGCGCAGACGCTGAGGACTTGCGGGCCCTTACTCCAAACCACTTCCTTCTTCAACGGCCCAATGCCAATGTCCCACCTGGGAACTACGTTTCAAAGAATCCTAGGAAGCACTTCTCGTACCTCCAGGGAGTGATTGACCGTATCTGGAATCGGTGGATTGGCGAATATTTGCCCTCACTCATGACTCGGGAAAAATGGAGGCTTCCGCAGGAAAACCTATCTGTGGGAGATTTGGTCCTAATTGTAGATAAGGGCACGAAGCGTGGGGACTGGAAGTGTGGTCGGGTCAAAGAGGTTTATCCTTCAAAGGACGGACGAGTACGGGTTGCAAGAATAAGTACTGAACGGGGAGAGACGACTCGTCCCATTGTAAAGCTCTGCCTCCTTGCAAAGGCTGGAGTGGGGATCAAAAGGATCGACGAGGCCTCTTCAGGAGAGACAACACCCGGGCAGGGGGTATCGAGGAACCGAAAGTGAAGGAAGACTACAAACGCCAAAAATAGGGGAGGAGGATGTTGCGGCGCGATCTCCTAGCTCAAATCATTTACATATATTATTTCATATTTTTGCCCTTTAAATTGTAATTGCCCTCCCCCCTGCCACTTTTCCTTTTGTTTATTTTGACACCTCTTCGCCTCGTGGTATTTAGCTCAACACTTTTCCTTTTGTTTATTTGACACCTCTTAGCTTCGGGGTATTTAAATCAATCCTTTTCCTTTTGTTTTCTTTTCCTTCGTCATGGTCAGTAGGCCTCGTGTTGTCTGACGAGATGGACTTGTAATGAACGCTTGGGTAAGCAATTTGTAAATATTAATGACCCCATCATTATTGAGATGATCCCTTCCCCAATCCTTATGTTATTTATTTTAATTGATTAAAAATACTTTATTATAGTGACTGAAATAAAACCACACAGCACACACACGTACGCACGTACAATGCGTACTACGAGACAAATACAGTCCATTTATTGAGGAAGAACGCCCGTAATTGGGAAAAGCCGCGTCGCTGTCCAAAGAGGAGGCTGGGGAGTCCGATCCGAGAAGAGTCCGGAGAGAGAGACAAAGTTTGAGCTCCAAAGAGTGGAGGAAACTACCCCCATCCCAGGCACGCGCATCAACAGTATCATTCATCAACAGGCGTTGTGCGCAAGGTGCGTTTTTTAAATTTGTTTTCATATATTTCATCCTTGTTGCTGTCTTGTTCAAGGCCCAATTATATATACCTATTAAATGCGCATATTTCATTTTTCAGGTGATCGGTTTTGAGCACGTTATGACTCCTGTTGTGAGGATCATAAATAGCATCCGCTCCAAAGCCAAATAGCACTGAAGTTTCAAAGTGCTGTTGGAGGAGCTGTCGGCTGAATACAGAGACCTGCTACTTCACACGGACATCCGATGGCTCAGCAGAGGGTGGATTTTACTTCGGTTTTTGTCGCTGTTGAGCGAGATCAAGGATTTCATTAAATCTAGAGACGAAGACACCTCTATGCTGGAAGACACTGCGTGGCTACTTGACCTGGCATTTCTGACAGACATTACTGGAAAACTGAACAATCTGAACCGTGCGCTGCAGGGGAAAGGAAAGACTGTTGCAGACATGATCAGTGCTTTAAATGCGTTTAAAGCCCAGATGAACATTTTCTCTGCGCATTTACAGAGGAAAAAGGTCCTGCATTTCCCCTCTTTGCAGATGGTGCTGAAAGACAATGTTTTTGCGTCTGAGAGTGTTGGCAAAGTTGCTGAGAAGTACTCTCAAGTCATAAACAGGCTAGGGCAAGAGTTTGAAAGTCGGTTTTGTGACATTGATAAGCTGGAGCCATGTTTGTCGTTCATTTCAAATCCTTTTATGAACGTGGACACAACGTGCATTGCTGAGCAACTAAGTGAAATGCTTAGCTTGGATGCTGGACAGGTGGAATAGAAATATGACTTTACAAAATGACATCCACCTCAATGCCCATAAGGCTACAGAAAACTTCTGGAGTCTTGTTGATATAGAAAGGTTGTGGTCTATGCACAGCAGCTATGAAGGTGGCTAGCCTGTTTGGTTCAACTTACCTTTGTGAATCAGCCTTGTCTGACATGAATTACATCAAAAATAGACACAGAACAAGGCTCACAGATACACATTTGCAAGATTCACTCAGAATTGCAGTTTAAGTTACAGCCCAGATTACAATGCACTGGTGGCCAGCATGCAATGTCAGGCCTCCATTAAAATGTATTTCTGAAGATTGTAAGATATTTCAAAAATATAATAGTTTAGTTTTGTTTGTATAACTGTGATGGTTAATTCATATCTGTAAAAGATCAGTAAAATGTCATTTGTTTGTGTGCTAAGTAATAGGCCTATGTCACACATGTTAAGATATTAACCTATAATTTTGTTTTAATGTAAATGGTGCATTGTCATCCATGATTTCAGTTCCTTTTGCAAATCTAGGAGTTGTTTGAAATGTTTAGAATAAAGCAACAATTTTTCTTCCCTTTAAAGTCATTATTGATGATTATTGTGAATTTTTATTATAAAATAATCTTAAGCGGCGAATATCACTAATTAGTATTAATAACATACAGGTACACCGAGTAAATTTGTTATATCAGAAGCGCATATCAATTGTAGCCTTCACATGAATCCACACCCAAGAAGTAGCCCTCCGTTAAAAAAAGGTTGGTGACCCCTGCCCTAGGGTATCCCACAACTTTGTAGAGGGTTGTTGTATTAGTACACTTTCCCAGGCCGTAGTTCTTGAAGGTCCTTCGTACTCTCATCATACTGTTCCTTGGCCTTTTGACGAATCATCTCTCCCCTTTGTTCCGCCCAAAAGAGTTTCTCCTTAACTTCTGGTCTGAATGCTGCGGGTCCACTCGGAGCAGTGAACGCATCCGCCGACCGAAGAGTTTTTGGCAGGGGATAATCCATCCTTGCCTGGTGTATTTCTCCATTCCAACAACGCTTTGAGAAACCAGCCCTTACGGATATCTCCATTACTTGCAGTCTTTCTCAGAAGATTTTCATGGATTTGACAGCAGACCTTCCACAACAATAGATATCACACCATCCGGACCACTTATCCACAATCACCAGGTATTCCTTCCCTAAATGATTACACAAATCCGCTGCTGCCGCCTCTCCAGGCCACAATGGTCTCTTGTCTTGCTGAAGAGTTTCTTTCTGTTGACATGCCTCCAGTTCTTCATGTCTTCGCTCTTCTGCAGCTTCTTCACGTCTTCGCTCTTCTGCAGCTTCTTCACGTCTTCGCCTCTTCTGCCGCCTGCCTCCAGTTCTTCACGTCGACGTTTTCTTCTTCACGTCGACGTTTTTCTTCTTCACGTAGACGTTTTCACGTCTTCACGCCGACGTTTTTCTTCTTCACGTCGACGTTTTTCTTCTTCACGTAGACGTTTTTCTTCTTCACGTCGACGTTTTGCTTCTTTTTCAGCTGCCTCCACTTTGCCCAATGGATACAGTTTGAACGCTTTTTTTCTTTCTCTTTCGCAAGGTCCATTCCTTCGGGCTCTTGAGGTTCCCTGTTTCACGCAAGACTTCCAATAGCGTCCTCTTCCACTCTTGCTGGGTCTTGCATAAGCTTCATAACCATGGCGAGCATCACTTCCGACGAGTCCGATTTCCTCCCTGACGGCTCTTCCTCCTTAAGCGCTTGGGCACCTCCTTCCGAGACAGCTCCTGCTGTACAACTACGAGTTCTCTAATTAACTCATCCTTGTTCAAGTCTTTCAGACGTTGTCTCCTCCGGTAGATGCTTCGATTCTTGCCTCACTGAGCTTATTAACCTCCTCCTTAGTGGCCTTTGCAAGAATTGTTGGGGATGGGGGT
>CP045898.1:14433576-14461407 GCA_013387185.1 Caligus rogercresseyi
AGCTCGGAGCACCAGTTGTTAGTTCAGACATGTCAATCATGTTGTGCACCGTGCTCACGGGAATTTTCAGTGCTCAGACCCATGCTAATCGTATGAGAACGGGGGGAGAACGGTCTCTTGATTACAAATGAAGATATAATGATATTAATTTTTTACACATACATTGACAATAAAAAAGCGGAACGTATACTTATGAAAACCACAACAAAACCTCATTTAGACCGAAATATAAAATTGGACCAATACAGACCGAAGTACAAAATCAGACCGATATATATCGGTCCAAATGTGAGACCGGTCAATAGACCGATTTAGACCGATCTTAATTGTATTTTTTTACTTTAGACCGGTCAAGTACTTTCAGACCGAAACTCAACCATAATATATATATATATATTATATATATATATATATATATATATATATATCTATATAGACTATATATATAGTATATATATATAATAAGAACCTTCCTGTCCTTAACTTATATGAATAAGTATTTTTATACGGCGTAGAACCCATTATCTTGAAAACGTGACAATGAAAGTTAATCCAAAAATAACTACTTTTTTAGCTTTTTAAATTATGGCTTTAAACATTTACATAGAAAACAAACTCACATTAAAACTTTATTTTTACTCCAATATAACACTATAGAAACTGGCATCTGTCTCATTTTGCGAGTATTCCTTAATTACATGAATTATTTTACAAATTGTTGAAGTGTATTCGATAATTTATTTATTCCTAAACACCATAAATACATAAATTAAATCAATTCACTATTATTTAGAGAATTCTCAAATATTTACATAAAAAGCCAACCAATATTTAAATTGACTATTTTGACATAACAATACTGCCATCTTTAGATAAAAATTTAACTATCAAGTCTTAAAACTTCCATCAATGATACAATTAAAATATTAATGGAAGTAATGCAAAGAACAAAGATGTAAACAGAAATTGCTGGTCGAAAAGTCGTTTATTTTTCTAACGTTAGAGGTCTCCTTTGCAGAAAGGACGTCACGAATCTTTATTAACCGGTCTAAAGGGATTGAGTTTGATTATTTGGAGCTTATACAATCACTACTTCTAAGGACACGATTTAAATTATATATATATATAACTATTGTCTTATATTAACTCTTTAATGCATGACATTTTTATACTCTATTATACATGGCTGGGGTCAATAAAAACCATACTTGTATTTCGATAATATTTTTAATGGATAAATTAAGTTTATTTTTAAATTATTACAAGTAAACATGAAACGTATTATAAAATCAAATAATTATAATTATTTCTGTGATCCTGCAAAGATTGTGGCAAGATTTTCAATACAACCCTCCATGCCTTTGTGGAATGTCAAGCTGTACAAATTCTTACTGAGTTTGTATGTCTGAACATAAAAAGGCTTGAAAAAGAGAGCTCGGCCAAATACCGGAAAGCGATTATCTTATTTGGACTTGGCAGAAAAATGGACCACCCCACGAGAAAAGGCGATAAACTTCGCAATCTTAAACTCCAAAGCTCTAATTGCGAAGCAAATTACTTCTGGAGACCCTTAGCTATCGTCGGATATTAGGCCAGTACTCCTATCGGCAGCGGCAAGATATGCTTCCCTGGACCTGAAGATCCCCTCCCTTTCGGTTGACTCAGGACTGTGGCCTCGAAGGAAATTAAATACTTTCCCTTCCCTTGCATCCATCCACCGAAAGACATTATCTACAATAATAAAGAATTTTAAGAATTGCAAGTAATGCATTTTAAAGCTCAAAATTTATGGTTTATAAATTTTAGTACACATGTCAATTGATTTTTTTATTGTATTTTATTGATTGAAAATAGTGCTTTTAGTTCAACCCCTATGATAAAATTGTAAATTAAAATATTTTCTTATATGATTTTCATGCATTATCTTAGGTTTTTATGTATTCTGTTGTACATATAATAAAATGAACTGTTGATTTTAAAAAAATCAATAATTTATAGTCTATTTTTGATATTTTTTTTTTTATAATCATTTTATAGCAACTCAATATAGGTTTTCATTTTGTTTTCACAATTTGGCAAAAAAATATGAAATTTAATTGGATTTTTGTCAAAAAGAAGAGTGTTTTTGTCATTTATTTATTTCCTTTCGTACAGATGATGGAGCAATGATATTTGACGTAGAAACTTTTTGTATTTCTTATATCCCGATAAAGTAGTTTGCTCAAACCCAATCCAACTTCACCATTATATTATCTTCTTTTGTGAATCTTTCCTTATTGGTATCCTTTATTAGCATTTATGTAAACAATAAATGCAATATAGCAGAATGGTCCAAGATATTGCAACATACAGGCGTTCGAAGCTTTAAGTTGCCCCACTTTCATCAAGACAATCCACTCCACCCTTGTTTTGTAATACATGTAATCCAAGGCTTACCCTTTCGGTCATTGTGAATGATGTTGTTATTTCTTAAGAAGATGTCAACTTTTCTATTATTTTTGCTTTGTAAGTAAGGAACAGTATTCCATCCTTAGTAAATGGGCTGTCATCACTAAATAATTTCTTTGTTTTAATTTCAATCAATTCCTTTGGTACTTCTCCTCTTTGGTTTTTCTCATTGTTCCATCCAATGAAACGTTGTTATGCTTCATTTCTTTTGTCAGTTTTAAACTAAACAAAAAAATATCGCATGTTATATTTTCTTTTTTTTTGAGGTTTTCAATAAGTTTGGTACTGTTGTAAACCTGAGATGTAAGGTGATTGAGGTGATTAATATAAATATCCCATACTCGTTGGATTGCTAAGGTGGAGGTTGATAATGAAGGAGGGTCACATATAATATAATATTTTTTTTTTTGCCTATATGATTCGATAGAATTGTAGCTTCCGACAGGATATAAATAAACATACTAGCATTAAAATTAGTCCCTCGAACCTAGGGTCTTATCAATTAGGCAGACCAAAAATGACCATCCCCTCTCGGGAGTATTCGAACCTGCGACCCCAACATTATTTATCATTAGACTTGTGGCCATTCACTTTTTTAAATCGTTCATTTCACCTTGATCGTTCAGTTCTAAATCGTTCACTTCGAATTTGTTCAATCATTCCCTTCTAATAGTTCATCGTTCATTTCTATACATACATATTTCCCCCAAATTCCACTTTTAATGAAGTATTTTCAAATACACATTTTTCAATATTCCTTCTGAATTATCTGAGACATCTGATCAATAACTTTTTCAAATAACAATAGACTTGGAAAAAATTATATTATATTTATATTTTATCAATACTAAGCATCCTTATTGGCACATAATTATAATAATTGCATTCTAAAATTTTCCTCCAATACCCTCAACCTATTATCTCGGAGGATCAATTTTCCCCTTGTCACAGAGTCGTTCGGTTGGTGCTGAATTGAAAGTGATAGTGTTACATTTCATGAACACTTTGACAATCCTTTTGTAAGAGAGGATCGTTTCTAAAAACCGAGACTTGTCCGACAAAATCGATGAACTTCGTCGTCCGGGGTAAACTCTATTGCTTCTTCAAAACAAAAAAAAACAAAAAATTGCTTAAATTAGCTTCAGTCGATTCTTAACTCCCATCATCGATTGAGGTAATTCTTCTAATAAATACCCCCGGGCATTTCCCTCTGATCTTAGTTGAAGAGCAGTATAAGGCAGATAACTTGTTGGCAACAGCATCTCCCTGGACTCAAATACGAATCAAAGCGGCTATGGTTTTCCCGAAGCAAAGCATCTCTCATTTGGTTAATTTTTCGTTTATTCTTGTCAAGTGAAGGATGAGAGACGATATGGCAGCAAGAAGATGACCCCAAAAAATGTTATCACCCTGAAGAATATCCAATGTCTTGGCAAGAGGACTGGATATATACCCATTCCTCCAGAAACAGCCACTCCTGTGGCTTCAAGGACTGGGTCGACATATCAGTAAAAAAAAATTGGCCGTAGCAAACTGGTCATGTTCCTTGAGATGAAGAAAGATTGTACAAGCTATTTCAGCGAGTTTGATTTGGTGTGACCAATACCGCCTTGTCCCAAACTTCGCTTTTACTTCATCAGACAACTTTGAAGAGTGGTTATATCTCGTCCAAAGCGCTTGCAACCACCCAAAATTGGGTTGATGGGCATGGCTGTAGTCCTTGGAATAAATTTCGCTCTTCGGTTGGTGAGCTTCTTGACATCTGTGACCGCACAAAATTCTAAGAATGTGTAGCGTACCTAAAAGAATAAGAATAATAACTTTTCTCAAATAAAGGACTATAGTATAGATAAAATATATTTAAAAAATCCTATATATTAAATTTTTACCTGAAATGCATGGAAGGCTTTTTACTTTATTTAGACATCAGTCATGATGTTTTGAACATTGACTCCTTCTAATGTTACTTAGTTTGGCCTTCCTCTTCAGATAAACTCTGATTGTCTCTGTTGCAAAGAAAGATTGGGAGTGATCTTTATCCAAGCTTTGACACCCTGCCCCATGGTATCTGAAATGCTGTGGTGAAATTAGAAGCGTTGTCAGTGACAATTCTTACACATTTCCATTGAAGATTCCCACAGTCTTGTATCGCCTCAGTTACTTTATCGAATGAGTGGGCCCTTTGAATCGGCGGCAAGCGATAGCAAAGTTTTTCTTGAGATCCTTGCATTATCGATAATTAGCACATGGTAGTCATCCCCAAATAACTATTGTGCCCACTTAACCAGATATCACAAGTAGCCGCAACAAAATCCGATTTTTGTGAAATCAACTTGATGTTGGCATTCATCTCATCGTAAAAAAAGATTGAGTTTTCTCATCAGGAAATCCCTGGACATGACGTGTTTCTTTGGCTGGAGAGTCTTGATAAGCTGAATGAAGGTATCGAATTCTACATTGATAAACATGAGGCCACTTGCAATAATATACTAAACAATATTTTTATCCACAGTCGATTGAGTTATCCAAATTGGCTTACTCCCACTACAATCTCCTAGGAAGCTAGCTTGTGAGGGCTGATTGAGGAGTACACCAATTGAGGTCGCCATTTTTTGGACGTCCTCTTCTTACATTTTGAAGGAATAAACTTTCGAAAGCGATAAACTCGCTTCTGTGAAATTACTTCATGTGCTGATTAAGATTAATAGAACTGCTTGAATTAAATTTGATTTGTTTCTTGCTGCTGCCTACGCAACGCTTGCACTTAAACTCCAAATTGTAGAACTTGTTGTCGGCTTTGGTTGATGACACCAATGAAAAATAATCGTCTATGAAGGGCCAGGGATTTTCTGATGTTGAATTGTTCTGAGTAGTACTGACCTCATTTCCCTAGGACGATGGAAGAAATTCCTCATCCTCAATTTCTGATATGTCTGGCGGCAAATCCAAATTGGAGCTGCCATGTTGCCTAGATTTTTAATTAAAATATATTGAACTATTAGTTACTGATATCATGTTATATACAGCCAAAACAGGCTCTCGGTTGATTTCTGGAGTTCACTATGAAATGTACATAGATGTTGAGAAATTTGAGATTATAGAATGGAAACTCCCTTTCTTCAGCATTGGCATGTCTGGGAAGTTAGTACACATATAGTTCATATTGTGTGTACTGACTGTGATGAAGTGTGTAAAATATTTACAAAGTAAGGAAGAATACATCAAGCGAGTTACTGTATGTCCATAAATTATATTATTTCAACGTTGTTATATTAAGGGAAGAAGAGGAGTAAAAATAACCCTCTTTGGCGATCCAAGATTAAAATATTGGCAGTTGTAGGTAGACTAAAATATGGGCGATTGTAGGTAGATTAAAATTTTGGTGGTTTTAGTATTTTAACAGGAGAGAAAGGACAAAAAGGGCAAAACCAGTTATTTAAAACTATAAGTGTATCCAAGTTTATTTATAAAATAGTAATAGATACTTTGAGTTCTTGTTTGTCTAGTCCAAAAGCTTTGAATATGGATTTATTTAGTTTTACCTACTTATCCATGTACTGTACATTAGTTATGTGGATTATACTTTTGATCTTGTCGAAATAACCAACGTGGGCGAGTAATCGATAAATAATATAATGTGTGGTTAAGTTTTTCTTCATTTCATAACTGAAACTCATTTTATCTGTACGCCATATCGGTCTGACGCGGTAGAGAACAAGATTGAGCTGGATTTAACCAGATTAAGCGACATTGTAATATCTATTTTTCTGGTTTAATCTCGTCTTACTTATACTGTGTAATAAAGTGAACGATGAACGATCTAAAACAAATGTTGTTCACTTTTTTAATTCGTTCATGAACGATTTTTTGAACAATGAACGATTATCACTTTTAAACAAACCTGTTTATTATATTAAGGAAGAGTCAGACACGTGTATAGCTAGACTGACGAGGAATAATATACAAAAGGGAAGGAAATGACATGCACGGACGAAGGGGTACCAACAATGCATGTGTGCAGGGGTGTCAACTTAAATACACAAACAGTAACAACATGCATTTTTAATTTCAAGCCACATGGAGCTGGCATTGATGACATGTACTGTATATTCCGACCACGCCCCTGAACGGATTAATAGTTCATCCCCAGTTATGCTTTCTGATGTGTTATGACAGCGTTTTGAGTCCTCAGTAAAACCTTCAATTATTAAACTAATTGCCACCAGCTTGTAGCGTGGAAGTCTACTTTGGCAGGTATCTGGGTCATCAAATCGTAGAGGTCTTCTTGTTTCTTCAAATCTATCGACAGACATTGTATTTGCAAATATTAGAGGAGCAGAAAGAGGTATAAGAAAAGACTTATTTAGGCTATTTCAACAGTAAGCACAAATATACTAACAAAGGAAACTATATCACATAGAACATCGTTTTCCAAACTATGTTACACGTACCTCTAGGGGCACGCAATGTGATTGTAGGAGGTACGCGGGATGATAAAAAACTTAAATGACAATGTAGAGTGTCAACTTAATACAAGAAAAAAACTACCTATACGGTTTGCCTATGGATTGGGGTGGATGGGAGTGGGGGTACGCGGATGGAGATGAAATGCTCCAAGGGGTACGTGATATCAAAAACTTTGGAAGCACTGACACAGAAGTAAAGATGCAGCAAGGATGCTTTATTCTTCTTCGGATCAAAATTGAAATATTAAAACTCAATTTTGTATGGATAAGAATGCTTCATTTACAACTTATAGTTGAGACTGGTGTTATTTCATAACTAAATTTGGGGTTAAAAATGGAGGATTTTATTTTTATGAATATACATGGTTATTGTAATACATTTTAGAAGGTAAAACGTTTTACTTTTTGTCTTCATAACAATATATATATATATAAATATTTTAAAGCATATTCATGTTTAATATACGTATTTATTCATATAGCAACGTGATATACATAAAGAATGAGTTTCATATTCAATTCAGACCATTCCCTAATAACCATTTAACATCTTTCTCAACAACAAAAATGAACATTGTTAAGAATTTCCAAGCAAAATACATTATTTGGGTCCGAAAGAAAAAGAAGAAAAAAATGCTTTTTTATCTTTTGTCCTCTTTGACCTATATAATTAATATAATACATACAAAGACTTCCTCTCAATTCATTGGTAGGTACTCATGCATTAAGAAAGAGAATCAATCTCTGGACCTTTTCAGGAAGAAAGAATGATTAATTAATCAAAGAAAATGGAGGCAAAAAAGTAGGGGTGCAATCACTCAACCTCTCAATAAGTCTTTATTTTCATTTATTATGTTCCAAAATATTGCATAAGATTTGTTAATGTTTTAATAGGACTACAACACCTCATGTCCAGGGAAGGTTTGGTTCAAAAGCTCTCTTAGCAATGTCACACATTAAAAAAATAATACGTAAGTAAGGGTTTAGGCTAATTGTTCTATCTTATTTAGTTCCTTTGCAGCTAAAATAATTTTCTCATAAGATTGTTATCATGTTCAAATGTCGGACTTTTGTACCAAATATCTTATAAAACTCCCATGTGGTCCTGTCATTTTTATTCTTACTAGAAGTTCACTGTTAAAATTAAAAGAAGGCTTAAAAGAAAATAAACGAAGGATTCCTTCACTATTTCATTCCTATTATATAAGTTCATTCTATTATTATATCTTATTGTTTTATATCATGTTTATAAAATGATCGACTTTTAACTATGGTATAGTGTATTGCTATGACTTATTTCTCTAATTTGTCATTTTGAAATAACTTAATTGTTAAATATTATTGTCACAATTTTCTTTTTTCTTTTTAATATATATATATATTCTAGGACAATAATGAAATAAATATTTTACATATTATATCTTTTGACAAAAATCAGGTGATGAAGTAATATACTATACTTAATAGAGTAGAGAATTGTACAAACTTAAAACTTGTGTCGTCTTGGGATGCTTCTGATATGATGTCACTTCGGGAAGTTTAAAATAGGAGTATGTACAATAATAAAAAGGGGGAGTTGATGAACAAATAAGAATAATAATAATAAAGACACGTGAGGTATAAAACAAAAGAGAGTACTAAGATAATAAAAACACAAACAAATGATAGAAGGCTGAAGTCTTAGTATATACTGCGTGGTGCTTATGGTTAGGAGTCGAAGAGTTGAGGAGTTTGGAATTCGTTAAGCGCCAGAAGAGCAATGCCCGGTGTTATATTTCTTCCATCGAATCTGAGGCGAGCAATAATGGACTGCAGTTTTACAATGACCTTTGATGATGTTCTGTGTGGAGCATCCCACTCTGTGAACCCGTACAGGAGCTCGTGTCTGGTTGGATCCCTTTCTATATGACGGCTTATCCCGTCCTTAACCTTGGAGATTGTTTCCTTAAGAATGGAGCAGTCCCTGAAGTCATGTGCAACTGTATTCCGATTCCCACAGATAGAGCAATTATCTCTCACATCTCCATAAAAACGCTTTGTGTAATAGGATGCTGATGATATCCTATATTTTAGATACATTTGAACTGGCGTAAGTATAGGGTCAAATATTCTCATCATCACATCCTCCAAACGGTTTTCGTCCTCAACGGCTGACTTGAATTTGTTTAAAAATCAATGTCCACGCATTGCCTCCTCAAATGGTTCTTCACAGATTTATTTGAAACCGCAAATGCCGACTCCATTGTCTCGCTCCCACTTGAGGGGTCGAATCGCGCTGAAAGGGACCGTTGGAGCATCTGAACCGAAAGGTATTCCATATTTGTTGTTGTAAGAATATCGTTAATAGTTTTTAAGCCCAATTCTTCTCTTTTATGTTTAGGAATATGAATGGTGACTAAGGGGTTACCCTCTATTGGGCCGTGAACACCAACTGCCGTCCAATACGCTTCAACAACAGTCTCTTTGGGATAGAAATCTCTCCAAGGGGAGTTCAAAGGTATTTTTTATTCTTTATATTATTATAGGACTCTGTCCAGGGGAACTCGACGAACGGGGCTCTTCTCATCCATGTCAACGCCATGACATCCCAGTGTTGTCCAAGGTCTGTCATTCCCAATCCTCCCTGTGATTTTGGTGCGTATATTCTTGAATGACTAATTGTTTTAGCCACCTTTACTAAATTAATGCCTTCTTCCATCCATTTCCGTTTCCATTTTTCCACGACTGGAGTACATTTGAGAATGTGATTTATTTTTCCAATAACGACCATGTTCCACGATTTTATTTTTTCTAGAGTAGATAATTTATGGATATGGATTTCATTTATAGTACGTGTTATTCTTGCGTCAATTGCTTGAATGTTGGATTCTCTACTCCCATCTAGTCCTATATGGCATCCCAAAACAGTAGCTGACTTCACCACTTTGGAAGAATCAAAACTATTTTGAATTACATCCAAACTGGAAAGAACCTGTGTTTTTGCCTCATTTATTTTGAGTCCTGATTCTTTTTCGTATATTTTAAGGATGGCTTTGAGTTCTTTAAAATCACGTTCTATGGTGTTTCCACTCATTGTAACCGTAGCATCATCCGCGAAAAAAATATTTGTATATTTGGAGCCGTTTATTTGGACTCCTTCTAATTTTCTATCCATCAACAATTGTAGGGGTCTAATTGCTAAGATAAAAAGCAAAGGGCTTATGGGATCTCCTTGCCTGAGTCCTCGTTCTAAATATACTGATGGCTCAGTTTCTATATCTATTTTAGAGTATGCTTTGGTCAGGATGGTCTCTATGGCGCGGCAGAATATCATTGGAAAACCAAGGCTTTGGAGTTCTCTTAATATAAATAGATGTTCCACCGAATCGAAACCTTTGGCAAAGTCCAACAAAGCAAGAGCTATATTTTTTGTTTTTGTTTTGCCTCCTCAATCATAACCTGCAGCGACATTACCACATCCTCCGTACCTCTTCCTGATCGAAATCCAAACTGAGTTTCGGGAGCCATTTTTTCTACCACAGGTTTTATTCTTTCTGTAAGACAACTAGAGTATATTTTATATTCAACATCCAGTAGGGTAATGGGTCTCCAATTTTCAAGTTTTTCTTTGTTTCCTTTCGCCTTGGGAAATACATCATATGATAATCTGAGTTTACATCATATGATTCAGAGCCTGTATTGACCTATAAGAAATCGATTATGAAAAAAATAAATTATAATGTGTTTCTTAGATTTGCGTCAGTGAATCCTCTCAAAATTTTACTTTGTCTCTGACGCATTTATAATCCATTATATGCGTCATTTTGTACGCGAGATATGTTTTTTTAATGTACATATAACTCTCTACTTATTAAATTGATATGATTTAATATACCAAAATATCAAAGCTGGTTAACCAAGCTTTCATTTGATATTTTTGGTGTTCTAAAAATCGCTATATTTTAAGAGATATAAGCAAATACATTTCCCCCCAAAAATTGATCTTCTGATATGAGAATATACAATTACATCTGGTAACTGCTGTTAGTGTTACCTGGATAGAAAGAGAAGGAGAGAGTATTTTGCCTCACTTCTCTCCCTTCTTTTTCTTTCTATCCAGGTAACACTCTACAGTTACCAAATGGTAATCGTATATTCTCATATCAAAAGATCAATTTTTGGGGGAGAGTACGTATTTGCTTATATCTCTTAAAATATAGCGATTTTTAGAACACCAAACATATCAAATGAAAGCTTGGTTAACCAGCTTTAATATTTTGGTATACTAAATCATGTCAATTTAATAAGTAGAGAGTTATAAGTACATTAAAAAAAGCCTATCTCGCGTACAAAATGACGCATATAATGGATTATAAATGCGTCAGAGATAAAGTAAAATTTTGAGAGGATCCTTGACGCAAATCTAAGAAACACATTATTATTATTTTTTTCATAATCGATTTCTTATAGGTCAATACAGGCTCTGAATCATATGATGTAAACTCAGATTGTACTGAATTCTGAATTGATAGAATGCAACCAAGGTCATTTTTGGATTTATCATCTAAAGGTCTACTAAACTTAAAAGTACTATTTTACTCTGAAGCGAACAAGTCATCTTCTACAGGCGAGTGAAGTTAATTGATACAAAAAAGCTATGAAATAAGCTAACAATAAACACTCCATTTTTTTCTTTGTTTTTACTGAAAACTTTGTTTTATTAAAAAACATCAAACATACGTCTGGTAGTAAATTAGATTTCCTTTGTATTAATAATTAGTATTGAAGTCTGTAACGTCCACCATTTGAAGAAATTTGCGAAAAACTAAATTTTTACTAAATTTTTAAAACTTTGACCTCGTTGCGCGACCTCGTTGTGTTGACCGATTTTGTTCAAACTTAGTATGTCGTCTTTTTTATCACCAAGAAACAGAAAATCCACAATGTTGCTAACATTTCAAACATTTGAAAAATAAGAACAACCCTAATATATATATATATATATATATATATATATATATATATATATATATATATATATATATATATATATATATATATATATATATATATATATATAATATATATATACTCCTTTATGAACCCTATGTGTAAGTAAATAATTTGAGGAAAACACATAATAATGGATTAAAGCGTCCCTGAATAGAAACCAATAACAATCCTAGAGTTCAAATAAACATTTTCCCGTCTGCTTACTAGACAAAAAGGACCCGACGCAATCATCCATTCAAAATTTGCTTCGTCGACAGGATACTCTTCATAGTTCTATACAAAATATATTACACATATCATGTCTCAATGAAATGAAGATGATCAATATATACTTAAGCGCATAATATTATGCCTTACAACCAAAGGAAATTACGAATTATAATAAAATTCTACGAAAGTTTCAAAATCATTGTTATTGTACCCGGTCGTTTCCTGATATATATATATATATATATATATATATATATATATATATATATATATATATATATATATATATATATAGTACAGGGAGTACGTATAATCCGGACTAACTTTGATCGGTTATGTCGTCTTTGTTTTTTGAGATATTGCAACGCACATATGTACGTTACTGCGCTTGCATCTTATCTATCTGCCAAAAAAAACAGATTAAAAATCAGTCCACAATGAGCCATGGAAGAGGAGAAAAGGCATGCGATGTTTGCTTCCTTCCCTGCCGGGAGGAGTCCAAAGGAGGTGATAGAGTTCTTCAACTATCCCAAGTCGACCGTCTACGACTAGTGGAAGGCTTGGAACTCTTTAAAAAAAAATGATGCTCATCGCAAAAAGCGTTCTCGGTCCCTTGGGGCTACCAGGACCGACGAGTTTGTCGCCGAGGTGAAGAGGAAGGTCAACGAGGACGGCAACAAGTCCTTCGCCAAGTTGGTCGCCGAGATGGGTTGCTCCAAGCAGTCCATCGCCAAGACCATCAACAAAACCCTGGGCTACAGTTCGTACAGGACTCGGCTCCCGCCCACAAGTCGAGGGAGACCCAGGCGTGGCTGTTGGAGAACCTCCCCTACCACTGGAGCCCGACTTGTGGCCCCCAGTTCCCCTGACTGCAACCCTTCTGGGGCATGGTCGAGAAGACCAACAAGCACGCTCACAACACTCTCGAGTCCCTCAAGGTCACCATCGTGGAGGAGTTCGCCAATATGAAGAAGGACGTCGTCGCCAAGGCCTGCGGCCGCTTCAGGCACCGCCTCGAGATGGTCTTCGCCACTGATAGGGGCTATATTGAAAAATAAATATCTATATATGTGTGCCTTTCATTTAACAAAAAATTGTTGAAAAATATTGATAAATAAATAAGTTATCGACATTTCAAAATTTGTTTTAATTATTCCGGATTATACGTGTACTCCCTGTGTATATATGTATATATATATATATTATATATACAGGGTGATTCACTTAAATTGAGACTCACATATTACAACTACAATCTTTGTATTAAATTTTACACAAATAATTTTTAAACAAAAATTATAGCACAATGTGTAGTTTACAAAATGTATTTCATTAATTTCCACATATCCTTCTTTGGCCTTCACTACAGCTTTGAACCTCCTCACGGTGGAGGCACCACAGGCAGGAATCTCTTCCTCAGACAAATATTTTCACGGTCCAGGCCACCCACAACAGTCAGAATGACCGGGTTTTTATCTAGAAAAAAGGAAGACATCCCCGTGCAGCTGAGGACTCTCTTCAGAAGGCAAAGCCACCCTCAGTCATGGTCTGGGCGGAGTAACGTCGGACGGGAAGAAGGCCCCAATTATCTTTGTCGAGGAGGGCTTGAAGATCGACCAGGCGGTATACCTGCATCTTCTTTCACAGGAGGTCGTCCCATGGGTACAAAGAGAGTATCCTACGGCTCTTTTACTGTTCCAACAAGATGGAGCTCCATCCCATACCAGCAAATTGGTTCAAAGCTTCTGCACTGATATGTTGCAGACTTTTGGTCCAAAGACTTGTGGCCTCCCTCCTCCCCAGATCTGAACTCAATGGACTTTGGAATATAGTCCATTCTGGAGACAAGGGTGTGTAGCAAGTCCTGGCCATCGGTGGAGATTCTAAAGAAGAAGCTGATTCAGGCCTGGGCCTCTTTGTCTGAGGAAGAGATTCCTGCCTGTGTTGCCTCCACCGTGAGGAGGTTCAAAGCTGTAGTGAAGGCCAAAGAAGGATATGTGAAAATTTAATTAAATACATTTTGTAAATTACACATTGTGCTATAATTTTTGTTTAAAAATTTGTATAAAATTTAATACAAAGATTGTAGTTTGTAATATGTAGTCTCAATTTAAGTGAATCACCCTGTATATATATATGTATATATAATCATGGTTGTAATGATTGTGGAGTTCCATGTATATATATATATACATGGAACTCAACAATCATTACAACCATTTTTTGTAATGAAAAGTTTCTAAATTATTATTAGAGTTATTAAACGTGCGTGATGGAACAAATATTTCTTTTCTTGGTATCTAGAGTTTACTAACTATGTAGATCTGGAATTTCATATCCACCCCCTCTATCGTGCCACTTCCATAATGAATTGTCCTTATTCTGGCTGTATCAAAATACTAGTTATGATACAATACATTTTTATCAGTTATTTGAATTTATAAAATTATGAATATAATCTTTTTTAATATTTAAATGTTAAACCTTTAAAAAAAGATCGTAGTAAGATAGAATATTCTCCTTCGATAATAAAAGAGGGTGCAATCAATTTAGCAGAACGAATAATTACCTCCGCCGAAGGAGGTATTGTTTTCACTGGTGTTGGTTTGTTGGTTGGTTTGTTTGTTAGCAGGATACTCAAAAAGTACGGAACAGATTCGGATGAAACTTGGTGGAGTTGTTGAAAATGCCAAAAGTAACAAGTGATTAAATTTTGGCATCTCTGAGTGCAGAATTAGATGCAAACGAGCTAAATACTAATAAATATTTCAAGTTTGCTTACTCGGCCAATAGTTGTCGCTGTGCTGTAAAATCGGGTGCCGGAGCGTCTCCTCTCGGAATTTCCGTCGAGGGGAACCCTCCCCCGTCCCTCTACGCCGCCCCAGTCGTGAAAAATCTGCCTCGGAAGGTTCATAAGGACCCCCGTGACAGCGGAGGTTTGCACTCTCTGAGTGTATATATGCCTCTAGTTAATTCAGTATTTATTCCATAGGAAAGTGGCCTCTTAATTATGTTATTGCCATTTTGGTCCAAAGATATGTTATCGAATTCATAAAAAATGTGAACGATTCATTTATCCCTCTGTCCGTTTTATTTTCTTATGCTCAATAGCATCATTCAGGAAAGAATTATTGAATCCGTTATATTCTCCTAAAGCCAAACAAATTACATCACACTTCTCATATTCCTAAGCATATGACATAGTTTTTATTTAACCTAAAACAATTTAAATATAATCATTGAATGAGACATTTAAAAATACTATCGAAATATATATCTATTGAGTATAAGTTTGAAAGCCCGACAATCACATTTCTTACCTCTCCTTCTCTCTTTAAAAATAAGGACATCTGGAATAACATTTTAATGTATAATTATATTTTAATGGGTTATATAGGGACACCCTTCATTATAATACGTGTGTTTAAGAATAGACAAATATATATTTATACGAAAGAAAAAAAAACCAGTAGCTACAGATGATGTATTATTTATATTTAAATAATTACTTTTCTTTCTTTAAGATTTGTTTCAAAGGTAATTATTTCTTGATTGATTTCATAAAGAATCCAACAAAATGAATTGAACAGGTGAGCCAATGGGTGAAAAAGGGATAAAAAAACACAATAATAATATGAGCTACAATCACAAGCCTATATAACTCTCTTTATATCCAAGGTCCCTTTTGCAAAGTGAAACAGTTGAAGGATGTTTACCCTCCTCTTAACAATGATATCCCTACCCTCTATTCCTCAGCTGGGATCACCTACACCGCCAACTGAGCGTGAACCCCAACCAAGGCTCCTCAACTGCATGCCCATTCGCAACTGCCGGGTTCTCTACGGGACGAGGCCCTCCCATTTCTCCATATACGGCTTCGTCTCCTACCATCAGTTCGACTGCCTCCCCGAGGAAGGAAACGCCCTTTGTGTTATTAGCTCCAACTCCATGGGATTTCGTATTCTTCCATGCTTACCCAAGGATCACTGCGCTCGAAAATGGGGACATAACATCACGGACGCAGGTCACTACGGTCACCAGCCGCTTTGTGAGAAAAAGAATCATGAGCGATGTGTCCTTTCCAAGGAAGAGGAGCTGATTGGCTCTGCAGAGCCACCAGATCTCCAAAACGTTGTTCCCCTTGAGGAACTGGAGAGCCTTCATATCCCTCCTCAACCACGGAGAGACTCCCCATTAAAGTTTCATCATCATCAGTAGTAGCTGAGCCATCAACGAACCATACAAACCCAACAACCCCTTCAAACTCCACCACACTGAGTCTCCCCAGCACAATCCGACCGCCAGAGGGCACTCTTCTACCCAAAGGAAAGGAAGAAAAGGAGGAGAATACGCTGGAGTCTTCCTTGGCAATGAAAAATGGTTTTCCCACCTTTTTCCCTTGGATGGGTCTTCCAGGGGGAGGAAACATCATAGTGAACGCCCCGAATGCTGCCTCCTGGTCCATTAGCCCCTCTACCAAAATAGAACTGAATGCTCCCTCACAAAACATCATCACTCTGGGGGAGGAGACCGGGAACAAGAACAAAAGAAATATCAAGGGATGAGAAATATAATCTGGAAAGAAGTCTCCTGATTTTCTTCTTAGAAGCAGTGGAGGTGGGCAGTATGTAAAGTCCTAGATTTATATGTTGAATACGATACTAATGCCCTTGAGTAGGGCCGTGATGAATTATTTTTAATTAATGCCCTTTTGAGAATCTAATCAAATTACACCATAGATTGATATACAAATAGTACATATTATTATCTCAATCAATGTTGAGACGAAGGCTTCTTTAAAAAGTGTTGTACTCAAAGCAATGGAGAAGAGGAAAACTGTTTTATAATATCTGTAAATGACGTATTTATCGTTTACCCACAAATAAATATTCGTTTTTTATACTGATTTGACTCTACTTGTGTTTATAATTTACCTATCTACACTCCTTCATGTATATCTTTATTCAGGTGTAACCTTAAGTCAATCATTCTTGTGCCTTCTGATGGATGATATATTCTTATTGATTCTTTTATTCCTTGTTTTTTACCCTCATAGTAATAAATTTAAACTAAAATTCCTTTTTTAATGTTTTGCTTCATTTTTTTAAATTATTAATTCGACATTTTTCTATTTAGCGAAGTTACATATAAATTGCTTCATTGCAATTAATTTAAAAACTGAAATAAATGAAGATAAAAGCTTTAAATCAAGGGAGTTATTAATATCCCTAACAAATGCAGTGGACGTCTTATAAATAAGAAATGAAATCAATACTGGAAGATGTTCCGAAGTAAATGACTTGTAAGGAAATTAGCATTGTCCGATGCACAAATGGGAAACACCTTAGAACCAGGGATGTGAACGTACGAAACATTGAACGCTGTTCAGCGGAACGATCATATTGTAGAGTTGAAAATACTCTTGTAAAATTGAAAATGTAAATTATAAATAGAAACTCTAAAAAAATATTTATTTTGTGTAATAAAAATCAAATAATTATATAAAGACCTTATTGAAGAGAGAGAGAAAAATTAACTTTGATTACACTGGTGCCCACAGCATTGCCTATTTTCAAACATGAACAAGCTTTGTTTAATTTGAAATCTCTGTATCCGAATCCGTTATTATTTTTCAATCACATGATAATTTTATGAAAATCGTAATTTCACACTTTCCTGAATATCTGTTCAATACTGATTTTTTTATATTATACGTTCAATAATTATACTTCGCAGATAAAAATATACTATTGACCTTACAATGTATCAACAGAAGAAAACAAGCAGCAAAAGATTCGCTGAATAATATGAAATTGAAAGTGCACTAAATTGTAAAGGAACAAAATAATGCAAAATCGAAACTACACACGATCGTTTAATCCGCTAATTTGCTGCAAATTGTGTTTAAGAGCCTCTCAATTATAAAGAACTTGGGGCCTGTGTCCAGTAGTAGTTGGCGTCATTTGTGTGTGTGTGTGTCACGTCTTCCCGGATAGGGGCATCCCATAAATTAAATATCCTGATGGAAGTGTTCTCATCACACAGAACCAAGGTTTCTGGGAAGTGTATTCATAGGCATTGGACTTTGAAACTCATTTTGCATCCTAAATACATAAAACTTGACAGCAATTCGGCCACTAAACTCGTTTTAGTTATTCACTTTTTTACCCAGCAAATTTAGACAAAACTTGAAGAAAAAAATTCCAAGATCTTGCTTCAACTGATTGAAAAAGTAAAAACTTGCATCTCTCAAGAGTTGTCTAATCTTGGACAATCCAAAACACTCACCTTCTTCTCGTATTGCTGTTTCGATAGATAACTTAACTTTTCCTGCTTAAATGGAGGTCAAATTATGAAAATCTAGAGCCGTTAATTTTCCTTTTCACCTTGTGAACTGCTGAAGTTTTCACTCTGCCAGTTAGGCAAGCCAGAAAACAAAGGAAAACGTGCTTTTGCACAACTGGCCTTCGAGCTGATGGAATATCTGGGTAGATTGCAGCATATTTTGTTTAGAATTAAAGCACTCGATGATAAACATACAAAAGTAACCACACAGGCCTACGCCAAACCATTCGGACTATACATTTCGATTGGCATCTTTGTCCTTTTCTACCAGCTACGCAAAGTTGCCAGTCAAGCTCCACAAACTTTATGAGGGGCACATAGTTTGTCCTGATTACAAGTTTGACTTTAAAGAAGACGAGATATGCTTTCTTTACTAACTTAGTTTTTGGGAGACGTTACATTGCTGTCTTGTACAACACACATATATATACAACAAAATGAACACAGATCATTCTTAAATTTTTCTTCGAGAACCAGAGGCACTAATGATCAAATCAGAATGAAACTGAACCAAGGCAATAGCATTAGTTTAAATCAGAAGGTATTTACTGCATACTTACGCATAGAAAATACTAAGAATATATGTTTTTATGTTACAAAATGCATTATGGTAACTAAAATAGAAACAAATCAGGCAATACACAAATTTATGACACAGCTTACCAAATATATTTAGATCACTTTCCGTAAAATTGAGAAATACTTCAAAGTGGTAAAGGCTATTTATAACACCTTTCTTACATTTGGACAAGTATCGATAATTATTTGTTCCCTTCTGGCGATTTGCCGTTATGAGTTAGCCTGTTATGTGATAGTAATATCGTCACCATCATATTTAATCAGAAGCCACATAACTATTTTAAAAATAAGTTTGCAATAAATTATTCTGAAGGACAGCATTATCTACAACTTTTTCGAGACGATTGACCTGCTCTCTCATTCATCGATGGGAATTTTAGACGTTCTGTTGAAAAGTAAAGCTCAAATCGGATTCAAATCCAACTTGGAAATAAGTTTCTTGACAGCCTTGAGAATTTGATGCTAAAACATTAGATTAAAAAAATGAAAGCAATGCGATATTCAATAACAGTTTGAATATGTACAGCTCATAATAGTTGAAGGATTTTGGAATAGAGGGAAACGATATACTTCATTTCTCAAAGATTGGCGTCTTTGATTGTTATTTTTTATAAACAACTCATTGAATTTTCCTTATAACTAATTTGCATTTTGAATTGCACAAGAAGGTGAGAAAATCTTCTTCTTTCATTTGTGTTTTTGATTGAAATTATCCATATTTGAGCAATATTAATTTATACTTATGCTAGATTATTCATTAGAGGCATAACATATTTTTTAATAAAATAGAATGCAAAATACTTTATTGCCTTATAAATTAATTGAACATCCAACAACAACTCCGAGTTTCAAAATCATATAAGTGGCTCCATTTTTGTATTATGATAATACTAATTCTGTCTTATTGGAACATCAAGAATACATTAGTGGTTCTAAAAATAATTACCTTTTAAATAGAAAATTAGTTGTGAATACTAATATATTTGCATAATCCCCACTCAATAAATGAGGGCCCTTCAAGGACAAGACTTTCTTGCATAGATTTAATGACGTCACATTTTAAACTTTTCGGAAATCTCAAAACGAAAAAAAAGTTGTTAGATTTTTATTCATGAAAAGAAGAGCAAATAACGTAACTTTGTTTTTACTTTATTTGAGCAGTTGTTTTGAATAGCTTTATTTATACAGAGAAATTGCACATATTAGTATTTATCAAAAAGTACTGTTGTTTAAATTTTTTATCTCTAAATATTTAGGATAATAATACTGTGATAATGTTTTTTAGTAGTTCAAATCAAAGTAATAAATACTAAATGATATACCTTTTGAAGGAGGGATAACTTAAAACCATATATATTTATTTATTTGAGCTCTTTGTTAACTTTTATTAAAGTACTGCTGAGACGAATAAAATCAGACATAGGCGTCTATATAGACCCAAGAAGAAAAAATTACGCCAGGTATCTTATAAGGCTGAGTACCTAGCTGCAGTATATATCAAAATGGTTTATATATCATACATGCTTAAGAAATCGGCGTTAGCTCACCTTTTCGAAATATAACTTATACCAGATTAGTTTTTGGAGCTGCATTTAGTTATTACTCCCGAATTTTCGTCACTTCCCGACATAATAAAAACAGAAAAAGCAAAGTATCATCACATTATTAGAAAGTCCTTTTTTGCTCGGAGTTATCCTTTTTCCTATTCTCTTTCATTTTCAAGTGGCTTTAAATGCCTTGTAACAATGTGTCCATAAAGTAATTTCCCCATGACTTTCAATTATACTAATTACATATCAATCAATTTGGGGTACGACACCTCTTTACAGTCTCTCATTTATATATATATATATATATTTTTTTTTTTTTTTTTCGGCCAAGAGGCAAGCTTTATTTATACTTTTTCATTTCCACAATTGCGGAGGTATAGGGACAAAAAAACACACATCTAAAACAAATACAATTATAGGCACACAAAATGTAATTTCTTAGATATAAATATTTCATGATTCAATGATAAACGTTGAGCTTTGCATGACGAAGCGTCGAAACTACTGTTGTATACCATGTCAGATGTGAGGGCGGTGCAGTGGACCTGCTTGTTGATGATGGAAAGAGAGAAACGTCGGAGCGGTTCTTGAGCGTGAGGTGGACCCGGAGGTGATCACGTGTTGAGTACTCCGGAGCTTTCATTGTGCTGTACGAGCTCTTCTTAGAGAAGTCCTCCTCGTTTTCGGCCAAAAAACATGTCTTTATTGACTGCGTTAACAAGGAACCGAAACAGGCCATAATTATAACATAGTGCATTATAGAAGCAAACAACGGTGGTATTTTTGTAAATTCTACAATAGCGAACAATACGTGAAATACATTCATTGATTGATTTGTACAATAAAAATATTATTAAAATTTGACAAACACAGTTAAAAAATTAAGAAGGGCAAATACATGTATTAAAAGTCTAAATCATTTTTTAAGTCTATCAAGTGGGTGGGGTTTGTGTTTTTAAAATTACACGTGTATATAATTTTATGATAGGTAAAATCCCTTCAAGATTATCGTCTTGTTCAGTTCTTAGTTTATATATAATATGTTGTGCTTTTACGATGATGGCATCAATTTTATCGTTCGATGACGTTGTAAGGAAGTCTTTTTTCCCAATGTGTTTTTTGAAATTGAATTCTACAATTTTGATAATTTCTTTGTAGACCCCGCTTAGTTTTGGACATTCCCATAAAATATGATCCGTCGTTTCCTTTGAACGATGGCAGAATACGCACATTTCGCGAGCGTCTTTAAAATATTTGGATGAAACCTCGAGAGTTCCGGTCAAAATTCTGTACTTAAACCATCGCTCATTTGATGTTAAAAACTTGTTACTAATACTATTTATGCTTTTTTGAGGAGGCACATTAATATTTCGTCGCTGCAAATATGCAATAAATGGAGTTAAAGTAGGAGAATGCATGCATTTTCTAAGAAAAGACGTCGTCGTATAGTACACTTTCATTCGAAAAGGCAATAGGGGGCGGTCAATGAAGTATACATTGCCGAATCTAACAAAGTAAAATTTCTCAGCCAGCTTATTAATTAAACAATTGCCCATTGTTACGTCAGCAGCGATATCTGCGTTACGTGTTGCAATTGTAAAATCGTTCAAGCAGCCACTCGTCGGCATCTCCCACTGCAAAGATAATTCGAATCTTTTTACGATATCTGTAGCACCGACACAAAAGTTTTTAATCCGTACGGAGTAAAGACTCAATGAATTTAAAATGTTGTTAAGACCGCGATGAGGAGAAAGGTGGAGCTGTACATTTCGATATCTGAGAAATTCATGCAGGTGGAGTTTCCAAAATTCATCGACCTTCCACAATTTCCTCACCCAATAAAAATTCAACGACTTCCACAAAAACACAAAATCGATAACTCCAAGACCACCATAGCTCAAGGGATTATGAACTCTCCTATAGGATATATTCCTTTTCTTTCCCAATCTCAAAAACGCGTCCTCAGCCGATAATATTCCTGTAGCTGTGACTACATCAAAGGGAGTGACGCGCAAAAGATGAATTACTTTTGGGACGATGTATGTATTCCAGGCTGTGATTCTGTCCCAAGTATTTAAGTTAAAAGAAGAATAAAACACTTTCGATGTCGAAATAAGAGAATCTATGGTGGTAAGATTATATTGGTAGCTGTTAAAACCGATCCACGATCCAAGAATCTTTATGCGTTCGGGGTATTTAAAATGCGGCCATTCCTTTGCAAAGATATCTTTGAAAGGAGTTAAAACTTCGGTTTTTTCCTTGTTTAAAAAAAGCCCGGATGTAATTGAGAATCTTGATAAAATGTTAAAAACTGATTTTATTGATTTAAGAGTCGTTAGAGGGTTGCCACTCAAGGTTATCGTTAAATCATCTGCATAACACATGCATTTTAACTGCGTTTGTGCTATTTTGATCCCAATTACGCAGTTATTGTAATGGATATTTTGTATTAATTCGTCAATACTTATTATAAAAAGAATAGCAGCCAGTGGGTCGCCCTGTCGGACACCTCTTAAGTTTGGGAAGAACCTATACTGATTACCGTGTGTAATAAGCGTTCTTGAGCGTGATAGCGTTACAGCTATCATTCTTATTATATAATCACCAAAACCTTTTTTATATAGCGTTCGGATTAAAAATTCGTGAGAAATGCTATCGAAGGCTTTAGCAAAGTCTAAAGCTAAAAGAGACACATCTTCACAGGATTCTAAAAGCGTTTGCAGGGTAAAAGGTATGTCGTCCATAAGTTTGGATTTGATAAAACCGTATTGAGATGTATGTAAAACTTTTTTTTAAACTTTATTCATTCGGTTCGTGATTATATAAGAAAATATTTTGTAAATGCAGTTCTGCAGGGTGAGAGGTCGCAGGTTTTGGAGGTACTTTTGGTCCTTATTCTTTTTTGGAATGAGTACCATGGTTCCGTCGGAGGCAAAATTCGGAAAGTATCCAACTTCCATAACCTTTTCGTAAAACTTGAGTAAAATGGGAGCAAGATTAAAAAGGTATTTCTTAAAAAACTCAAAGGTGAAACCAGAAGGACCGGGGGCCTTTCTATTTTTTGCATTCGTTTGAACTGCTATTATTATTTCCTTTAGAGTTAAGTGAGTCTCTATTTGGTTGTTATCTTCTTCAGGTACGGTGAGGACATCATCTTTATTGCATCTAAGTTCGTTGCAAAAGTCCGCGTTGGCTGCCTTGCATCTTTTGCATAAAGTGGATTCCTTGCAGTCGAAACATTTGTATATATTTTTATAAAAATGTAATATTTCGTCACATATAATGCTGGGTTCATTAGACTCCACTCCTAATTGTGTTATTATAGTAGTCATTTTTTGGTTATTTTTTCGTTGTTCCTGAAGAACGCATTGAACTCTAGAATTTGACATGTTTTCGATTTCGTTCATTTTGAGTTTGATTCTATGAGTGACATCATGTTCTTGGTAAATCTGTTTCAGTTTGAATGCTTTTTCTGAGTCGGTCATTATTTGCTTGCTCGTGTTTTCAATTTGGTTAAGATTTCTTTTTTGTTTTTCAGCCTTTCTAGCGCCTGCTTGCCTGCATATGCATCTTATTTTGTTGAACATTTTCTCTACAACAGAAAAAACATCCTCCGCTGACTTAATATATGAATTTGCAGTCTCAATTACGTCAATTATATTTCTATTTACTTCAGGGCATTCCAATAACGAGGCGTTTAGCTTCCATAACTTCTTGCATTTATTTTCAGAAGGGAGGAGGGCACCTATTTTTGTAAATAGCGCGCGATGATCGGAGAGCTTTGTGTCGATAACTCTATGATCCTTTATATCTGATGGTTTGAAGCCTTTGAAAAGGAAAAGGTCTATTCTTGAGGATGTAGGTCGAGACAGTTTATCAACTGAGAAAAATGTATGATCGTAGTTTTTAACTACATCAGCTGCGTCGTTAAAACCATATGCGGTAATAACGGAGCGAAGAGCTGCAGTTGCACGAGGAAAATGGTTTGACTGACTTGAACTGTCTCTTTGGCATTTAAGTTTTATGTTAAAATCGCCGCTCATAATTGTAGCGTTATGAGATAAAATAGAAGTGAGCTTATTATTAAAAAAATGAGGATCGTCCTTATTTGGGCCGTAAACACCTATCACGTCGAAGGTAGTGTTTTTAAAATTACATTGGACTTTTAAGAGGTTTCCGTCTGAAGCTTTATATACAATTACGGGGTTTAAATATTTTTTTGCTAAAATAGTGACCCCTCTTTTTGGGTTAGGTAAGGTGCTATCAAAAGCTGTAAAAATACTGTAGCAGTCAGGAAAACAAAAGTGTTGTTCCAAAGAACACCGAGTATCGGAAAGTATGACTATATCGGGAAGTTTGAGGTAGTTAAGTAATCTGGAAATAGCATATTTCCTTTCTATTGTTATTAAGGAGTTGCAGTTCAGTGATAATGAGGAGATCATGACTGTTTGAATTGTGAAATGTATTCAAGAGTTAATTTCGCCTAGGTTACTCCTGTTTTCGTATCTTAGATGATGGCGTATTTTGTGAAGGCTGTATCAACGTTATGGCTCTCTTCGGGTTCGATCCGGATCTGGATGGCATTATATTTTTTTTCGAGATGTGTCCTTTAGGACTTCTAGGGGGTTCTGTTTCAGATGTCCCTCTGAAGCGGTGTGATGAGGGTTTCTCTCGAACCGCAGTGGCAAGGGGGAGAATTAACGATTCGTCGTTTGCATTGCATATCTCGGGGCTCCCTTTTTCAACCGACTTATTTGCTATTTGAGGGTCCGAAGCATCGCCTGTGAGGATACGTGATTCATTGTCTATAATGGATATTTCTTTTTCCATAGATTCCACCCGTACATAGGGGTTTGAATCGTCAGTGGTGGGGGCGCATGCTCCGTCCTCCACTTCCTTTTCAATGGGGTTAACACTGTCTTCAATAGGTCTTGAAGAGGGGCAACCATCGTTATTTTCTGGTGTAGGGACATGGCACTGAGAATTATCCTCTTTTTTCGAGCCATTTTCCTTGTATTCCATTATCTTTTGCTTCAACGCCATTTCATAATCTATAATTTTTACCCGTTTTGCGGTACAACTCCCTCTTGCGTGCCCAAACTGAAAACAGTTCTGGCACTGAAGGCGCACCCCGGGGAACTTTAAATTTACGAGGTTACCGTGTATTGGGACGATTTGAGGTATAATATATGGATCCGCATTCACTTCAAGAATATAGTTCGACGTTCTCCAAATTGATTTGTAGCGCTCAAATTTTCTTTCTGCGTCTTGATCATCTGGGTTTGCTTCTGGGTGGCAATCTAGAATTTCGACAAAATCTCCAATCCAATTCTTTAATTTATCCTCATTGATCCTTTTGAACGTATTAATAGCCTTTATTGTCATCTTTTTTCTCCTATCGAAATTTAATTTTTCAATGCCCTTCACCCTCATTTTCACAGTCCTCATTTCTCCATTGGGTCCCTCCGCTTCAGTTGTATATTCCTTCTTTAAAGTATCAATGCGTGATCGTATATCAATAGGCTCATTAGTATATAACGAAGCATATCCGAAGCCATATTGGGCTTGAGCCCCGGCGATTTCTTCTTCAGAGAAGCCAAAAAATAAAGCAGCATTATACACAGAAATGTGCTTAAGGTTTCTATTGTTAAAGACCCTTTCCGTATTTCCTTCCGTTAAGGTGAAAACGAAAGTCTCCCACTTGAACGAGTAGTTCAAGTTTAAATTCAATGAAACATCATTGAAGTTCCTTTTTTTCTTAGTGACAGCCCTCGCGTAAGAGAGCTTAGTATTATTGTTATTTGTTTCATCCGCCTGACCATTGTCAGGAGGGCGATCTGTAGGATTCATGTCAATCCAAAGGAAGAGAATACACGCCCTTTAAATAATTTCTTTTGCTTAGGATCTAATGAAGGAAGCACGACAAGCTGATAGGAGCCGGCTATTTATTATTTGAAAGAAAAAAGGGAATACAGACCGAGGTAAGAAGAAGAAGAGGAAAAAAAGACTCCTGTTGTCCTTAATTAGATTCCAAGAAACCAGAATTCTGGCCAGTATTCCGCTAGTTTTCCAGAATGTGTGTGTTTATGGTGACGAGGTGATTAAGTAAATCCTCCCGAATCCAACGGTGTGATGGAGTCCTTATAACAACCGCTATGTCAAATGTTATGCGTCTTCTTACAGGAGCAAAAAACATACGTCTTTACTCCATGAAAATAAGATATATTCTATATATATATATATATATAATATATATATCTATATATAGTATATATATACTATATATATATATATATAATTATATTAGGGTTGGTCTTATTTTTCAATGTTTGAAAGGTTAGCAACATTGTGGATTTTCTGTTTCTTGGTGATAAAAGAAGACGACATACAAGTTTGAACAAAATCGGTCAACATTACGAGGTCGCACAACGGTTCAAAGTTTTAAAAATTTAGTAAAAATATAGTTTTCCGCAAATTTCTTCAAATGGTGGACGTTACAGACTTCATAATATTATTAATTTAAAGGAAATCTAATTTTACTACGAGACGTATTTTGATATTTTTTAATAAAACAAAGTTTTCAGTAAAAACAAAGGAAAAAATGGAGTGTGTATTGTTAGCATATTTTATAGCTTTTTGTATCAATTAACTTCACTCGCCTGTAGAAGATGACTTGTTCGCTTCAGAGTAAAATAGTACTTTAAGCTTAGTAACCTTTGGATAATAAATCCAAAAATGACCTTGGTTGCATTCTATCAATTCAGAATCCAGTACAATCTGAGTTTACATCATATGATTCAGAGCCTGTATGACCTATAGAAATCGATTATGAAAAAAATAATAATGTGTTTCTTAGATTTGCGTAAAGATATTCTCTCAAAAATTTTTCTTTGTCTCTGACGCATTTATAATCCTATATGCGTTTTTTGTACGCGAGATATATTTTTTTTAATGTACATATAACTCTCTACTTATTAAATTGACATGACCAAATATTAAGGCCGGTTTACCAAGCTTTCATTTGATATGTAAGGTTTTCTAAAAATCGCTATACTTTAAGAGATATAGTCAAATACTCTTTGCACGTACTCTCCCCAAAAATTGATCTTTTGATTAGAATATACAATTACCACTTGGTAACTGCTGTTACTGTTAGCTGGATAGAAAGATAAAAAAAAAGAAGGGAGAGAGTATTTTGCCTCACTTTCTCCCTCCTTTTTTTTCTTTCTCTTTCTATCTAT
>CP045898.1:14461507-14478703 GCA_013387185.1 Caligus rogercresseyi
AAAGAGATGATCCCAGGGCTTTTGTAATTTGATTACAAACCAAATCAAGAGTAATAAAGCTTTTTCGTTTACGGTGACATGTTCAAGTAATTATTCTCTTATGAAGCCAAGTCCCTGGCAGTCAGCAGAAGTATGAACACCAGTGTAAATAATTTACCACAATCCTGGCATGGAGCATTGAAGAATATTCAGCCATTCAAAATTTGGAATTGCACTGTGAATTTCTTAGGATCCTTAATTTATGTCATAGATGACAATATTCTTTTTCCCCAAGAACATGAAAGGCTTAACTTTGCAAATAACCTAATATTACATATTTCCACAGCCTCACTTTTGTGGTTGTCCTCAAATGACATTTTCAAGTTCTAAGGATATGGTATTTGATGTTCCAAAGCAGATCTTGTATTCATATTTTTATTATCCATGAGCCCTTGTTACATAGGGTCAATAAATAAAGGCCAACAATAACTCAAAAGGTATGTGTAGTTGGATCCCTTGCCCTTACCCAACAGACTTTTCCAAAGCCCCAAGTTTTATATAACCATGTTGTTGTTTGCTACAAAAGAACTCTTCTTTTAATGGGCTATAAAGCCTTGCAGAGGAGGCATAACTTTTAATTCCTTAGGATAAATTAGAGCAGTGCTTAACATTGTTTCCCTAATGGTGAAGATGCGTGCAGCAATCTCTCCATTAAAATCATCCCAACAACGCCCTCAGTAAAGGCTGAAGAGAGGCACTTTGAAATGATAATAAAAAGTTATTAAAAACTATTTTGGGTCTCTTTCATTCCTTGCCCCTTATTTTTCTCCGTTTATTACCTCCGCCGAAGGAGGTATTGTTTTCACAGGCGTTGGTTTGTTGGTTTGTTTGTCAGCAGAATAACTCAAAAAGTACGGAACGGATTCAGATGAAACTTTGTGGAGTTGTTGGAAATGCCAAAAGGAACCAGTGATTAAATTTTGGCATCTCTGAGTGCATAATTAAGATGCAAAATGAGCTAAATACTAATAAATATTTCAAGTTAGCCTACTCTGCCAATAGATGTCGCTGTGCTGTGAAATCGGGTGCCGGGAGCGTCTTCCTCTCGGAATTTTCGTCGAGGGGAACCCTCCCCCGTCCCTCTACGCCGCCCCAGTCGTGAAAAATCCGCCTCGGAAGGCTCATAAGGACCCCGTGACGGCGGAGGTTTGCACTCTCTGAGTGTATATATGCCTCTAGTTTGCTTTATTTCCACTGTGAGCGCTTCAATTCTTTCTTATTTGCTCAATATTAATAACCTATATAAGGATTATTGTCTATAACTATATTTTTAAGATGTGTATTACTTGTTGAACAATCTTTTTCCTATTAAAAAATATTGCTTGTTATAGGCAGAAAATCAATCGAATGGTTTATCATGTAGAAATATTTTCTCAAATTTGATTGATTGAAAGTTAATAAGAGTGGAATTCAAAAAAAAGCAATTTTTATAATGAAATAAAACATAACTTCTCTTATGACTCCTGAGAGTTAAAACTCAGAGATACAAATATCATCGTTAAGAATACAAATTATATATCTAGTCTCCTGGTCCTCGAAGCATGTAATTTATTGATCCATAGAATGACCTTCTTCAATTGATTTAAGACAGCAATCGCAATTGTAATAGCAAATAACAGATGGTAAGGAATCGTCGTCTTTATCCAAGTCTCCAAAACATATATCATAATAAGATCACAAACTGTAGTTGGCATAATCCAAGAGGAAGAAGATTTTCTTTTAAAGTACATAATGCAAACCAAGGAGCGGAAATGCTGATGAGAAGTTTTTCGATTCATTTTCCGAATATAAGTGCCTTCAGTTTATAAGAAATGGCTAAATGAATTGTCAAAATCACTCTTTGTTCCAACCAAAACAAAGAAACCTTGTGTACTCTGAGTATTTGCTTGGTAGCATAATGCATTTTAGGTTTATTTAAATATCTGCAATGACGTAGAAAAAATAAAGCGATTTTTCTTAATTACATAAAGACAACTAGTCATCAAAATATGAGCGTCAATAATCAAAAAATCTGCTGACGTATATTCCAAAGCATTTCTTGATTTGGTATATGCAATAATGTCGGATCTTCTTGTGGCAAGACAATAAACTTCGCTATTTCGAACCCCAAGACTTTCATTACGAAGAAATTTACCTCGTGGGACCCTTTTCATTCGTAAGAGATAAGAAGAGTGCTTCTCTTGATTGCGGCATGGTATGACTGGTATGTCAAGTAATATGATCTAAGAGATAGCAATGCATATAAACTGGCCGTGTTACAACTTCAAGAATACAGCCTTCACATCACATTCATAAAATTTATAAAAATGTATCATTCTATTACACTTTATATTTACATAATAAAATATTAATATTTTTCGTTTAAATATAATCTGTTTCTTTATATTGATTGATAAAATTCAATTAAAGTAATTATATATTTTACAACTTAGTAAATTAGTATCTTTAATAATGACCATACCCACGATTTTGAAGGAAAACTGTTTATTAAATATTAAAGTATTTATTTAAAAAATAAAGTTTTCTGCATAAGGAAATGACATTTATTGAGACTCTCAATTTGATGGTTGTAAGCTTTGGAGCTTCTTGTAAGTTCTAACGGGGCTGACACAGATATTCACAAAGTAAATGTAACACAAGGGATTTAAAAGATTAATATATATTATCACAATGAGGAGAAAATCAGAACTGATATATTTTACAACTACATTCTACAATAAAAATATATACACTCATGAGCACAAAACATGCTCATGCACATACAAATGAATTTTATAAGACAACGAACTACATTCATGAGCATACACCATGCTCATGCATATAACGCTCTTCATTCACTCTTGATGAGTTGTCTCATCCATATCCATCATGCCCCCCCTCACTGAGACCATCACCGATAGGTCTCAATGGGCTTTGAATCTCACTGGGGGAATATACGGACGTAGAAACCGTCGGTTCCTCCATTTGAGTCGCCCAGTTTCCGTTTTGATGAGATAGTTTCTCCTTCCTGAAAATCTCCTGATTACTTCCCCTAGGGCAGGGGTCACCAACACGTCGCCCGCGGGCGCCATGGCGCCCTCGTAGACTACTTGATTCGCCTGCAAAGGTATTCTCAAAATAGTAATACCCAAGTAAAGTTATCATGTCTATTAGTTTTGTATAGTTGTGTGACTGATGTATGTATATTTTTTCCGTTATGTCTTTGTAATTGTCAATTTGTGACGTCAATCCTCCACAAGTTTGACAGTTCAGGCTGGTTCAGAACAGTGCCTTAGAGTAGGAGAGTCTGGACGACCGACACTACCAGTGTATCTGTTGCGGCGCGATCTCCTAGCTCAAATCATTTACATATATTATTTCATATTTTTGCCCTTTAAATTGTAATTGCCCTCCCCCCTGCCACTTTTCCTTTTGTTTATTTTGACACCTCTTCGCCTCGTGGTATTTAGCTCAACACTTTTCCTTTTGTTTATTCTGACACCTCTTAGCTTCGGGGTATTTAAATCAATCCTTTTCCTTTTGTTTTCTTTTCCTTCGTCATGGTCAGTAGGCCTCGTGTTGTCTGACGAGATGGACTTGTAATGAACGCTTGGGTAAGCAATTTGTAAATATTAATGACCCCATCATTATTGAGATGATCCCTTCCCCAATCCTTATGTTATTTATATTTATTTTAATTGATTAAAAATACTTTATTATAGTGACTGAAATAAAACCACACAGCACACACACACACGTACGCACGTACAATGCGTACTACGAGACAAATACAGTCCATTTATTGAGGAAGAACGCCCGTAATTGGGAAAAGCCGCGTCGCTGTCCAAAGAGGAGGCTGGGGAGTCCGATCCGAGAAGAGTCCGGAGAGAGAGACAAAGTTTGAGCTCCAAAGAGTGGAGGAAACTACCCCCATCCCAGGCACGCGCATCAACATTAAGTGGTCCTTCGAGCCGGATCATGAAGACAACGTCCTACGGATTAGACAACGTCTTGAGTCAATTGAAGTAAGCAGTCCCCGTAAAAATGCCCTATCAACATAGCCCCAAAGCAAGTCAGGCTGGAGGCCCTGATGAGAGTGATCTTCCCCAACAACTCCACGAGGGAGCAGCGGGAAGGCTCACTGGTCAGAGAGAGGACTTGCAGAGGGGAGCTATAGAGGATCAGGATAATAAAGTTACCACAATGACCCTGGAAGAGCAGAAGGCTGCACTTCGCAGGTCCATAGGGATTTTAAAAGGAGCTATCACGAGGTTGAGTAAACAACTCAAGGCGGACCTCGCTGCCGGAACACGAGTCTCTAGAACCTGCATACGCTACCGTCTCATCGAACTCAAGAGCAGTAGTGAGGTCCTTCAAGAACCCATGTCATGTACCTCAGCCTTAACCTTACTGTGGAGGAGGTGCTGAAGGCGGGAGAGGACGAGATCGTCTCCCAAGAGATCGTCGAGCTCATTGTCAAGGTGGAGGAGCACTTGAAGAGTCGAGTGGAGGAATCCTTGACATCATTGAGAGAGATTGGCGACGTTTGGATCCGTAAGTTTGCGGAGGAGTCGAGAGAAGTCTTCCATGAAGAACTGCTCTATTTTAAAGACGAGGGATCCACGGAGGGGGAAGCTCATCGGGAAAGAGTGTCAGATGAGGAGGCCCTTCGGGAGGAAACCAGGCAAAGGGAAGCAGAGGAGCGCCAAAGGGCCCTTGAAAGATTGAAGGCGGAGCACACGAAGCGAGCCGAGGAGACCCATGATGAGATGGAGCGACTTCAAAGAGAGTACACTGCTAAAGTTGAGCGTCTTAGGAGGGAGCAGGAGACGGCAGAAAAGTCCATGAAAGAGGTGGAGCAGAGCCTTCGAGAAGAACGTAAGGAGGGCTCAGCCAAGTGGGTTCCTTCTGAGAGTTCTCTTGGGAAGAAATGCTCTATAGCGGTCCGTGACCGTCCTTCGCAAAGTGGGGAGGAGCACGGAACTGAGGAGACAGCCTTCAGAGTGAAAGGGTTTTTCTACATGGACGACTACTCGTACAGTCATGACAGTGAAGAGGACGCCATCAGAATCTCTATTGGTTTAGTGAATGCTCTAAAAGAAGGAAACTTTAACCTGAAAAAGTGGTCTTCAAATAGTGCGAATATATTAAATGTCGTGGGAGGAGCTAACCTTACAGAGCGGATTATTGGTGAAGAGGAAGCAAAGGTCCTGGGGCTTAGGTGGAACACCAAAAAGGACACCCTCGATTGTACTCTTAAGAACTTCTCGGAGCAGAACACGGCATTTACGAGAGGGGCCTTCTGAGTAAACTAGCTCAAATATTTGACCCCTTGGGTTTGGCTGCACCTTTCGTGATCCAAGGAAAAAACAGATATATATTAATGCAGCAACTCATGTTGAGGGACACGGGCTGGGACGATCCGATTGAATGCGAAGACGAAGATTGGTGGATAGCCTGGATACGGAGTGCAAAGGGCCTGTTGGAGATCAACCTTCCGAGATGCTTCATTCCAAGAGAGAGCTCGGATGTGGAGCTCCATGTGTTAGTGACGCAAGTGAGGAAGCCTTTGCTGGAGTGTGTTACATACGACGGGTGGTTGGAAATGAAGGGGGAGTGTGCTTTGTCCTTGGAAAAACACGGGTTGCCCCCAAGAGAGCCATCTCGGTAGCCCGACTGGAGTTGAACGCTGCACTCCTTGGAGCGAGGTTGGCAAAGTATGTTCAAGAGGCTTTAAGGGTGCAATTCCAGCGGCGAACGTTTTGGACCGACTCTGCGGTTGTCAGAAGCTGGTTAAGAGCTACAGCCTCCTTCTATAAGCCATTTGTGAGCCACAGGGTGGGAGAGATCCAGGAGCTAACGGAGCCAGACGAGTGGAGACACGTCCCGGGTAAGAAGAACCCCGCGGATGCAGCGACAAGGTCAGTCTCCTCGGAAGCAACCCTGCCTAAAGTATGGCTCCGAGGTCCTGACTTCCTGACTGAGCCAGAAGAACTGCCAGTCAAATGGACTGCAGAGGAGATAAAGCCTAAGTTAGAGGCTTATAAATTAGATATGAGCTCGAAGAAGGATGAAGACTGGTACGAAGGCATCTCATCGATTGAAGAGGCTCTCAGGAAGGGGATGGAAGAGTTTGGGGAGGTAGACCAGAAAGTCGTTTTGGGGTCCCTCCTCCAGAAGTCTCAAGAGCATAGCTACGGGGAAGAGATCAAGGCTCTTCGAGAAGGGAGACATCTAGATAGACGGTCAAAAATCCTTGGTCTATCCCCAACCCTACACAGAGATCTATTGCGTATAGGAGGGCGTGTCGCGAGGGCAGTAGTCCCTTATGAGCAGAGACATCCCATCATTCTCGACCCCAAGCACAAGCTGACGGATCTTATAGTCGGGGATCTTCACCAGAGAGCTCTCATGCTGGAGTCAACCATGCCCTGGCGGACCTGAGGAAGGAGTATTGGGTCGTTAATGGGCGTGAGGCAGTCAAAAGAGCCAAACGTAGATGCTTGTTTTGCCAGAAACAAACAGCGAAGCCAATGCAGCAGCTGATGGGGGACCTGCCGAGGGAGCGGCTTGCGGTCTTCGAACTTCTTTTTTCTAATACTGCTGTCGATGTTTTTGGACCCTACCACATTCTTATCTCCCGTAATAAGACTGAAAAGAGATGGGGTTGTCTCTTCACCTGTCTTACCACAAGAGCGGTACACATCGAGGTGGCCAGGTCCCTGAGTGGAGAAGACTATTTGATTGTTCACTATAATTTCGTGAACCTTAGAGGTCGCCCTCGTGTGATGAGGTCTGACAACGCTACAAACTTCGTAGAAGCCGCCAAGAAGCTCAGGTCGGAGGAGGGACCTTCGGAATTGTCAGGAGGAACAGAGTGGATTTTCCAACCCCCTGGAGCACCTCACTGGGGAGGAGCCCACGAGGCCCTAGTGAAGTCGGAAAAAAGAGCCATGACCAACCTCATTGAAGAAGAGCAGGGTTGTCATCGTCATTTACGGGAGGACGAGCTGCGTTCGCTTTTGTATCGGTAACGGGTTTTCTTAATTCCCACCCTCTCACGTACGAAAGCGCAGACGCTGAGGACTTGCGGGCCCTTACTCCAAACCACTTCCTTCTTCAACGGCCCAATGCCAATGTCCCACCTGGGAACTACGTTTCAAAGAATCCTAGGAAGCACTTCTCGTACCTCCAGGGAGTGATTGACCGTATCTGGAATCGGTGGATTGGCGAATATTTGCCCTCACTCATGACTCGGGAAAAATGGAGGCTTCCGCAGGAAAACCTATCTGTGGGAGATTTGGTCCTAATTGTAGATAAGGGCACGAAGCGTGGGGACTGGAAGTGTGGTCGGGTCAAAGAGGTTTATCCTTCAAAGGACGGACGAGTACGGGTTGCAAGAATAAGTACTGAACGGGGAGAGACGACTCGTCCCATTGTAAAGCTCTGCCTCCTTGCAAAGGCTGGAGTGGGGATCAAAAGGATCGACGAGGCCTCTTCAGGAGAGACAACACCCGGGCAGGGGTATCGAGGAACCGAAAGTGAAGGAAGACTACAAACGCCAAAAATAGGGGAGGAGGATGTTGCGGCGCGATCTCCTAGCTCAAATCATTTACATATATTATTTCATATTTTTGCCCTTTAAATTGTAATTGCCCTCCCCCCTGCCACTTTTCCTTTTGTTTATTTTGACACCTCTTCGCCTCGTGGTATTTAGCTCAACACTTTTCCTTTTGTTTTTCTGACACCTCTTAGCTTCGGGGTATTTAAATCAATCCTTTTCCTTTTGTTTTCTTTTCCTTCGTCATGGTCAGTAGGCCTCGTGTTGTCTGACGAGATGGACTTGTAATGAACGCTTGGGTAAGCAATTTGTAAATATTAATGACCCCATCATTATTGAGATGATCCCTTCCCCAATCCTTATGTTATTTATATTTATTTTAATTGATTAAAAATACTTTATTATAGTGACTGAAATAAAACCACACAGCACACACACACGTACGCACGTACAATGCGTACTACGAGACAAATACAGTCCATTTATTGAGGAAGAACGCCCGTAATTGGGAAAAGCCGCGTCGCTGTCCAAAGAGGAGGCTGGGGAGTCCGATCCGAGAAGAGTCCGGAGAGAGAGACAAAGTTTGAGCTCCAAAGAGTGGAGGAAACTACCCCCATCCCAGGCACGCGCATCAACAGTATCATTCATCAACAGGCGTTGTGCGCAAAGGTGCGTTTTTTAATTTTGTATTTCATATATTTCATCCTTGTTGCTGTCTTGTTCAAGGCCCAATTATAATACCTATTAATGCGCATATTTCATTTTTCAGGTGATCGGTTTGAGCACGTTATGACTCCTGTTGTGAGGATCATAAATAGCATCCGCTCCAAAGCCAAACAGCACCGAAGTTTCAAAGTGCTGTTGGAGGAGCTGTCGGCTGAATACAGGGACCTGCTACTTCACACGGACATCCGATGGCTCAGCAGAGGGTGGATTTTACTTCGGTTTTTGTCGCTGTTGAGCGAGATCAGGATTTCATGAAATCTAGAGACGAAGACACCTCTATGCTGGAAGACACTGCGTGGCTACTTGACCTGGCATTTCTGACAGACATTACTGGAAAACTGAACAATCTGAACCGTGCGCTGCAGGGGAAAGGAAAGACTGTTGCAGACATGATCAGTGCTTTAAATGCGTTTAAAGCCCAGATGAACATTTTCTCTGCGCATTTACAGAGGAAAAAGGTCCTGCATTTCCCCTCTTGCAGATGGTGCTGAAAGACAATGTTTTTGCGTCTGAGAGTTTTGGCAAAGTTGCTGAGAAGTACTCTCAAGTCATAAACAGGCTAGGGCAAGAGTTTGAAAGTCGGTTTTGTGACATTGATAAGCTGGAGCCATGTGTGTCGTTCATTTCAAATCCTTTTATGAACGTGGACACAACGTGCATTGCTGAGCAACTAAGTGAAATGCTTAGCTTGGATGCTGGGCAGGTGGAAATGGAAATAGTGACTTTACAAAATGACATCCACCTCAAGGCCCATAAGGCTACAGAAAACTTCTGGGGTCTTGTTGATATAGAAAGGTTTAGTGGTCTATGCACAGCAGCTATGAAGGTGGCTAGCCTGTTTGGTTCAACTTACCTTTGTGAATCAGCCTTTTCTGACATGAATTACATCAAAAATAGACACAGAACAAGGCTCACAGATACACATTTGCAAGATTCACTCAGAATTGCAGTTTCAAGTTACAGCCCAGATTACAATGCACTGGTGGCCAGCATGCAATGTCAGGCCTCCCATTAAAATGTATTTCTGAAGATTGTAAGATATTTCAAAAATATAAATAGTTTAGTTTTGTTGTATAACTGTGATGGTTAATTCATATCTGTAAAAGATCAGTAAAATGTCATTTGTTTGTGTGCATAAGTAATAGGCCTATGTCACACATGTTAAGATACTAACCTATAATTTTGTTTTAATGTAAATGGTGCATTGTCATCCATGATTTCAGTTCCTTTTGCAAATCTAAGGAGTTGTTTGAAATGTTTAGAAATAAAGCAACAATTTTTCTTCCCTTTAAAGTCATTATTGATGATTATTGTGAATTTTTATTATAAAATAATCTTAAGCAGGCGAATATCACTAATTAGTATTAATAACATACAGGTAGAAATTTGTTATATCAGAAGCGCATATCAAATTGGTAGCCCTTCACATGAATCCACACCCAAGAAGTAGCCCTCAGTTAAAAAAAGGTTGGTGACCCCTGCCCTAGGGTATCCCACAACTTTGTAGAGGGTTGTTGTATTAGTACAACTTTCCCAGGCCGTAGTTCTTGAAGGTCCTTCGTACTCTCATCATACTGTTCCTTGGCCTTTTGACGAATCCTCTCTCCCCTTTGTTCCGCCCAAAAGAGTTTCTCCTTAACTTCTGGTCTGAATGCTGCGGGTCCACTCGGGAGCAGTGAACGCATCCGCCGACCGAAGAGTTTTTGGGCAGGGGATAATCCATCCTTGCCTGGTGTATTTCTCCATTCCAACAACGCTTTGAGAAACCAGCCCTTACGGATATCTCCATTACTTGCAGTCTTTCTCAGAAGATTTTTCATGGATTTGACAGCAGACCTTCCACAACAATAGATATCACACCATCCGGACCACTTATCCACAATCACCAGGTATTCCTTCCCTAAATGATTACACAATCCGCTGCTGCCGCCTCTCCAGGCCACAATGGTCTCTTGTCTTGCTGAAGAGTTTCTTTCTGTTGACATGCCTCCAGTTCTTCACGTCTTCGCTCTTCTGCAGCTTCTTCACGTCTTCGCTCTTCTGCAGCTGCCTCCATTCTTCACTTCGACGTTTTCTTCTTCACGTCGACGTTTTTCTTCTTCACGTCGACGTTTTTCTTCTTCACGTCGACGTTTTTCGTCTTCACGCCGACGTTTTTCTTCTTCACGTCGACGTTTTTCTTCTTCACGTAGACGTTTTTCTTCTTCACGTCGACGTTTTGCTTCTTTTTCAGCTGCCTCCACTTTGCCCAAATGGATACAGTTTGAACGCTTTTTTTCTCTTTTCGCAAGGTCCATTCCTTCAGGGCTCTTGAGTGCCCTGTTTCACGCAAGACTTCCAATAGCGTCCTCTTCCACTCTTGCTGGTCTTGCATAAGCTTCATAACCATGGCGAGCATCACTTCCGACGAGTCCGATTTCCTCCCTGACGGCTCTTCCTCCTTAAGCGCTTGGGCACCTCCTTCCGAGACAGCTCCATGCTGTACAAGTACGAGTTCTCTAATTAACTCATCCTTGTTCAAGTCTTTCAGACGTTCCGTCTCCTCCGGTAGACCTGCTTCGATTCTTGCCTCACTGAGCTTATTCAACAGCTCCTCCTTAGTGGCCTTTGCAAGAATTGTTGGGGATGGGGGTGCCATTTCTTCTATCTCACAATCCAATTACACTTTACGTAAATCTTAGGCCGAGCTTACCACAAATACCGACTGCGCCATGTAAGCTTTGGAGCTTCTTGTAAGTTCTAACGGGCTGACACAGATATTCACAAAGTAAATGTAACACAAGGGATTTATAAAGATTAATATATATTTTTTTTCTTGGCCAACAGGCGTAACTATATTTCATAGTGAGACAAAAATTTCAATTAAAAAAAGACAACAAAATATACAAGTACAACAATTAAAAAATACATTGCAGAATACTAGTAAAAATAATTAAAAGGATTGTAAAACTTTGGTATATAACTTAAAAATAGGTAAAATCGTTGCTACGTCAGGGTCCTCCGACGATCTCTTCGCATATATAATTTGTTGTACTTTTGTGATGATGGCGTTGACTTTGGATTCTTCTTCTCCGCGGTAGGAGGCTAAAAAGTCTTCCCTTCCGATCTCTACTCCGAATTTCTCCTTGAGAGTTTCTGAGACAGAGTTAAGGATCTCTCGGAGCGAAGTGCAACTCCAAAAAATGTGATCTGTCGTTTCGGGGCCTTCCTTGCAAAAGCGACACATACTCCTCTGCCTTGGAAGAACTTGTCTCTCACCTCCAGAGTTCCCGAAAGGAGACGGTATTTCAACCATTTTTCCGGAGCGGAAAGATACGTGTTTTTAACCGCTTTGACACTATCTTGTGCCTCTCTTTGGATACTTCTTCTATTTAAGTAATTTTTAAATGGGCTCATTGCATCTGTTGTAAAGCTTTTTCTTATGTCAGCCGTAGAAGCAGTTGATACTTTCATTTTGAATGGTATTAAGGGTCTCTGGATATTTTATTTTTGCCGAGGATCGTTTTAAATCTGTTATCCGCCATCTTGTCGATAAGTGAGGGTGACCAACACAGATCAGCTGCTATGTCGCCAGATACTGTGTGTATATCAGGGAGACAAATACGCTGGGTTACAGGAATTTCCCATCCCAAGGAAAGTTCATACTTTGCTGCAACTTCTTTGGATGCCTCGCATATTTTATTCATCCTAGGTGAGTAAAGGGAAAGACATTTAAGGACCTTTTTAAAACTTGCACATGGATACTCGTTGGGAAAAAAATCCTTTTCTTTTAGAAATTTCTCCAAAATTAGGACCCAGGGTTCCCGTGACAACCATATTTTCCTTATCCAATAAAAGTTTTGAACTTTCCACATTCGAGACTCACAAATTACAGACTTCTGTAGTCTGTTATAAGAAATGTTCCTTTTTTTCTTCAACTCAAGTAGTGAGTTTTTCAGTTCAGATATTTCTTTGCAGGCTTCCCTATCGTAAGGGGTTATCCGAAACAGGTGAATCACAGTCGGAATTATGTATGTGTTCCAGGCAACGATTTTGTCCCACATGCACAGATTCAAGCTCCCAAAGAATTGACACGAGCGAGTTACCTTTTTGACTATTTGCTCAGTATTCTTCTGTTGAGCATTTCTCCCAATCCATGATCCTAGTAGTCTTATGCTTTCAGATTCTCGGAAGCTCGGCCAACCTTTTGCAATTAGTCCATTGTATTTGCTGATAAACTCGGTTTTTGCTTCATTGATTTTTAAGCCGGAGGTCAGTGAAAATCTTTTTAGTAGGAGCATTGTTCTTTGTACAGACTTTATTGTTTCTAAAAGGCTTCCATTCAAGACTAACGTGAGGTCGTCTGCATAGCAGAGACACTTTGAATGGGACGGTGTCGTTGGCACACCAACAATTTGGCGATCCGATTGAATTTCCTGAAGGAGTTTATCGATTCCTATGTTGAAAAGTATAGATGCCACAGGATCACCCTGCTTAACTCCTCTTCTTACAGAAAAGGAGGCTGCTACTGTTCCATAATTGATGGTTGTTTTGGAGCCAGCGAGAATGACACCGACCATCCTTATTACAAAGTCCCCGAACCCCTTCCGAAACAAAGTCTGAATTATATATTGATGAGATAATGAATTAATATATGATTAATATATATTAATCTTTTATAAATCCTTGTGTTGAGCATACACCATGCTCATGCATATAACGCTCTCATTCACTCTTGATGAGTTGTCTCATCAATATCCATCAATGGTATATCAAAAAGTTCTCAAAACAAACAAAGCCATATTTGTAATCAATATTTTAGAAATATAACTGTATGATTTCATTCGCAACTTATGAAATAGTAAGCATTTTTCAACACCACTGTATTTTTGGTTAGGGTAGTGTTGTGTCAGTTCCAATTTATTCTTCTGGTCCAGTCTTAGGACCAGTCCTATCGGTCCTTAGGACCCTAGGTCCTTGAGATATTTTTTTGTCAGTCCTTTACCTTTTCATAAAGTGTTGAAAAAGTTTTATTTAATACTTTCTAACTTCTAATAGTATATGTATATTTCTATTATAACTGGGCGTTAATTTAATTGGAACAAAAGGGGTTAATTATATTAGAAAATTTGGAACCATTATTTTCTCATAATATAGGTTTTTTCAATGTACTCATTATCTCTTTAAATGTTTTTGTAAAAATAATTCATTCACAACCCTTCCGTTTAAACCACTTTAGGTTAATTTTTAAGTATTGTCATAACATCGAATATTCATTGTTGTAATGATAACCAATATTTAATACTAATTAATGACATAAGTTAAAACATTATATTGTCATCAGCTATAACAACATAAACGACATGAAATCAGCCCACTTTGAATGTCTTCGGCATGATGAGGGTGACAGATATGAAGAAGCGAGTTGTTATGTCGACGCCTATTGTGATATTGAGTAAGAATCGTCTAGTATTTGCATGAGTACCAACATATTTTTTAACCAATCAAAGGAAACGCCAGGAAAATTTCCACACTAGGCATGAGACAGAGTTGTCATGTTGTCAACATCTCTTTGAAAATGTAACTTTCCTCATATAAACCATTTTTCCTTTTAATAGCATTAAGAGATGTTGACAACATAACGTAGATTATGAAGTAAAAAAAAACATTTTTCCTTTTCTAAGGACAGACAAAAAGGACTGGACTGGACTGAAGTCCTCGGCAATTGATAAGGACCGACACAACACTAGTTAGGGGCTTATAGAGGTTCTTATGATGATCAACAATCAATCAGATGAATAAGTTACAGGATAGTTCATAAAACATCTCCTATGCGAAACAAGAGATAATAGAAATAAGTCAATTACTTGCATAATTATGAATAAATGTTATGTTTATATAATACTTTGTGTAGTTATATCGAGTTTTTACATTGTCATCAATAAGAGGAATATATTACAAAATAATTCAGAGGAGTCTCCTATATTTTATAGACATTAAAGAACCTTGTGATAGAGAAAAAATAATTATAAACAAGTCATTGTGCTTAAGGCATAATTTCAAAATATTGCTTCAAAAAAGCCTTAATTTGAATAATATCAAATGCAGCTTGATGTGAAAAATATTTGTGTAGCAGCAAATTGCAACTTTTGTCGTAGATTAAAAGTCATAAGATCTATTAAAAGTGAATTAAAACATGATGAATCTAAATGATATAATGATTGAATATCCTTGAATTTAAAATAATGACACTATTTTATCAAAAATTGAAAGGAAATATTGATGTTTTTATAAGACAACGTTCAAAATCAAATTTCAATATAACTTAGTAAATTTAAGTGCTTCTTTGTCTATTATATATATTACATTGCACTAATGAACATATATAATCATTATTTGTATACAAATTAGTTTAACCGACAAACCATAATTATAAAGTATATATCACAGAACTTTGTTATTTTGCAAAATAGACCTTCTTTCAAGACATTTGGCTCCTGGTTTAAAGATGGAATATTCAAATCCTTATCTATATATTATTTGTATTTTTCATGAAGTAAACATATTTTAGTCCTTCATTTATAATAACTTTTTGTACAAAGTCATTTAATGTTATTTACCTTTGAAATTGCCTTAAAAGCAATTTAAAATAGATAAATATACCGGGCACCAAACAAGCCCTTTCATTTAGAAAAAGTAGGTCAGCGTCTATTAGAATTCAACATAAAGGGTATATAATACTTTTTTATAATAATTGTAACGACTACAAAGGCCAAAAAATAATTAAAAGAAAATGAGATGAGGCTAGAGGGGAAATAAGAACGATCTATGAAAAGCTTGTTTGTTATGATGTATATATATATATATATATATATATATATATATATATATATATAATATATATATATATATATATATATATATATATATATATATATATATATAGTATATATATATGTATAACTGTGTATAGTATATATAATATGACATATGTATTAACATGATAAATGTTTTTATAATAATATTCTTAAACAACTATTTAAGCTGTTATATCTATGTGAAGAGTGGCTCGGTCCGTGGTATTAATACTACTTTGGCACATCCCTAACTACATCAGTTGACTCTTCGGGGTGGTAAGGGTTATTCAGAGGAGCAAATGAACATAATATTTGTGGTAGGCGTAGCGAAGTCACGGTAAGGTAGGCAGCAAGGCTTTTAATTCCATTGTGAGTACAAAAATGGGCACTTTTCAAGAATATTGACCTAAAGGTTGAGGTTGTGCGTAAATTTTAAAGTTCCAGATGCAAAAGCTACCACCACTGTAAAAATAAGAGTAGAAAAGAAGAAAGAAAGTGGCTTCCATCATTTGAGGATGCTATTTATCGGGTGTTTATGACTTGGATGAATTTCTGTGACGAGAGAGATGGGGAAAGAGCGTGGAGGATGCCTTCAATACCATATTAAAACACATATCGGAATTTTAAAAGTACGATTAGTTTAAAATCCATATATATATATATATATATATATATATTAACTGAACTGGACGTAGTTAAGATTAATTTTAAGGGAATCCAGGAGACTTGGTTTTATATCGCTAGAGGATGTCAAGTGCCTTTTAGGAATCATCAAGGTTATTTTATGTGAGGGCATACACGCCCAAAGGAAACAGGACTTACATCATAAACTGCCGATAAAGAGCACCCTAAAATGATGAAATCCTCTTTCTTTCTTCTTTTCTTGCTCTACGGTGATAGATTTTGGAATTGGAACTTTAAATTTTATCACACAACCTCAACCAATAATCATGAAAAGCTCCCAAAAATGTATTATAGGTAGAGTTCATAATAGAACTGCAAACCCAAATAAGTTGCCGCTTTCAAAACTGTTATTATTTACATCAGCAAATAATAGCATAGCACGCCAATCAAGGTCAGAGAGAAAATTAATATTTATCTCAATTCACGACTTACAGCTCTATTGCACAACCATAAAGTTTGAAATAAATTTGGAAATTCATTTGCCCCATTGTTCACATATTCAAATCTCGAAAATGCCTCTACCATTTCTCATTGCTCTTGATATATAACAAAACGTTTGAAATGTATGTTGGTCGCAAAGGGTGGATAATTGGAAAATTAACACCAATTTGCTCTCTCTCTCTCTCTCTCTATATATATATATATATATATATATATAATAACTTTAATTTTTTGGGGTATTTAACTAAATTAATTTTCGAGATATTAAACCCTCAATTTTGACCTTAGTTATTACGCATTTTATTGAAACGCACGGTATATAGCTTGGCTGTACCTACAAAGCAAAATAAAAGTAAATCTGACTTATATATTGTTATGTGATAAATAAGTGATGTCTATTTCATTTGGAACGAAATTTCAAATGGAACTTTAAAAACGCCAAAGTGAAATGAAAATATATATTATTCATTTGCCTTAAGATATATTGCTCAGGTCTTTCATAACAGTGAATTATTTTATTGTGGTATGCAATGGAATAATGGCTGGCGATATGTTTAAGTTAACATATTGTTTTACTCATTGCAATTTAAAAAAATCAATGTTGGCTTCAGAAGGGAAAATATCCTAATGCTGAGGCCAATGAAATTAACGGTGGTTAACGTTCATGATATTCCATAAGGTCAAAAACAACCCGGTTAAATGATTGTTTTGCAATGACAACCCCTAATGAATTATATATCCACGCAATACAGATACAGCAAATTCTACTTTGATTTAGACACATATATCAACTTGCATTTTAATTATTTTTATGAAGTTTCATATGGACTTAGTTTTTATTTTGTGTATTCATAAAAATATCAGGCTTGTGAGCGTTCAGCTTTTTTTTGCGTTCAGTGTTCAAAAAAAATAGCGTTCCGTTCCAGCGTT
>CP045898.1:14478803-14503808 GCA_013387185.1 Caligus rogercresseyi
ATTGGGACGTTTCAAATCCCTTGAATCCATCCGAATGGAAAGAGAGGGTCGGTCTGATTGCTGTGGAGCTGAAAGCTTTATGGAGGACGACATTGAACTTCCCGCCTGTATCAGATCAAGCCATCCGTGCAAAACTAGAAAAGCTCCTGCAAGAGTATGACCATTGCAGAAAAAGCAAAACTTTGATTCATTGAATGAACTGTTCGATGTGACCAAGGTGAAAGGCCAATGGCTTTGCAAAAAGGATAATAACCTCTACGAACTGCAAATGCAGAGCAAAGGCCAGGTCGTTATTCTACTGGCAAACGTGCCAGTGCCCAGACCATCCACCCATCCAAGCGAAGGAATACATTGGAAGTGGATGTGTCCAATTCAGCAACTGAGTCCAGCTCAGTAGCATTAGATTCTTCTGAAACAGGTACGGACTCATGTGACACTAGTGAAGACAGTTCTATGGAAGATGAGGCTGCACCATCAACAAGCACAAGAAGTATAACCCCACTGGTGTTGCAAGGCGACTTGTTACAAGCTCAAAGCTATCGACCCACAAAGCAGCAAAGGTATGCCGTCAGCTTTCAGGTGAGGGCATCGAGATCCGGACCCAAGTCAGCCAGGAATCCACAAAGCTCTCTACAGGAGAGCTGCTGAAGTGAAGCAGCACTTGGTTAGCACACTTCATCAGGAGAAGTGGAGCTTGCACTTCGATGGTAAAAAAATCAATGGCATTGAACACCAAGCAGTGGTCCTAAAAATGAAGCAAAGGAATCAAATTGACTGTGCTTCATTGAAGGACGGTACAGCTGCAACCATTGCAAAAGGCTCCAGGATGTCTTGCAGGAGTTCAACTTGTGGGGATCAATTCTGATGATAATTGCCGACACGACAAGCGTCAACACCGGGAAGAAGTCTGGTGTTGTCATTCGGCTGCAGCAGATGTTTGAAAAGAATGGGAGCCCCAGACCCAAGTTTATCAGTTGTCAGCACCATGTGCTCGATCGCATCCTCCGTATTGTCATGGACGATGAGCTCCATGACTCAACCAAACCCCAGATATTGAGTACTTCTTTGTGAAGGACTTGGTGCGCAAGTATGACCAATTGAAGGCAGCTTTCAGCAATGGAAAAGCTGAGATCAAGGAAACAGGCGGTTGAGAGACGACATGAAATTTCTGTATCACCTTACTCGTGTCTTCCGACACTTCACTGAGAAAGATGAGGTCCCTTTTGTTAACTTTCAGCAGATTCCTAACATCAGCAATGCACGCTGGAACTCTCGTGCCATTCTAGCCCTCCTTGCATTCATTCTGATGCCTGAAACTCGAACCAGGCTGCGTAAAATCTGTTCATTTATTTCTTACCCATGGGCCGGCCATTGGTTTAGCAACCAATTGTTCCGCGATGAGGATTTCGAAGAACTATCATCTGCTCTGGATGGATACCCAAAGGTCTCAAATGCTTAGAAACCCACTGGAAAAGAGATGAATCGCCCATCAATATTGCCCGAAGCAACCAATGCTGCGAGCGTGCGATCAAAGTTATGCAGGACTTGGACGAGTCCTGCTGCAACAAGGACAACCCCCCCTGAGATTCGTCCTTTCCAATGACATTAATGTGACCAATTGACATTGACCAATTGTTTTCTGTCCCTTTATACTGCTATACAATAGTATACATATCATTCTTTAAAGTTTTTGTTTAAACTGGAATATGTTTCATTTGACTTCAAGAACTGGTCAAAAAGCTCTTAATTAAATTATTTAAAATAATTTTGTGCGTGAGGTTTTTCATCAAATAAACTTAAAAAATAGATTTTATTTAATCTTTCATAAAGTTCATCATATGATGACACAGGAATATGAGGTTGTAAAAAAGTTTCACACATTGTACATATTTTAAAACCGGCTCCTTACGCTCAGGATAAGAGTAAATGTTTGTAACTTTCATCATATTTAGCTATAAATCTTCTGTGATTTAAAAAAAATGATTGCATAATTAAAAAAATTGAAGTTAACAAGTCAGTATTTAAAAAAATATATCCTAAAGAATATCCTTAAGCACGATAAAACATATAATTTGGCGGAAGAGAAAAACATACTAAGTGCAAAGTATTTTAATCTCTGCTGCCAAATTATATCGCCTAAATATTTAAGGATATATTTATGGTATTTTTGCATACGGACCAGTACACTTCACCTTTTTTATTTTGTAATCATTTTTTGAACTTCCTCAATTCCTTCCTCGAGAGTTTCGATACAACACTCTCATTGGATTCAAACTCTCGAGTAAGGAACCGCTGACAAGACTTGTGTTAACTGCTCAATATGCAAACACTTGAATTGAAGATACCCGGAGTAAAGCCGGAATCGTGGAACAATACCTTCGGCTTGGTATCCTACATGATACCTTCTTCGAGCCGTCACCTCATCGTTCTGAAGAAAATAGTCAATTATTCTTTCATTTTATAACCCGCTATCATTTCTAAAAATTATGTTGAATATTATTGTTGTTAAGTTGAGTTTTGTTCATTTTAAGTAAAGTAATTTAAACTATAATGATTAATTATGCCTTTTATGCAACTAATGATTATTTTTTTATGTATCTACTTTTGTGCTATATAATTTCAAATAAACCTCTACAAAAATATTAATACTCAAAGCTAACAACAGAGTTTACATATATAATTAACGAATGACTAAAAAATATTTTTTTTTGTCATCTGCTGGTTACATGCAACAAAACAAAACATGTATATACATGAAGAAGAAGGAAAAAGGACCAGGAAGTTCAAGATGCATATAAAAAGTGCAATCTGGACATTACTTCCACATGATTTTCCTGCTTTATACGTGCATGTTAATACCTAAGACATTATAGTTTAAAGGAGTGTAGAAAATAAGGAATTATTTGTCTGATTTAACTTTTTTGGCCAACTGAAAACCAAATGCCAATTTTCGTGAATGATCATAATCAATTATTCGTGGTTTCAATATGTTAATTGGTTAGTAACAACCAAAATATTATGTGTTTTGTATAATATTTGTAAGTGAATACAGTTTCCCTTGTATCAGCAATTTGGAAATTCCGTATTTAAAAAAGAAGTATTGATATAGAGCTTCCTTTCAAAACCTATTTGTGAATGTCAGTTAGATACAATTATATACTTTTATATGCAAATGATTTTAAATCTGGCTGATAATGTGCTGTAAACTATACACTTTACGAGATTAATATAATATACCAGACCGACTCAGCCCCCCTGGGTTTTTCCTTTAAACCAGGATTTGTTCTGAATTAACAGACAAGAATCAGAGATCGACTTCTTCCGGTAATAATGATAACACTATGCAACAAAAAATGACTTTTGTCTTGCCAACGCAAAAAACAATGAATCTAGTAATTTAGAGAATGGGGATTACAGATATATGATTATTTAGTCGTGATATTGTTTTTTCTGGCCACAATTCAAAACTTTAAAATTTTCATGTTTTAGGCCATGGTACATACGGATCTATGATTTTCAGGGACAAGACAGCAATTAACATTATGCATTACCAATACAATTTCAAAGAAAGATCCATAAATCTATTGGTAAGTAATATTTCAAAACTCTGATTATGTAATGAGATAATGCATTATAGTCGTAAAAATGGGACATAACGGACACTTTCACGTATGATAGATATATCACTCATGGACAATTTTTTCAGCTGCAAAGTTATATTTACATACGTTCCAGGCTTTAGAATAGCATCGAGACCATTAGAACCATTAAAAACGACTTTATTATCGAATAATTGAGAAAAAACATTAGGCACCTATGCTCCTCATATCTATGATCATCGTGTAAAGGTTTCGTAGATTTTAAAATTTTCTTCGTTCCGTAACAAAAGGATTAATATCAATATATATATATACATTTGCATGTATTCTACCTCAGTAGTACATGTCCTTAAAATTAAAACAATAAATTTTTATTAAGGGAAAATATAAATACAAAAATATTCATATTTGAAAATTATATCAAAATAAGTATTTAGTATAAGTATATTGATATTAATCCTTTTGTTACGGAACAAAGAAAATTTATCAATCCACGAAACCTTATATATGATCATCGTTCTAAAGGTTTCGTGGATTGTTAAAATTTTCTTCGTTCCGTAACAAAGGATTACTATCAATATTATATAGGTTATAGGCGTACTCGACGGGCCCGCTTGGCATTTTCCGTATTTGCAGTTAGCGCTGCTGCATTGAACTCTTTTGCATCAGGATGTTCTTGTCTGCGGTGGTTTCGCTGGGATTGTACCTAGGAAGGATTTTCTTACCAAGGAAGAAAAATTATAAATGATTCATACTATTCAGAAATTTCATTCGTTTCGTTTCCTTACAATATTACTTTGCAAATCTATCCTTTGAAGTCAACTATGTTTTTTATGATCGTTTGTAACTGCAAGGTCCTAGGAATAATAAAGGAGCTCTTGATTCTAGTACTAACAAAAGTGACGTCACTTGATTAGCACGCAGTCACAGTCAATTAGAATTGGAATTTGTATAATTATATGCGTCTTCGAGAACCTCCAAATCTCTATAAGGTCCTGAAAACTGCAAATTTTCTTACTGTCAGCAGCTGATGATCTCAACCGGATGTTAGTCGCCAATTATTGCTTCTCTTGACAAAGCGGTTCCTTAATGAAATCTTAGAAAATAGCTTGAACGTATATGCGTAAATAAGAGAATTTGAATTGATATGTTACCAAACTGTATGTTTGTCCTGGTCTTACCATTGTTTTACCATTTTGGCCCAGATATAAGGTCTAAGACACGAAATTTGCAAGTTATACACGTTTAATTTATGTATATTGTAATTTGCTTTGAACTGGGATTACGTGCTAACCATTGACGTCACTTGTTCATAGATATAAAATATAGTTTGCTTCATAAGTGGACTTTAAGCGATAAAAAATATTAATAACAGGGGGTAAAAGCCCAGGGGGCTATTTCGGGGGGTGGTAGTCCTGTTAAGAGTTAAATTTTAAGACATTGAAGACTGGCACTCGGATGGAATAACTTGTTATGTTAATTGAATAGAATATCTCTTACCAAAGACGTAAATATTTCATTTGACCTAATATTTTTTTATTTAAAGTCAACAAATTCATTCAAGTAAGAGATATAATACTCTGAAATGAGGGAATTTTTACAGAAAAAAATATCGTAAGTCAAGTTACCCGACTCGAACTTTTATGGCAAGATAGAGTAAATAAAAATTAACTTCCATGGTAGAAAATCCTTCCTAAGTACAAATCCCAGGCGAAAACGCCGCACGACAAGAATACCCTCATGCAAAAGAGTTCATGCAGGAACGCTAACTGCAAATGCGGAAAATGCAAAGGCGCCGTCGAGTTACGCCTGACACGATTATATATACATTTGCATGTATTCTACCTCATAAGTTACATGTCCTTAAAATAAAACAATAAATTTTTATTAATGGGAAAATATAAATACAAAAATATTCATATTGAAAAATTATATTCGAAATAAGTATTTAGTATAAATATATTGATATTAATCCTTTTGTTACGGAACGAAGAAAATTTTAAACAATCCACAAACCTTTAGAATGATGATCATAGATGAGGAGCCATAGGTGCCTAATGATTTTTGCTCAACTACTCGATAATAAAGTCGTTTTAATGGTTCTATGGTCTCGATGGCTATCTAAATCCTGGAACGTATGTAAATATAATTTGTGCAGCTGAAAAATTGTCCATGAGTGATATATCTATTATAACGTGAAAGTGTCCGTTTTGTCCCATTTTTTACGACTATAATGCAATTAGATTTCATTACTAATCAGTGTTTGGAAATATTACTTTATCAATAGATTTATTGGATCTTTCTTCGAAATTGTATTGGTAATGCATTATTGTTAATTGCTGCCTTGTCCTGAAAATCATAGATCCGTATGTACCATTGACCTAAACATGAAAATTTTAAAATTTTAATTGTGGCCAGATAAACAAATTTCATCGTTCGAAATAGGAATTTATCATTGCGGACTCCATAGAATCAATTATGAAAGTTTTGGCCGTTGGCAATTTTTTTTTGCATAGTGTAATAGGTCCTGAAAGCACTTACTCGTTGCCCTTTGTTGGTGTGAGAGTTTGATGAAGGACGAGAGAACTGGATAACGTCAATGAGTTCGAAATATTTCCTGTGACATTAGATGGTACTAGAAAGCATCTCATCAGTGCTCATTAGAGAGTTCCGTTCGTTCAGATTGGGTAAAATCTTTGGTTATGATTTATAATTGTAAATGGACATTTCAGGGTCATATGTATATGAAATACGTTCTGATTATTGATTGATATGGATATTATAAATACTTTTATATATTTTTATATTCATTCATTGCAAAAGCTGTAAAGAATCCATTTATTCTGGACAGGCCTCAAATGAACTAGGAGTCATTTTCACGCGATTTCTAAATCAACATGCCTATATACAAGACAATTTTATTTTTATTCCCAGCAATAGTGGGTTTTGGACCATGGTATATTGAATTTAAGGTATTTTTTTCATGTTTTCAAGGATAGAAAAAGTCAGTAATCTTATTATTATTATTATTTCGGCATCATCAAAAATGCATATTAGTGCTATTCTTCCCGCTTGCCAGTGGGGTTTAATGACGTCACACCGGCGAGCAAAAAGTCAGCTCTGTTGGCAATATGGGCCTACCATGCATTTAATTTAACTGGGTAACTTTTATGGTACAAATTGTATGGAATAAGAACAAAATATTCATCAGATATGATGTTCATATCCCAATAATATATTATTATTATTTATTTTGTTTTTATTAAAATTGTAATATATATTTATACATAAAATACAATATAAAAGAGTAGGTACAATTACGTAACAAATACATAAATAAACATTATTGTATAAAATTAATCTACCTAAAAAGCCAAACTCAACAAAACAGAAATAATATGCAATATAAAACAAAATCTATACGCGGATGATATAACCTTAATGGTCGAAGGAAATTCCGAAAAACAAATTATAAAACGAGTGGAAATTCTTTTAGCTTTAAAAAAAATTTCATAAGATGCCTGGAATGGAAATTAATTACGAAAAAACTGCTATACTCCCATAGGCTGCTGGACTCCTGCAGAACAAATAAACATCGGAAGATGCAGAACTGTAAAAACAGTGAAGATACTTGGGGTGGAATGGAATAACAACGGACCCGCGCTGGCCAATTTTCAAATTTAAATAAACAAGCAATTATATGGTGCCAAGGATGGAGAGGTCTAAACCTACAAAAAAGAATAGACTTTTACAACACAAACCTTATTTCTCATATGGTTTATATGGCAACGGCTTCTCCTACAATTGGGGAACTACTCATGAAGGAAGAGGAAAATTGGTTGGAGGCTTTATTCTCCCGCCGGTACATTCCTGCCTTGAAACGACGACGATCTCAACTGGAGGTGGACTGGTGCTTATAAATAATATAATACCCAAAATTTATAAAAAATATTTGCAGAGTTAGTATCAGTTTATAAAGGTGAATGGAGAGAACACGTGGCATCTTCGGGGGTGTATATGACGCTTTTATTCGGAACGGACATCTCGAATAATGTAGTTTCCCAATTTTCGAGAGATTGGGCCGCTGCACAAAGAATATTATGGAAACAGTCTCCAATATACAATAATAACAGCACTTTGGATATTATTCACCAAAACAGGGGCAAGGAACCTTTTTTTAAAAACCTTTGTCCGCCTGAAGAATTGGAGAGTATGGCTCTTCGAGATAATATTTATACTTTGCATGATTTGGGCGATGACTCTGTTTTTAAAACTGGCCGCTTTTTATTCCCTCTCCAAAGAGATGCTAAAAGACATATGCCTCTTTTACCATGGTTTTTAAAATTCCGTGATCAAGATTTTAATTCACACTCTGCAAATTTGATAGCGGATGAACATCTCAAGAGCTTGAAGTTACCGCAAGAATGGAAAACAAGAATTCTGCTGTCCATGATGGGCATCAACGACGGAAAAAAATTTACAGCCCAATTACAAATATCGGCAAGCTTAATTACATTCTCATCACATTGCAAGGATTGCGGACGTATGTACAACAACATTAGCCATGCATTTAGTGACTGCCCAGCTTTGATTATTATAAAGAATTTTTTAGAAATGAATTGTACATATATCACTAATTTTAAAGCCGAATACCTAAGAGGATACATTCTCTTTGGCATTACAACGCATGAAAATAATTGTCAAGTTGAAGAACGTGCAATAAGCGCCGCATTGAGGAACTGCAAGGCCTATACAGCTCAAAACCTTTCAGATAACGCGTTAACTCAAGAACATAAGCTGAGAGCTATCTTTATTGGAGCGGCTGCCAGATATTTGGCATTATCTTTGAGGATCCCCAATGTCAACAGCCAAGAATGGACCCCAGCAGCTGCAGTAATTAAATATGTTCCACGCCTCTCGCCCATCTACGCCAAATCTCTACAGTTTATTGTAAAAAAATATAAGAAATTCAAGACTTCAAAGACAATTTAGATTTATCTGATATATGTTTTTTGTTTATTTCTGTAGGATTGATTTTAGTTGTTTTTTATGATTATCTTTTTTTAGATGAATTATATGATTTTGAAGTTTTAGGTCTTAAAAAGGAAATTAATTTTAACTATAATGTTTATTTATGTTTTTATAAAACACAATTTTTCCTTTTATATTTTTCCTTTATATATTACATATAGTGTATTTTTGTTCTATTTGTATATATAATTTGTTTTAATAAAGACCTTGTTGATGAGAAAAAAAAACTATAAAAAAAACAAATCATAAGGGCTATAAAAAGGGTGATATTGAAGGACTATCTTCTTCAGCAATATATTTTTAATTTGCTTCATCTCATAAGAGAATAATATTAATGAGTAATGTTTATTCATTAATTAAAACAATTAAGGCCACGTCAGTTGGGATTAAATTAAATATGGGTATAAAAGGAAATGCATTTAAACTAATTATCTAATATTGAGTCAAAATATACTGTGAATGTTGTACTTAATAATAAAAACTACTCACAAATGAATGATGCTTCGAATGCGCAATAAGTAAATATATTAAATACTAAGGCTAAAAATAGATGTATTTAGATACTATTGGTAATACAATTTAACAGAAGAAGGAGTTGATGATTATATTAGAACGGACTTGCTTATAATCTTTGTCGAGGGTTTGTACTTTGTTACAAATTTAGTCGCTCACTTTTAGGGCCAGTCCTTCTATAAGACTGTTAAATTGTACCTTATTCCTCCGGATCATTCTGCAGTTCAAATACTAAGAGGAGACCCACAAAGTACGGATACCATTTTAATATTTATTTGAATCTTTCTACAGGGTGCAATTATATTTGATTGACCTTTTTAACGCTGTGTTCAATCAATATATTGATGGCATTAAAAAGATACACATTTCAAACTTTCAGAGGAAGACTATTTAAGATTTATCAAGTTAATGATTTAAAATAATCGCCGCTGGCCTCCAATATATCCTCAATAGTGATTGCGCCCTGTACGTGACGTCATCATATTATATATTCAGTATTTTTTCATTATTTACTTTTTCGTTATAGTATGTATTTGGTCAAATTGGTTCTCAACACTGACAATAGTGTTTTTTCAGGCTTGTGAATGGAACGTAAAATTGAACGGTGTTCAGCTGAACGCACGTTCAATGAACGGAACGCTGAACAGAACGCAACTTGTTTTTCAACGCTGAACGAAAAAAAAAGAGTTTTGCGTTCAGCGTTCAATTTTTCCAAAAAAATTCGATGTATTTTCTTCTGGTTTATAAACAAGATGATGAATATTATGGGAAGAACTTATAAACTACTCTCCCAAGATCTCTCTATAGAATAGTGAAGCACTTTTTTTATTTTAAAGGAATTTTTCGAAATACTCTTTTCTAAAACGTCGTCACTTTGTTTGGAGATTCTGTTCCAAAAAAACGTCGTCACTCTTTTTGGAATTTCTTTTCTAAAAAAGACCCTCTTATGTTGTGAATATAAACGTTCTGCGGACCCCAGGTTGAGAACCCCTGGGTTAGATCCAGTCAACAAATTTATATCATTTGAAAATCGTTTCGGGCTTATTTTATTATAAAAACCTAAATAGTACTTCCATTTTTCAAAATTACACAATGTTATTTTTTTGAAATATTTGAACGCTGAACGGAACGCTATTTTTTTTCGAACGCTGAATGTAAAAAAGCTGAACGCTCACAAGCCTGGTTTTTTGAGTATGTATCGTCGGATACGAAGTTTAAAATTGGGGTTCATTTACACCTGCAACACAAATGACTGCACAAGGCTCTTTGGAAAAAACCCAATTAAGTACAGTAAAACCTGTCACTATCGGTCATTCAAGGGAAAACAAAAAGTTTCCGTTAAAAACAGGTGTCCGCTAGTCACATATGGTTTTTGGACTATTTTTTTCTTCTGTGGGAGAAATTTGAATGATTGCTATGAGGAAATGACCGCTATGAACAAAATATGTTTGTGCCTAGAATAAGTTCCATAACAAACCCATATCTTTTGCCAGGCTTACACATATTGGATATCTTAAGCTTTGATTCCGATATTTCTCACTCCTATTAATGAAGAGACGCAATCTATACATAATTGATTTACTTTTTTGAAATGTCATTTCTGGCATTTTATTTGAATTAATTTGCTTAATCTTTTTGTTGTCTCAATATCTATGAGTATAATCTAAAAATGTGAGCTATCCTTGTAGAAGTTTGTAATCATCCATATATCTTGCCTATTGGACTTAGATGGAAAGTGATTGTTGATAAACAACTGTATTGACCTTGATTACATTCCAATATTTTGAATATGTTTGGTGTGTTGAATATATAATAATTATTATTGCAAAAAATATGTTTATTACATAATGGTTTTAATATATAGTAACTTTTTGTATTTAAGCGCCCATACTTCTCCCATGTATTTAATTTAATCTAGTTACAAAGTTAGTTAAAAAAATAGTCTTCAATTACCTATATAGCATTGTTTTTCAATACTAATTAAATTTTTTAATCAAAGAGAAGAGCAAAATTAAACATATTTATATATATATAAATATATATAAATATCTAATATATATATATATAAATACATATATATATATATATATATATATATATATATATATATATATATATATATATATATATATATATATATATATATATATATATATATATAGTGTAAGAACAGATTGAGTCATAAAAATAGAAACCTAAGTAGGCAGATTGGTTTGAATTATTCTGCCCTATAAGTTTGAAAACATAACTAATAATGATTAATTGATCCATCAAATGTAATTTTATATTCAAATACTTTTTTATACAAAAACAACAATGAAAAATCTTACTTACATATTACAATATTAAATTGTTCCAATCATATTGTAATTCTTCGTTTATCCATGATATCTATTCGAATTTAAATCACACTCATTCATATGTTATAATTTGATAGTTTATGTATAGTACAAATGCATTGATATTTGGTCGTAAATTGATCACCTTTTTAAATTATATCTATACTCTGTTCAATTCAGTATTTTAGTAGGTTACATTCTTGAAAATATATTATACTAGCGATATTACCCGGCGCTGCCCGGGATTTTCCAACTTGACAATAGTCTGGATGAAAAAAAATCACACCAATAATTTTAGTGATGTCATCGCGTGTGACTTTTCATTTTAAAATCAGTTTCTTAAAAAGTTATCATTGGGTTTTCATTGCCATTTTTCCGTTTTATATTTCCTTAAGGCTGGTTATTTAAACATCGTAAAAAGAAGATGAATAATTAGTGATGTCATCGCATGTGACTTTTCATATTAAAATAAGTTCCTTCAACAGTGGTCATTGGGTCTTCCTTACCATTTTTCCGTTTTGTATTCCTTAAGGCTGGGAATTTAAACATCGTAAAATGAAGAAATCACACAATAATTTCACTGATGTCATCGCTTTTCTTTTCACATTCAAATCAGTTCCTTCAACAGGTGTCATTGGGTCAGGCTTCATTTTGCATTTTATAATTTAAAAACCACTTATGCAGTAAAAAGTCTCCCTAGAGGTTACATTAGATTCATAAAGTTAATAAGCACCCCCTAGGGAGCAAAAAAGAACTAACATTATAACCAACTCCTATGCTATATATATGTAGCATATGTACTTATGAAATAATGCTTACAAATAAACTTTTTTGTTTTCATCCAATTTTAAAATTTCTTCACATTTGCACTATACTTCCCAATTGGGAACAACTATATTAACAAAAATAAAAAATAAAAATGCCAAAATCATGAGGAACCCCCTTAAGTTTTTTGAAAAAATCAGTTTTTTGGGTTTTCTGAAAAAATATAAAACAATAGAGAAGAACTTTTTTATAATGTATTGCCAGGCTTTTTAAGCTCCTTCTTATGAACTCAAGTTGAAATCTGTGAGTTCCCCAGGAGCGGAGAAAACAAACCTTTTCCATTTTGCCAGTTTTTATGCCAAAACTCAAAAAATTATTAACTAAAATTCATTTATATCCGACACGAACGTTTTAGAAATGCAAAACTCTATAGATACTATTTTATAACTTGATGCAATCAACTCAGCAGACAACCCAAAGAAGGCCCTCCAGAATTTAGGATTTCAAAAATATTCCGCTTCGTCCATGAAATTCGACCTAATATTCAATCCCGGATTTGAGGCTCTTAATGACCTCGGATCCGGATACTGATAACATCAAAGTTGCTCCCTTTGTGAAGCTGAATATGATTGTTCAAAAGTATATTGCGAAAACTTGCAAATTGAAAAAAATCCGGATCCCGGCCCAAATATGTCGGAGGCCGGACATTGACTTAACCAACCTAGGCTTATTTTGCAAGGCCTTCGTTTCGTATGTTTGTTTTGAACTTTTTTCGCATTAAAAAGTCGTCCCAGAGGTTTTCTTGAATTTCCCCGACAGGCCGGTCCGGTTTTTCCGGGAAATTTCTTTTGGACCCGATTGTAAACTCTATTCTTGATGTACTTTTAGAGTAGCGTTTTTTTCGAATGGGAAAGAATCAAAAGTTAGGAAATGACATAATCCGGTCCGGGAGTTTCTGGATCCGGAATTTTTTCCGGATCTAGGTTCTTTGAGTAGAGATGCAGATAACTTTTAGTTTGCGTTCTGTCTCTAAAACATCTCACTTACAAACTATGGACAACCAAAATTTTCAAGCCTTTTTCAGGTGTCAAACGAATTTTCCGGGAAACACTCAATAAAACAAAAACACGTCTTAGTACCTCAGTCTTATCCACAGAAAATTTGGGCAAAATCTAAACTTGCAAATTTTAAAAAATCAACAAAAAACGTTTTGGCGAATAAAATAAGCATGTCGATGACGAATTTTCCGGGAGTTGACAACCCCACTAAAACACTCCCTGAGCTCCCAAAACTATTCACTGAAAATTTGTCAAGATCTAATGACCCGTTCGGGAGATACAGGGAAACGAACGAACGAACGCACTAACGAACGCACAAACGAACGAACGGAATTCTTTTTTTATAAGTATAGATGATGTCTTTGAGTTTATCATTTTTGTCGTTCGTTCGGCGGTCCGTTCCACAATAATATTTCCAGTTTTCGGGGGGGGGGGGGTTAGAAACCAAATTAGTTAATTGAAGTGTTAAACCAGAATCTTGATATCTCAAAAATAAATTTAAATATTTTATGTGAATGAATAGTTATAAAAGAAAACTCCGAAGATGGAAGGACTATTTTCTAAAGTTATATTGATTTAATATCTAATAAAGAAATGAAATTTAGTGCCTGAAAAATTTCCAAAATATCATAAAATTACTTTGAACAGTAATCAACATTTACATAAACCCCAAGAGACTACGATTTATTGTTGAGAACTTTATCCCTTAATAATCCTTTTAGACCTTAGAATTAAAAATCGAATAATGGAACCGTCAGATAATTTTTATCGTTCTGCTCCGCATTCTGTTCTAATAGCTCTAGTTCAATTCAGCGTTCCGAGGAAAAGCATTCAATTTTCCCCGTTGAAAACATAGGTTACGTGATAAGAATTTGTATTTTGTTCCGTTTTTCACAACTATAGTTCTAGAAATATTATAAAGGAAAATAAAGCTAACCTTTTATGAATCAATTTAGCTACATAGTAATCATACAGATAATATTTTATTTTTTCCCTCATGTTCGTTTATTACAAAAAGAAATAAATCCGTAAAAACGAGAGGAAATGCGTATAAAAATATAATTTAACTTAAAATAATAAGTAAATTAATAATACAAATAATATTTTTTCTGAAACAACATAATATGTTTTTACTACAAATAAAGTACACATGAGTGATGACCAGGGCTGTTCAAATTTGGAACAAAAACAATACCGTATATGCCCAGAAATATGCGGGGAAAAATGACTAAATATGCGAACAAATATGCAAAAAAGGTTAAATAAGCAAAAAAAAAGTTTATATGTTGAAAAATAATGTATATTCTAAATTAATAACAATTATGTCATGTGATCATTGTTTCACTGAGAATGAGCATATCTTTTACATGCCTCTCTGTCAAACTGGTTCGCTGGTCAGACAAAAAAGACTTTAGTTTGGAGAAGCCCTTTCGCAGTCCACAGAGGTAATTGGAGCACACGAGAAGAGGAACGGCAATTTGGGATCATCTTTGAGCTCCAATGTCTCTGTCTTCAGAATTCTGGAGAAGAATTTATTTTTTTCGGAGTCCGGATTCTTCTCAAGGGCACTCTTCAACTTGCTGGGAAAGGGCTCAACGGTCAGCTGCATCTGCACCATCTCAAGGATTCCAATGTTCTCCGTCAGTGGAAAGCGCTCTTGCAGGCTTGAAATGTCGCGTACCAGTTGAGTAAACTTGCCCTTGATGAATACCAGCTGACCCAGTAGTTTTGGGTCCTGAACAGTTTCTTGGCTTTGACGATTGCCAAGCTGTCGTCATTGAGTGATTCTATGAAGTGTCCAATCCCCTTGAAATGATCGCTCGGGCCGTTCAAAAAACAGCCAGGACCCGGACCGGGCTGGGTACCCGGTCGTTTCCTGATATATATATATAATCAGGCTTGTGAGCGATCAGGAAAAAAAAATAGCGATCCGATCAAAATAGCGATCAGAAATTCTTTGCGATATAGCGATATAACGATCAGAGATTTTTCCGATCAGCTATCCGATCAATTTAATTGCGATCAACAAAAAAATTACCTATGTAATACTAGTTGTAACTAATTTTTTTAATGTATATACGTCAAACCTTTATAAGTATTCATCTTTATATGGCAGTTCAAAGCACCCACCAAAATTTACCCCCAGATAAATTAAGTATTATACCGATATAAGCATACCTTTTCAATGAGCAATTGACACACCATGTTTAACCAATTTTCTTTATTTACAATATTTGACTATATCAAAAATTAAGTACAAATAGGAAAAATATAAGTTTGCACAGATCATTTTTCATTTGCCTCTTTATTAGACATAAGTAAAAGTTGCTTCTCAAAATTTTCGTCCCCCTTTCTCTGTCTAGTCCTCCTCAGAATCCGCTTGGCCTTGGAGAATAAACGTCGCTGCTGGAACTACTGGGAAGCACGACAGTATATTTATGAAAGACCTTTTTCACCCTCCGGTAGGCTAATATCATGTCCAGCCTTCCGAGTCATCAGCCAAGTACCGCTCTACTTCTTGTTTAGCTGTGTCCAACCTTTTACCATAACAGGACAATCACCCCTGGACTAGCACCCCCCCGTGCCAATCACCCCCGGGCATTTACCCCCCGTTAGTAATATTTTTTATCCCTTAAAGTCCACTTATGAAGTTAAATATGCCCGGGGGGTGTTAGTCCAGGGGGTGATTGTCGGGGGTGCTAGTCCGGGAGGTGATGCCCTAGAATCCCTTTTTACGACGTTTAGAAAAAAAATACATCTTGCTCAACGTCTTGAGACAGCTGGCTGGATAACTGGTCATCAAACGAGGCAGTCTCTTCAAGAAGAAATCTTTTGGCTCTTTGTTGAATTTTTTCATTGAGAAATGTAACTTTGAATTTAGGGAGATAGCTAAAGAAGGTCGTAGATTGATTACTTTATTCCAAGGTTTCTGTAGGATATTATAATCCTTTTTCAGTTTCAAGAGATGCCAGAATAAATGTTTCCCATAGCCTATGAGCTCCAAAACAACGACTTCTCCATAGGCGTCTGTCTGTATATTTTAAGACACAAATATCAGAATGATTGTTTCTCATAGCCTCGAAAAAAGGTAGAAATCCTTCCTAGGTACAATCCCAGGCGAAACCGCCGCCCGACAAGGAATACCCTCATGCAAAGAGTTCAATGCAGGAACGCTAACTGCAAATGCGGAAAATGCAAAGGCGTGCCCGTCGAGTACGCCTGACACGGAGTTCCAACACTCTGGCTCCACAATTGAAATATGTCTGCATATTTAAGACAGGAGATGCCAGAATAAATGTTTCTCATAGCCTATGAGCTCCAAAACAATGACTTCTCCATAGACGCATGTCTGTATATTTTAGGACAAAAAATATATCAGGATAGCACAAACTGGCTTTTTTCCATTAGTGGCTTTCAGTATTTTGTGTTTTTAGTAAACAAATATTATCGTGGGAATGGTTTTTGGTCAATGTGACTGCTAGTTAGTTTTAAGAAATTAGGGTTGTCTCAAAAATCCTTATACAAACATTTTTTCTTTTTCAGTTATTTTATACAAATTGATCGGATCGTATTTTTTAGTGATTTTCTTACGATCAAAAGATATAAAGATCAGGACCTTTTGCGATACTCCGATCAGCGATCAAATATCGCTATATCGCTATTGATCGCCGATCAGAAAAAACTCGATCAAACAAGCCTGATATATATATATATTTATATATATATATATATATATATATATATATATATATATATATATATATATATACAGAGTCCCCCGATGAAATTGGTGCAAAAACTCTTTCTCACAAAAAAATCAATAACTATGTTATTCAGAGAGATATTTATTTCAAATAAAGTGCATTTAAAAGGTGAGGCTATCTTTTATAGGATTATTTAAAATAATCTCCCTCAGCGTCAATAACTTTCTGTATGCGGCCCCTGAAAGCGGCGCAGTCCCTCTTCAACATCTCCCTGTCCATGATACCATCTCCTTCTTGATGGAGGTGATGAGGAGGCCTTCTTGCTGTGAGCACGTCTATTAGTCCGTCCTTCAAGTTAGCTCCAGACAAAATAATACATTGATTAAGGTCTGGGCTGCTGGGAGGCCACATCACCTTCCTTGTTCTTGTTTGCAGGGGTTAAGATCTGACCCATTTACATCCTATACGATCTGCAACGCAAATCTTCTTTCACACTATTTGAATTGTTGTTTCCCTAACCTCTAGCTCTTCAGCAATTGACGATAAAGAGCGGGTGGGGTGTTCATCGATGATCTCCTGGCCTTGTTCACAAAGTCCATGTCCCTGACCTTTCTTGTGGACAAATCCGGCCTAGGCGACCTACTATTCACTTTACGTGGATTTTTGCATCAGTCTTTGGGACGCTTCTTAGAGGCATAGAAGTCAACCTTGATAGCTCAGAGTTGGATATCATGCCCTTCATGGCTAACCAAGATTGCCACCTCGGTGCATCTCCATTCTTACTCGCTGAAACAATCTCCTCCAGATTGCTGTATACGTACCTCATGGTGCTTTGAATCAACTGCTGTATAGCTTAACCCAGTAGCTCTCTACTGGTATAACTACCGGCCTGCTATCTATCTAAATGACTAAGTTACACAAATTTTAATTTTGCGCCAATTTCATCGGGAGACCCTGTATATATATATATATATATATTATATATATATATATATATATATATATATATATTATTAGGGTTGTTCTTATTTTTCAAATGTTTGAAATGTTAGCAACATTGTGGATTTTCTGTTTCTTGGTGATAAAAGAAGACGACATACAAAGTTTGAACAAAATCGGTCAACATTACGAGGTCGCGCAACGAGGTCAAAGTTTTAAAAATTTAGTAAAAATATAGTTTTCCGCAAATTTCTTCAAAATGGTGGACGTTACAGACTTCAATAATTATTATTAATTTAAAGGAAATCTAATTTACTACCAGACGTATGTTTGATGTTTTTTAATAAAACAAAGTTTTCAGTAAAAACAAAGCAAAAAATGGAGTGTGTATTGTTAGCTTATTTCATAGCTTTTTTGTATCAATTAACTTCACTCGCCTGTAGAAGATGACTTGTTCGCTTCAGAGTAAAATAGTACTTTTAAGTTTAGTAAACTTTAGATGATAAATCCAAAAATGACCTTGGTTGCATTCTATCAATTCAGAATTCAGTACAATCTGAGTTTACATCATATGATTCAGAGCCTGTATTGACCTATAAGAAATCGATTATGAAAAAAATAAAAAATAATGTGTTTCTTAGATTTGCGTCAAGGTATCCTCTCAAAATTTTACTTTGTCTCTGACGCATTTATAATCCATTATATGCGTCATTTTGTACGCGAGATAGGCTTTTTTAATGTACATATAACTCTCTACTTATTAAATTGACATGATTTAGTATACCAAAATATTAAAGCTGGTTAACCAAGCTTTCATTTGATATGTTTGGTGTTCTAAAAATCGCTATACTTTAAGAGATATAAGCAAATACGTACTCTCCCCCAAAAATTGATCTTTTGATATGAGAATATACGATTACCATCTGGTAACTGCTGTTAGTGTTACCTGGATAGGAAGAAAAAAAGAAGGAGAGAAGTGAGGCAAAATACTCCCTCCCTTCTCTTTCTCTTTCTATCCAGGTAACACTAACAGCATTACCAGATGGTAATCGTATATTCTCATATCAAAAGATCAATTTTTGGGGGAGAGTACGTATTTGCTTATATCTCTTAAAGTATAGCGATTTTTAGAACACCAAACATATCAAATGAAAGCTTGGTAACCAGCTTTAATATTTTGGTATACTAAATCATGTCAATTTAATAAGTAGAGAGTTATATGTACATTAAAAAAAGCCTATCTCGCGTACAAAATGACGCATATAATGGATTATAAATGCGTCAGAGACAAAGTAAAATTTTGAGAGGATACCTTGACGCAAATCTAAGAAACACATTATTTTTTATTTTTTTCATAATCGATTTCTTATAGGTCAATACAGGCTCTGAATCATATGATGTAAACTCAGATTGTACTGAATTCTGAATTGATAGAATGCAACCAAGGTCATTTTTGGATTTATCATCTAAAGTTTTACTAAACTTAAAAGTACTATTTTACTCTGAAGCGAACAAGTCATCTTCTACAGGCGAGTGAAGTTAATTGATACAAAAAAGCTATGAAATAAGCTAACAATACACACTCCCTTTCTTGCTTTGTTTTTACTGAAAACTTTGTTTTATTAAAAAACATCAAACATACGTCTGGTAGTAAATTAGATTTCCTTTAAATTAATAATTATTATTGAAGTCTGTAACGTCCACCATTTTGAAGAAATTTGCGGAAAACTATATTTTTACTAAATTTTTAAAACTTTGACCTCGTTGCGCGACCTCGTAATGTTGACCGATTTTGTTCAAACTTTGTATGTCGTCTTCTTTTATCACCAAGAAACAGAAAATCCACAAAGTTGCTAACATTTCAAACATTTGAAAAATAAGAACAGCCCTAATATATATATATATATATATATATATATATTGATAGATATTTGAAACTGGGAGGGAAATTAAACTATGTTATAACAGAGCTAAGGTATTTGGAATTTGGTATCAATGTGATGAATACAAATGTCCTGTATACATATGCCCTAGATACAAATGTCACGGATACAAAAGTCCAAGTACAAATGTCTCAAAAGGAGTCCATCGAAGAATTTGTAATGATTAAGACCCATGAGATAAGGTATTTACGTTGTGAAGGATGATGGTGTCTTTATGATTTGAAATCAGTTACATCTCACCAAAGCAAAGAATCACTCTCAATGACTAAAGAGATTTCCCAAACCTGTCAATAAGTAAAATACAACTCCTTGATTATGATTGTATTAAGCAGATAAATTGATCAGAAACACGAATATATATACAAGAGCAGAAACATGCATTGTACAGTGTCTCTGTTTCATGACTTTTGGACGCCCATGCAAAAGTTAATGGATATAATCAACGTCATAGATTTATATTCTCAACCATGTGAGGGAGTTACTGTATGAAAATTAGATGTGAAAAGCAAACGTATTTAAAAATAACTTACAAACATCATCTTGAGTACCCTCTTTTTCTTTTTCCTTCTGAAACTATAAAATAAACCCTAGTAGGAGCTGTTATTTAAAAAATGGTTGGTGCGTCAGCACTTATGTTCATTTTTGGCTCTAAATATTATCTGACGAAATTTGCAAAAAAAAAATTCAAAGTCATAAATTGATCATAGCTAAATTTTGGTAAAACTAAATTTTTCCAAAAGAAGTAATAACAAAAAAGTTTTGCTTCATAACGGAATCTTTGAACGCAATTCGGGGGGGGGGTAAGGGGGGTCAAACCAAAATCCATTTTTCTACGATCATTAGTTTTTTATGACGGAACTTTCGCGGGGGGATAAATTGTGATATCTTAATATTAGGTTTCTATAATACCCCCTAGTGTACATAGTGTGAGGATACCTCCTATACGATGACGTCAATAACTAACGTCCTTCACCATTGACGTCACGGGAGCCCTCTCGCTCTCTCTCTCTCTCTATCTCTCTCTCTCGCGCTCTTCTTAAGTTTGAAATAAAGTATTCTTATCTATATAATGTTCTATGAGTTATTCGGCATCCGTGAAAACCCCACATGGCGCAGTCGGTAGTCCTTAAGACCCTGCTCCTCACGACGCAGTCTTAAGACCTTGGACGAGAATCTCGTCGTCACTCTCTCCAAGAAGAACCCTCCTTCACGGATCTGAAGCTCGTAAGATACCTTTATCCACTCCCCGGAGCAGATCGCATCCACAGCGATAACACACATCATGGGTAAGAATAGTCCCCAAAAGAAGAAGACGCCCGTCAAGTCAGAGACCGCTCTGATGCACACCAGGTCTACGGGCCCACCCGAGTCTCGGGATGACTCAAATACTCTGAGGTCACAATGGAGGATCTCCAAAACGTGCGAGCCGACCTCAAAGCAGAAGTCCAGGCCCAAATGGCTGCTCAAACGGAGAATATCCTAGCACAGATGAGGTCCTTACTCCTAAAGGACCCCTCTGTAGAGACAAATGCGTCAACTCACCCCTCAACGGCGCCGGATTTTCTATAGGTCTCACGTCTTCTCCCCCTTCTTCGCCGTCCTCTATGGCCCCAGGACTTACACCGACCTTCCCTCAAGTGGTAACGGTAGCCCACCCTTCAACAACGTCACCTCTGACACTTCCATCACAATCTACATCGGGTATATTTGGCACTTCCGCACCTCCCCCCGCCACACAGCCAACAGAGAGCTTCCCAATCCCCAGGGTCCCCGTGCAGAGGATGGACAGCTCAATCAACAAGACCTTCCGATTAGCGGATATGGAACGGCTCCCCGACACGGCGGACTTTCGACAATTCCGTCACTGGCGGGAAAATTGGAACTCTACTTCCAGAGCACAAAATTTTGCCTCGTTCCCCCACGAACAGCAAATATGGTCGTTCCTCAGTGCTCTTGGAGCACACGGTAAGCGTATCCTGGAATACTCCTATAAAATAGATTTCGAGTCACCGGACATCACCGTCAGTGGCCTTCTCACTAGTCTTCATGACTATTTCCGAGAGAAGAATAGTAAGGTTGTGGCTGAAGTCAACTTCATCAAAAGGAAACAACAACCAGGGGAGTCTTTCGACAAGTATTGGTTTTGTCTCAAAGATATGGCTGAAGAAGCGGAAATTTGCAACCATTGCCGCGACGCACAAATCGTCCGGCAGATCGTCGTCGGTATCCGTGATCACGACACAAGGGTCGCCCTCGAAGAAGAACCACCTTCCCCACACTGGATCGAGCAATCGCTATTTGTAGAGCCAAAGAGTCTGCCAACAAATCCTCTTCTAAGCTCACCAACGCTGAGATCCAGCAAGTCCAGCACCCTCCACAAGTCAGACCTAGAGCCCGATCCACAAGCCGGTTCCAACCCGCCGCCACACGTTTCCCATCGCAGAACAGGGCCAGCAAGACATGCGGAAACTGCGGCAAGACCCACACATCGGGCGAGCGAGCGTGCCCTGCAAAAGGCCGAACGTGTACGGCTTGCAACAAGAAAGGCCACTACGCCGTCATGTGCAGAAGTAGTAGAGTCTCTTCCGTCTACGTACCCGATATCAACAAGTTGTCGTCGTGTTCGGAGGAGTCCAAGTTTTGCGAGCTTAGAGCTATTACAGCTCAATTCTTCTCCATGACCGGCACTTCGTTAGGCTACCTTAAGCATGTCCTCCCGGACAGTGGTGCATCAGCCAACCTTATTAGTGTGTACAACGCTCAACTTCTTGGAATCGACGTCAACAAATGCATAAAGCCAGAAGGTCAGCTCACAGCCGCCAACAGCCTCAGCATCAACATCATTGGCGAGATGAAAGTCCAGATTAAGTACAATGACTTCATGACTCCGGTCACATTCCAGATTTCCGATGAATATCAGGGAACACTCTTAAGTCTGGAAACATGTATTGCACTTAAAATCATCCATGTAGACTTCCCCAACCCAATACCACAAATCAGGGACCCTCAAATCAACTCAGTGCTCTACGTCAACAGAGACTCTTTCGAGTCCTCGCCCACCACAACCTCTCCGCGTCTAACTAATCATATCAGATCGCCCTCACGTCCGGAACAGGGAACGTCTCTCCCTATATCAGTCCCACACATGTCACAAAGGAGTCCCTACTCAAAGAATACTCTGATGTTTTTGAGGGAGAAAAGCATCTAAAAGTAATGGATGGACCCCCCATGGTCATCCACCTCAAGCCCAACGCAACACCTTTTAAGGTCAGAGGTCCCCGACCTATCCCTTTACCTCTTCGTGAGCGGGTGAAGAAAATGCTCGATGATTTGGAGTCCCGAGGAATAATTCAGAAAGTTTCCAAGCCCACTGAATGGTTCACCCCATGTCAGTAGTACAAAAAGGGGACAAACTTAGGCTCACTGTGGACCTACGTAAGCTCAATGAACATGTCCGTAGGCCAGAGCACCCCATCACCTCCCCAAAGAACGCGATAGCAAACATTCCTCCAAATGCCTCAATCTTCACGACGTTCGACGCCACTTCCGGATATCACCAAGTCCCTCTTCATCGTGACAGCCAAGACATCACTACCTTCATCACACCGTGGGTCGCTACAAACATCTCCGCGCCACCATGGGCCTTTCGTGTGCGGGAGATGAATACAATCGGCGAGGAGATGAAGCCCTCGCGGACATGAAAAACATGGAGAAAGTGGTTGACGACATCATACTACACGACAACTCCCTACAACATCACGAACAAAACGTGAAAAAATTCCTTGACCGCTGCAGAAAAGTGGGGATCACCCTAAACCCTACTAAATTTCATTATGCCCAACCAGAAGTCAAATTTGCCGGCTTTAGAGTTACCAAACAAGGCATCCAAGCTGACCCACAAAAAGTCAAAGCCATTTCTCAATTTCCAATCCCGAAGAACATATCAGAGCTCCGTAGCTTCCTAGGCTTAGTGGAACAATTGGCAGGATTTTCGGATGCAATCTCAGCAAGATTCGTACCCCTCCGCCCACTACTCAGCTCCAAAAATCCGTTTTTATGGACAAATGATCACTCCAAAGCCTTTCAAGAAGTCAAAGATAGCCTTGTTTCACCTCCCATTCTTACAACGTTCAATCCCAAGCGGAAAACAATGGTCCAACAGACGCCAGTAGACTCAACGGACTCGGATACATACTACTTCAGGAGGACGAGCAAGGTACCTGGAAGCTCATCGAGTGCGGGAGTCGCTTCATCACTGAAGCAGAGGAACGCTATGCCATGGTCGAGCTGGAACTACTCGCCGCAGTATGGGCGCTCCGCAAGTGTCATATTTATCTTTTTGGCCTGTCCGAATTTACGCTCGTTACGGACCATCAGCCTCTCCTCACGATCCTCAACAAAAAAACGCTAGACGCCATAGAGAACACGAGGATCCAAAGACTGAAGAGCCACCTAACACCCTACAACTTCATCACAGTTTGAAAAAAAGGGTAAAGACAATCGGATGGCAGATGCACTCTCCCGCTCACCCGTGGACGATCCAACCCAAGAAGATAAAAACATGACTGAGGACATGTTCGGATCCATCAGTACAATAAAAGGCAACCTCGTGGATACTCTCAACAAATTTGATCCCTCCCAAGTCGAATGTGGTCAAACAACTCGCAACCATATTGCACGCGATCCCATCCTTCAAGAGTCGCAGAGGACACTCAGAGAGACTCACTGTCTCAGTTACTCATTCAAACTATCCTGGAAGGACCTGACATGCGACATCTCGACCAAAGCTCAAGCCATACGCCAAAATTCTCCCCCATCTCACCATTGAAGAAAACTTAATCCTCTTTGGTGATAGGATCGTCATTCCGGCATCGCAGCGGGCCCAAATCCTTCAGCGGCTGCACTCAAGCCATCAAGGCTCTGAAAAAACTTTGAAAAGAGCACGCCAGACAGTATTCTGGCCGGGAATATCGGCGGATATACGCAATATCACGAAAGCGTGCGAGGAATGCCAGTTTCGTAGACCAAGTCTCCCAAAGAGCCGCTCGAATCAGAACCCGCCCACGGAATATTTCAGGTGATTGCGACGGACTTCTTCGAAGCAGGAGGAAAAC
>CP045898.1:14503908-14536230 GCA_013387185.1 Caligus rogercresseyi
TGTTCTTCAATTTGATCTACATTTAATCCTTGAGCTTTTTTTCGTCCACTACAGTTTATCTAAGGAGCTTATCTACACCCGCCCTTACTCTCACGCAACCCATTTTGATCTCCACAAAGCGTAAAATTCAAACATTATATATTTCATGTTGACGCTATCATGTTTAGGCTGTATATTTGGTGTTAGTTGGCTAAAGCCACACAAATAGACCGTAATATCCCTCAATAATCATATTAGTTCAAGTAGTACTTTGAGCGTAGAACGAACTTTTACCATAACGGAATGCTGATGTTATGTTTTTTTTATTGTAAACCAGTGACTTCACCCCTTCTACCTTGACAGAGCTTGATCTGAGCATTACACTTTCGATTATCTAACACACTAAAACACACGTTTCGCTTAAGCGTGGTGCATCTTTGACATCAAAATACCGGAACGGAATCGACGAAAACAAAACTGCGCGTGATTGGCTGTTACACTATCAGAACCATAAACACAATTCACATTTTCAGACGCCTGGCTTGAGTTTTCGTCTTTATTGAATAAAACTGTAAAATATGGCGTATCTTTGAATATGGCGTATCTTCTATATATATATATATATACATATATATATAATATATATATATATATTCTCTTTTGCTGATGTCCATTCTTTGACGTGTGCTCAAACAATACTGCAATCAAACAATCATAAAACTGGCTGAGAAGTTTTTTAGTACGAAATCTTATATTTCCAACACCATCTAGTATAACCCGATTGCACTATACAACGCGAGATATAAATTACAAAGCCATCTGTTGGAAAAATAATTGATTTCTTTTTACTTCACCTTATAAATAAATATATATAAATACATATGTATGTATATACTATTCTGTAGATTGATAGCCTATTTATAGAAATATAGAGGAAACAGAAAATATTCAAATGCTCCAAATGCCTCATGGGCCAAGTGTTTTCGCCTTGCGTTCAACAGATTAAGTCATCTAAGTTTTGGACAAAGTCCTTTTAAGCCGGACAACGGAGCAATACTCAGACTTATGTGTTAAAGCTTTTCATAAAAGCAAACAATTTTAAAATGTCGCCATCGTTTTATTATTCATGGGATATTACATATTTTAATTTTTAACGAAAGTTGAAAATACATTCAATATCACTATCGTACGTTGGACAAAAGATATCGAGGGCCCACTACTAAAATATGTAAATAATATACATAGTTGTCATACAATAATTATTATCCTTTTATATTTATATCATGCATATGTACAATATAGGTATTATACATATAATTTGAAATAGTTGTTATAAAGCTTTAAATATAACTTCTTCAATGTATATTATAGTATTTACTTTAAATAGCAGTACATGTACGCAAACATTGGCATGTGAGGTAGGTTTATATTTAACATATTGGATCATAGTCATTATAACAAGATTGAAGGACATTACAAAAAAAGAGTTGACATAACATTATACATTATACATCACTGATAGAATGATGAATGAACGAAAATATTAAAGTCCCGGTCCGGTGATTTTTAGACACTGGGCCGGACCGTTCAAAAAAACAGCTGGGAACCGGTCGGTTACCGGTCCTTTCTTGATAGATATATTATATATATATATATATATATATATATATATATATATATATATATATATATATATATATATATATATATATATATATATATATATATATATATTATTGGCTTATAATTTTTTAGGGATATTTTTATTATGAGCTATCAAACAAAAAAAATTGGTATATGTTTAAAAATGAATATAATATTTTGGAACAAGATATTTTTCAGGCTCCGTCACGCTTTCAGTAAGCCTACATAGACTTCTAAATAACATTTATAATATAGAATAGACCTTTAATGAAACTCGTTTTTGATGACCGTCAAATATTATAATTAAGAGATACTATAACTTTGTTTATCGATTTTTTTGGCGAGAAACATTGAAAACAATTATAGATCATTATGAGAACGAATAAATCAAACTTAATGAAGCACATATTTTGATTGTTTCTAAAGTAAAAAACCTTTCTGAAACATCAACAACACTCGAATAATATTATTTATAAAATACAATCAAGAAATTTCAAAGATAACTAAGATCCATTATCTAAACATAAGCTAGAATCATTAATGACATACCAATTATACAATAAAATATCTGGATTTATTATTCAATACTTTTTATTATCCAGTTGGTATTATCCCAGGAGAATATAAATAAGGTGAGTCAAAGAGGAGATCTTTGACTTATGCTTTTGTTCAAAAGGGAGATTTTTGTGAGGTCACGGATGCTACAATAAAAACTCTATTTATTAGTGTTATAATTTAGAAAATATATATCAACCTTATCTCTCAATTGACAATATTTCATTACAATATTGTTCTGAGCTAGTCTAAAGTACCCATGTTGCATGAAAAAAAAATGTTATGTAAACGATTTGTCATTAGTATTCCATTATTCTAAGTAATTAGCAAATAATGACTGAAAACAATAAAAATATTTTTGCAATCAAGATTTTAATTTATTTGAAGGACTTAATAAATCACATTTTTAGAATAATACATATTCATACGTACGTACAAAAAATGGGAAAGTGAAATATGAATATAATTACAATAATTAGTAAACTGGCCTGTCCGTTTAAGTTTTTTTAAATTAGCACTAGCATTTTTTAGTTTAATTAGCTTATTAAGAAAATTAACTCGAATCCGAGTTTACAAAAATCAATAATAATTTATTTTGTCCATTTGGATATAAATTTATAAGGGCTTAAAAAGTCTTTGAAAACTGGGGTTCTTATCGATTACGTCTTGATGGCTATTATGAAAAAATTGGAAATTATTCTCTAAGAGGTGGCAGAACTTCAAAAAATCGGGTGAAGGAGTGGTAAGACCTCTCTAGGAGAATAACTCAATCCAAACACTTTGAGTTTCTTCAAATCCTTGAATGTCATTCGTATTTTCCTCCAAATTTGGGTGGAGGTCTTTAAACTTCCTGAGGCACTTGGCTTTGTAGCAGGACAGCTTCCTTTTCGTGAGTAAGAGTTCTTTATTCGAGCTTCTTGCACTTACGCTCTCAAAAAAGAATCCCTTTGGATTCCTCGCACAAGATTCCATTTTCAGTGTGTAAATATCTGCTAGAGTAAATTGTCTTAACCAAGGCACTATTTTTTTTTCTTTCAAGGGCTTCTTGACGGACCTGTCTGAAAGACTTGGACACACTTGAGGAGGGTGATTCAGGGATGAAGAGTGAAGGAACAGTTTGAGGCTTAAGTTTCTTACTATCAAAGATGCCAAGAAGCTCAGCATGAATATTCCTTTGGAAGTATCTGGAGTAAAATGACGATCGCAGATCTTTGCATTCTTTAGGCCCATCCAGGTCGAATCTTCTGTATCGTGCGATCCACAGACGTTGGATATCGAGATTCTTCGTCGGAAATGTAATATATTGTGCATTTCGAGGATTAGAGCAAGATGGGATGGCACAAACACGATTACTTCCTCGAGAATATGGCGTTTTTCGCTTTACAATACAAACTGAACTAGAAATCAAGTGTAGCAGCTGTGACGTCACAAAAAATAGTCAGCTGTCGCCCTGCAATTGCCTATGTCGATTCCCATTGCTTCACCTTATTCATATTCTCCTTGGTATTCTCCACTAAAGATACCAAATATAAAAAGTCTATATTGAATAGACGATGTCATTATTCAGATAAATGGAGAAGGATGGAAATTATTTCAAACATTAGTGGAGTATAAAATATTGTGCAAATGATTACAAAAAAGAGATGATAATTAATCAGGGTTTTTTTCTTGCAGCTTAATATTATCCCATTTCATTATCTATGTGCATGAACCCGTGATTATTTCCAAAATTAATGTTTACATAAATACAGCAATCCTAGAAACTGTTCCGACAAGGATCTCTTAGTTATTCTTTAGGTACTATACATAACCTCTAGTTACTTTTTTTCTTTCTGAAAAGCAAGGTCTCTATTTTTGTGATAAATTATTTTTAAAAGTATATAATAACGTAAACATTGTGTTATTGAAAAACATAATTTAATGATATAGTTCAAAATTAAATTCCCCTTAGAGACCTATCTACTCCATGAAAAAAGGAACAACCACAAACAAAAATAGAATTTACGACAATGACAACAATTTACGATACTTGAATATTTCTAGAAATATCTGCAATGTTTCTTCCCTCAAGACAGCCTTCTTGTTCCTGTACCACCTTTTTGTTTAAAATTGGTTCAATGTCTTGCTAAAACTACTGTTAAAATTTTGAACGCTTTGTTTAAAATTGTTAATGGTCTCCAATGATTTATTTTTATTTTATTTCCTTTTTTGGAATAAGAGATATCCGCCCGCATGTTAAAGATGAAGGAAGCCTTCCTTTCCTATCCTGTATGATCCGAAGCTTGATAGGTAAGGGATGACCTCTTCATTCTAAAACTCTTTTGTTGTACGAATCTATATATTAATTCACTAATCTCTGTCCGTCTGTATGTCCGCACGCTATCTCCTCCCACATTTATGGTCAGATTTGAACTTTGAAGGTACCTATGGAATCCTTGGTCGAGACGGACCTAATAAAACTATTTGCAAAGTGATGGGATCAGAAATGAAGGAAAAAATTCAGACCTTGTCTGATTTGAACTACCTACTTTCAAGGTGAAGAGAGAAAAAAAGAAAAAGAAAAGGAGGAGAGGAGTTAGAGAAATAGAAAAAGAAAAAAGTATCTGATGTGACTTAAAACTAGACATTGAAAAGCGAGGGATATTTTGGGCGTGTGAAGGGAGAATTTGTGAATGGTTGCAATTGAGTTCAGGCTCTTGTTATCACTATTCTCGCTCCTCTTTTGAGTTCCTACAGGTATACAGAACAGAGGAAAAAAACAGAGATTCAAATAAAAACAATACCTTCCGTCCCGGCTGACTTGGCCCTTCATAAATGAAATAATATTCCTCAAGAGAGGAAAGAGAATAGTGATAAAACCTACCCATATCCGAAGGGCGAACATATGGGCGCCGTAGAATTCAAGTTCATAATTTATAGTCTGACGATGATGTTACTTAAAAACTTCTTTAATATAGGACGTAATGTATTATATCTTTGATACCCATTATAAGCCGTCAAATAATAATCCATCAAAAGCAAAGGAAAAAGGTAGTTGCTTTTATCATATATTTGCAGGGGATGATATATTGGTAGTCCACGAAAGCTTGCAAAAAAAGCACAACTGTTTTAATTTGTAACTCAATTGTTATTCTTTCTCAATGTCTAATAGTAAGAATGAGAAACCATTTATCGTCATATATGACGATGTAGAACTATTATTTATTCATATATAATTAATTTTAATAGGTGGATTTGGAGAAATCCATTTCAAAGGATTGAAAAAGTCCTAGATAAAAGCCCCTGGGAAGAGACCATTTGTCACCTTGAGTGATTATCTATGAATTGATGTAAACACCTCAACAGATGCAAGTGAGTAATGCTGTTTTTTTATAATTCACTTTAAGTTTATTATAGCCATCACAGGTTTAGAAGAAGATGGTCCCAATTTGACATTCACAGAAACCTTAATTAAACCCAGCTACTCCTGGCGGGTGGTAGGGACAGTAAAGAGAGAAGGAAGAGGGTTAAGGTAAAGGTCGGCCCCTCCACAGTCTCCCCCTCCAGTGAATTGGAGTTGCTAGGGGCAAAGTTTGACTCCACCCTTTCACTCAACTTAAATGTTGACATCATGGCGAGGGCAGCCAGGGTCAGGGCCAACATGGTTGTAAGGTTGGCGAAGCACATCCCAAGGGGTCCTTACCTCCACCAACTTGCCAAGGCATTGTTCTTGGGAAGGTCGCTATGTTGTCTCAGCGGTCACACCCGTACGGTTTGGAGACAGTAACCCCACAGGACCACTTGCAGCTACCCAAGTAGCTCTGAATGATGTTGCAAGGACCTCTCACTGGCAGGCTCAGGAGAGAGCACATACCCGTCCGGAACCTCCTGAAGTCGGCAGGGCTTCCATCCATCAACCCATGGCCGTGCGGTCGGCAGCCATGGAGGCGTGAAGCATTTTGGAGTAGGGACGGCGAAGAAGGAGGAGAAACCCACTTGGCCTCATGCTCTTCGAGACAAAAAAAATGGAAAGGAGACCAGATCCGACGCAGCCGGAATCGTCCCCAACCCCCTCCTCTGGCAGCAGATACCCTGGTATGTGCTGCAAGAACTGCCTGGAATAAAGTCCCAGTTGCGACAGGCCAGGACTGGAGAGCTGCCAGGGATGCAGCAATAGCTCTCGCCGAGGGAGTGGCGCTATAGATTACTCCGATCTCATGGCATGATTTCCCCAAAAAATCGATGTGGTTTTTTATTTATATTTTATATATTCATGTATATATATCGCTTATTAATTAGTATGTGTTTTTATTATTGTTTTGTTTTATTTTAATTAAAATTATATTTATTATTTTAGACCAGCTACTTCGTGCTGAAATATAACGGATTACACACACACTAACAAGGCTTGGTAATCCAATGGCAACCCGGTACGCAGAGGTTTGGTGATATTATTTACAACGTCCATAGTGGCATCTCTGCATAGCAGATTGCCCTGTCAGACCCCAAGGCCTTATAATAGTGGATCATATTTATCTTGGTAACTTTATATAAAAACAGCCTTTTTTGGTTATTATAGACCTTATATTCATACCTGAAATAAAAGTATATAATATATATACATATATTATATAATATGTATATATACATATATATAAATATATATTTTATATATTTAAAGTAATCCTATTATTCACCGAGGAATCGTTTTATTATCGTCTAGCATGCCCACGACATGCCCTTTTTTCTCCACTCTCCTAATTTTCTGCGTTTGCTCTTTCGTATTTCAAGCTCTCTAAAATAGTGAAATCAATCAATTGTCACAACAGTCAATCCTTTCTAAAGCCAAATCCTTCTTAATTGGTTTTTCCATCATTACACACAATAACAAAATCATTTGATACCGTGCCCTTCATCCACACTTGTCTCATGTGTATCTACCAATGAGTAGAAACGGTTTTTGGATCGACAAATAGTGTGTGTTGAATAAATTCTGTTAACTCGACTCATGGATTGAGGACCCTTTGACAGAAATTAAAACTCATTGCTTCGGGTCTGTTTTCCGGACGGAATAAAGAAACACGGGGTAAGGGTTTAATTTAAAGTCATTTGGTTGATGAAAGAACACTTTTTTAAATATATTTTGCCTTGCATTCTTGATTGGAACGTTATATTTAAATGGAAATGGAAGGGATCGGTTTTAAATGTAAAAAGTATCCGACACTGAAAGAAGAAACTTTCGACTTTAATTAAAATAATATAAAAATGCATATTTGTGCACGATTATTCAATTCATGTGTTTTGGACACAAAATTTAATCGAATGGTTTCAAATTCCTTGAGATGTTTTTTAAACTACTACCATATTTAAATAAGGAAAAATAGTTGTAATACCCATATTGTTTCCAGTACAGGATGTACTCTACTCAACAAGAGGTCACCGAAAGCATTTCCATGATAATTTGGAACAAACACTATAGATATTTGCTCAATTGTGCTCAATTACTTGTATTTCTGTTAAAATTAGGCAAACAAATGTTATTTTTTCACAAACGTATGTAGTAACTCTATATTTTTGAATTTATATTTGTTAAATATATAATTTAATCAGGTCAAGGGAAGATCAAATTCTAGAATATAAGAAAAAAGGTAATTATTTGTAAGCTACTTGCTAAATTCCTTAACTATTATTAGAGATTAAATACAAGGGTCAATAACAACAACAAAAAACAGTTTTGGGTGTTATTTATTCAACAAGAGGTCAGTCCAAAAGTTTTGCGTTGTAATTTGAGATCAAGCAATGAAAAGAAATCAATAAAGTTATGCTAATTAAGTACCAAAAATAGCCCATTATTTAGCTAATCATGTTTATTTGCCAAAGCAATGGATTCAGTTTTATATTTTGTTTGAAATGCATGTACTTCACGCACATCAGATGCACATTAACATCTGTTATCGTTTGTAATTTATCATTCTGATTATATTACGCTTGGTCAGTTGAACTCTCAACAAAAAGAAACACCGAAAAAGCAAAGTTGATATTGCACTATTGAAATTACATTATAAATAATTTGTATGAAACAACTAATCAAGCAGTACAGCATTTCAATGCATGTAATTTTTATTGGCTATGCTTCATATCCGGCTCCCATTTGAAGGAGTTTGGGTGAAATTAAAAACTATATCCTATTAATATTTGTTCTTTTAATGAGCTTTTGAAGGAATGGCGATCCCTAAATATTTAAATAGTCTCTCCAATCTCCTTCACAAAACAGAAGGTCTGATTTATAATTTTGTGGAATATATTTGATTACATGTTTAGTAATCAATAAAGGTTTAAAAATATTGACTTGGAATCTCTGTATACGAAACACAAAATAACCTTTGTACATTAAAATGGATAGTCTACAACATTCCTTTAAATGCAATGCTGGCTTCCAAACCTTAAATTATTATATGTTTTAAATTGTGTTTTTATTCTGAACGGCAGAGAAACCAAACTGCCTTCCACATATTTTTTAATAATATTCAGAAACAATATCTATATAGGTGTATGTTATCTGTAAATATATATAATATACAGAAAAAGTAATAATTTAGGACTGCACATATTGTGGAATATATATGTTGTACATATTCTTACTTATAAATAATTATTTCAAGACATAGGTAAATTTTTATTTAAAAATTTATTTTTTCCTTTGCAATGTTGAAATAAATGTAATACGAAGAACATGCATTGCTCTCAAACAACATCGCTCTCAATATGTAGTCGGTTAATAAATAAACTTGAAATTTTAAAAAACAAATTGATTTTTTTAATGCATACGTTAATTGTTATACCCCTTGGAATAATACTATTTTTGCCAATTTCATTTACGACTAACATATCATCAGAAAATCAATTTTCATTTGCACCGCCCTAAACGACCATCGGCAGGCATTCCAGGGGCCCAAAAATAAAATATTTTCATGTCGATTAGGAAAGCCTTGAAGAACTGGAAATATCTATTTGATGTTTTGAAGAAAGTGTTAAATTTGAACAAGGCTAATATTATATATATGTATTTATATCACTAAGAAAATATGAAAGGCTACAGATATATATAACAAGGTCTTATATATAGAAATTATTCAATTGGTTATATTATATTTGAGACCACTCAAATTACTTATAATTATGAGTTCGGCCTTGCAATTAGATATTATTGTTTGTCGTCTTTATATGTATTCACTGATGATATTTTTTACGACCCTGTTACCACATGCACAGATGTTGTCTTTATTCACAAATGTTTAAGTCTTACATTCTTTTTCAAAAGGAGCAAGGTCTTTTATTAGCCATGCATGCTACGAAAAAGATGTTTATCAAATCAAACGAGTTAGTTTATACTTTGTATATAATTTACATTCAAGGGTCCCAGTACTTATGATATTTATTATTTGGAGTCTCTTATATGAGTTGAAAGGTCATTTAAAAGGTTGATGTACTTTTTTCAACTGCTTTCTCGTCTCAAATAATGATTTTGGGATCAACAGAGGAAAAATGAAAAGTCTGATGAAAAGAAAGTTTAAATGGGCTAATTTGAAGAAAAAGTTTATGAATCAGAACGGCTTCATAAGAAGAATCCTTATTCTCATTTAGAATTAAATCCTTGATTTCGAAATAATGTCTAATTGGTTTTTTCGAACTATCCTACAGTAATCACTTACGTCTAGTGCGTAAGCATTGTGTAGTTGGTTGAACAAACAATATATTAACTGAAATAGATATCATAATAGATATCATATTTCGCAATTTCGGAGCCAAAAATCGTTTTGCGGTGAAACAATACCATTATTAATATTAAACATGTTATATCTTTACAAAGGCATTTCAAGCACTTTTATAAGCTCTTGAATTGAACATTGCTTATAACTGAAGGATAAATGAATAGAACGCATAAGATGGCATCTGAATGTAAAAAAGAAAAAATGAACGGAAGGCTTAATATATGTTGATATAGACTTTTTTGTAGAATAAAAACATATTGGCAATCAAATTGAAGCTGATAAGACACTACATGGAGACTAATCATGTTCTTTTGTCATCCTGAATTTTTTTACATTATGTTCATAGATCAAATTTGAAGAAAAAAAACAACTCTATTTGAATTCACAATCCAAAGAATGGGTCATTTTTATAATAAATTTAATCTTACAGCACGAACTTTGTCCAAATGAAATTTCGGACCTATATGGTAGGACAAAGCTGTATATTTGTTGATAAAAAACAAGCTCTATTGAATTAAAGCGACTCATTCAAGCCTAGTATATGTTTAACGAGGATTCTCAATATTTGAATTTCTCCTCTTGGATGTCGAGAACCTGCGCCCAAATATTGAGAGTTGAAATTGCTTACGCATTAGCTTACATGCTCCCATATTATTTTACTATTAAATACTTCTGTTTCAATTATAGAGATATAAAGATATAGAGAGCTTATGGATTCTTCAGAGAAATACGTTTTTTGCCTAAAATACACAAATCTTTCTATCTCTAGGTCAGCTAACGATGACGTAGTACAAATTACTTTGGTTAGTTTGGGCACAGGCGACAGCTGAACGACGATGTTTCTCTTCTATTGAAGGGAATAAGCTCTCTTTATCTTTAATCTTCCGGCTTCATAACAAGCGTATTCACAAAAACTTTTATATACCCATATACGTCATCCAAAACTCTGTAACTATTCAAAGCACGGCGTCGTTATTCGAAGTGATTGCGGGAGTGCGATTGTTCATTGGGTTACGGCGGGATCACTCTCAATTTTGAAGATATACTATCGAGAGGATCTATTTTGGTCAAACTCATTAATAAGATCCTAATAGTTCGATAGACTAATTTCGCACTAGTAGGCGTATTTATATTAGGAGGATGCAAATTATATCGAACCCAAAAGAAAAAATGACTTATTTTACTTTTAATGCATACATTAATGAGAAATAAAAAACTATCCAATTCTTCTTTATTTTATATTTGCCTGTCTTTTAATGATTCTTAAAAAGGTTTTTATTTCCCAAAGGTATACTATTCGTTTTCGTTATCGTATTCGCTTTTAAGCATGATATATATATATATATATATATACCTATATATAATATATATATATATATATAATATAATATATATATATATAAATTAGGGCTGTTCTTATTTTTCAAATGTTTTGAAATGTTGCAACATGGTCAATTTCCTGTTCTTGGTGATAAAAGAAGACGATACAAAGTTTGAACCAAATCGGTCAACATTACAAGGTCCACGCAACGAGGTCAAAGTTTTAAAAAAATTGTAAAAAATTGTTTTCTGCAATTTCTTGAAAATGGTGGCGTTACGACTTAATAATTATTATTAATTTAAAGGAAATCTAATTTACTACAAGACGTATGTTTGATGTTTTTTAATAAAACAAGTTTTCAGTAAAAACAAAGAAAAAATGGAGTGTGTAATGTTTAGCATATTTCATAGCTTTTTTGTATCAATTAACGTCACTCGCCTGTAGAAGATGACTTGTTCGCTTCAGATATTATAGCTGATTAACCCAGCTTTTATTTTGATATGTTTGGTGTTCTAAAAATCGCTATACTTTAAGAGAATAAGCAAATCTTGGTAATGCTGTTAGTGTTACCTGGATAGGAAGAAAAAAGAAGGGAGAGAAGTGAGGCAAAATACTCCTCCCTTCTCTTTCTCTTTCTATCCAGGTAACACTAACAGCATTACCAGATGGTAATCGTATATTCTCATATCAAAAGATCAATTTTTGGGGGAGAGTACGTATTTGCTTATATCTCTTAAAGTATAGCGATTTTTAGAACACCAAACATATCAAATGAAAGCTTGGTTAACCAGCTTTAATATTTTGGTATACTAAATCATGTCAGTTTTAATAAGTAGAGAGTTATATGTAAATTAAAAAAAGCCTATCTCGCGTACAAAATGACGCATATAATGGATTATAAATGCGTCAGAGACAAAGTAAAATTTTGCGAGGATACCTTGACGCAAATCTAAGAAACACATTATTTTTTATTTTTTTCATAATCGATTTCTTATAGGTCAATACAGGCTCTGAATCATATGATGTAAACTCAGATTGTACTGAATTCTGAATTGATAGAATGCAATCAAGGTCATTTTTGGATTTATCATCTAAAGTTTTACTAAACTTAAAAGTACTATTTTACTCTGAAGCGAACAAGTCATCTTCTACAGGCGAGTGAAGTTAATTGATACAAAAAAGCTATGAAATAAGCTAACAATACACACTCCATTTTTTCCTGTTTTTACTGAAAACTTTGTTTTATAAAAAACATCAAACATACGTCTGGTAGTAAATTAGATTTCCTTTAAATTAATAATAATTATTGAAGTCTGTAACGTCCACCATTTTGAAGAAATTTGCAAAAACTATATTTTTACTAAATTTTTAAAACTTTGACCTCCCCCCGCGACCTCGTAATATTGACCGATTTTGTTCAAACTTGTATGTCGTCTTCTTTTATCACCAAGAAACAGAAAATGCTCAAAGTTGCTAACATTTCAAACATTTGAAAAATAAGAACAGCCCTATATATATATATATATATATATATATCTATATATATATATATATAGATATATATATATATATATATATATATATATATATATATTCCTATCGTTCGTTAGTTCGTTCGTTTGTTCGTTCGTTCGTTCGTTTCCCTGTATCTCCCGAACGGTTCATTAGATCTTGACGAAATTTTCAGTGAATAGTTTGAGAGCTCAGGGAGTGTTTTAGTGGGTTGTCAACCGCCAAAACGTTTTTGGTGATTTTTTAAAATTTACAAGTAGATTTTGCCCAAATTTTCTGTGGATAAGACTGAGGTACTAAGACGTATTTTGTTTATTGAGTGTTTCCCGGAAAATTCGTTTTCTACATGATTACTTAAAATATTTTTCTTTCTGTCCCTGTCCCCCAAATTAAGTTTTGTGGAAAATAACAACACTTTTTATATTGCAACATCGTGCTAATCAAATTTCAATAATGCCTAGAGATGGAGAGGGATGTCAACACCCAGCCTTGAGGAATACAAAACGGAAAAAATGGCAATGACGATGCAAGACGACTTTTTAAGAAACTACTTCTCATAAGAAAATAACATAGGCACTCTATGAAACGACTTAAAAATAACTTCTTTTTACGATGTTTAAATTCCCAGCCTTAAGGAACAAAAAAAACGGAAAAAATGGCAATCAGACCATGGACAACTTTTTAAGTAACTGATTGAATATGAAAATCACCATGTGATGACATCACTAAAATTATTCATCTGCTTTTTACGATGTTTAAATACCCAGCCTAAGGAATACGAAACGGAAAAAATGGCAATGAAGAGCTATGACAACTTTTTAAGGAACTGGTTTAATATGAAAAGTCACATGCGATAATTTCACTGAAATTATTTGTGTGATTCCTTCTTTGTGTGATATTTAAATACCCAACCGTAAGGAATACAAAACGAAAAAATGGCTAGGAAGACCCAATGACAACTGTTGAAGGAACTGATTTTAATATGAAAAGAAAAGCGATGACATCACTGAAATTATTTGTGTGATTTCTTCATTTTACGATGTTTAAATACCCAGCCTTAAGGAATACAAAACGGGAAAAATGGCAAGGAAGACCCAATTACCACTGTTGAAGGAACTTATTTTAATATGAAAAGTGACATGCTTGACATCACTGAATTATTCGTGTGATTTCTTCTTTGGCGCGATGTTTAAATACCCAGCCGTTGGAATACAAAACGGAAAAAATGGCAATGAAGACCCAATGACAACTGTTGAAGGAACTGATTTAATATGAAATGTCACATGCGATAACTCACTGAAATTATTCGGTGATTTCTTCTTTTTATGATCTTAAATACCCAGCCGTAAGGAATACAAAACGGAAAAAAAATGGCAATGAAGACCCTATGACGACTTTTTAAAGAATTTATGTTAATATGAAAAGCACATGCGATAATTTCACTGAAATTATTAGTGTGATTTCTTCTTGTGCGATGTTTACATACCCAGCCGTATGGAATACAAAACGGAAAAAATGGCAATGAAGACCCAATGACAACTGTTGAAGGACTGATTTTAATATGAAAAGAAAAGCGATGACATCACTGAAATTATGCGTGTGATTCTGCATTTTACGATGTTTAAATACCGCCCTTAACGAATACAAAACGGAAAAAAATGGCAAGGAAGACCCAATGACCACTGTTGAAGGGAACTGATTTTAATATGAAAGTAACATGCGATGACATCACTGAAATTATCGTGTGATTTCTTTTTTACGATTTGAAATACCCAGCCTTAAAGGAATACAAAATGGAAAAAATGGTAATGAAAACCCAATGATAAACTTTTTAAGAAACTGATTTTAAAATAAAAAGTCACTTGCGATGGACATCACTGAAAATTATTCGTTAGATTTTTTTATTTATACGATGATTAAATACTCAGCCATAAGGTATAAAAAAAACGGAAAAAATGGCAATGAATACCCAAGGTCAAACTTTTTAAGGAACTGATTTAATATGAAAAGTCACATGCGATCACTTCACTGAAATTATAGTGTGATTCTTCTTTGCACAATGTTTAAATACCCAGCCTTAAGAGATCAAAAACGGAAAAAATGGCAATGAAGACCTATGACGACTTTTTAAAGAATTTATTTTAATATGAAAAATCACACGCGATGACATCACTAACAATTATTGATGGTGATTTTTTTCCATCCAGAATATTGTCAAGTTGGACAATTCCGGGTAGCGCCGGGTAACATTTACTAGTATATATATATATACTTATCAAAAAAGAAATTCCGTTCGTTCGTTTCCCTGTATCTACCGAAACGGTTTATTAGATCTTGACGAAATTTTCAGTAAATAGTTTTGAGAGCTCAGGAAGTGTTTTTGTGGGGTTGTCAACTCCCGGAAAATCGTCATCGACATGCTTATTTTATTCGCCAAAACGTTTTTTGCCAATTTTTTAAATTTACAAATTAGATTTTGCCCAAATTTTCTGTGGAAAAAAACTGAGGTACTAAGACGTGTTTTTGTTTTATTGAGTGTTCCCGGAAAAAATCGTTTTTCTACATGATACTTAAAAATATTTTTCTTTCTGTTCCTGTATGTCCCCCCGAATTTAAGTTTTGTGGAAAATAACAGCACTTTTTTATATTGCAACATCGTGCTATCAAATTTCAATAATGCCTAGAGATGGAGAGGGATGTCAATACCAGCCTTAAGGAATACGAAACGGGAAAAATGGCAATGCGATGCAATGCCGACTTTTTAAGGAACTATTCTCATAAGAAAATAACCATAGGCACTCTATGAAACGACTTAAAAATAACTTCTTTTTAGATGTTTAAATTTCCCAGTCTTAAGGAATACGAAACGGAAAAAAATGGCAATGAAGAGCTATGACAAACTTTTTAAGGAACTGGTTTGAACATGAAAAGTCAAATGCGATGATTTCAATGAAATTATTTGTGTGATTCCTTCTTGTGTGATATTTAAATACCCAGCCGTATGGAATACAAAATGAAAAAAATGGCCAAGGAAGACCCAATGACAACTGTAAAAGGAAATGATTTTAAAAATGGTAAAGAAAAGCGATGACATCACTGAAATTATTCGTTTGATTTCACTTTTTACGATGTTTAAATACCATCCTTAAGGAATACAAAACGGAAAAAATGACAAGGAAGGACCCAATGACCACTGTTGAAGGAAACTTATTTTAATATGAAAAGTCACATGCGATGACATCACTGAAATTATTCGTGTGATTTCTTCTTATTACGATTTGAATACCAGCCTTAAGGAATACAAAATGGAAAAAATGGCAATGAAAACCCAATGATAACTTTTAAAGAAACTGATTTTAAAATGACCAATGTCAACTTTTTTCGTGATGTCATCGCATGTGACATTTCATATTAAAATCAGTTCCTTCAACAGTTGTCATGGGTCTTCATTGCCATTTTTCGTTTAGTATTCCATACGCTGGGTATTAAAAACATCGCACAAAGAAGAAATCACACTAATATTTCAGTGAAATCATCGCATGGACTTTTCATATTAAAATCAGTTCCTTCAACAGTTGTCATTGTGTCTTCATTGCCATTTTTTCCGTTCTGTATTCCATACGGCTGGTATTTAAACATCGCACAAAGAAGAAATCACACGAATAATTTAAGTGATGTCATCGCAAGTGACTTTCATTTAAAATCAGTTTCTTAAAAAGTTATCATTGCCATTTTTTCCGTTTTGTATTCTTAAGGCTGGGTATTTCAAACATCGTAAAAGAAGAAATCACACGAATAATTTCAGTGAGGTCATCGCATGTGACTTTTCATATTAAAATAGTTCCTTCAACAGTGGTCATTGGGTCTTCCTTGCCATTTTTCCGTTTTGTATTCCTAAGGCTGGGTATTTAACATTGTAAAAATGATGAAATCACACGAATAATTTCAGTAATGTCATCGCTTTTCTTTCATATAAAAATAGTTCCTTCAACAGTTGTCATTGTCTTCATTGCCATTTTTTTTTTGTATTCCTTAAGGCAGGGGTATTTAAACATCGTAAAAAAGAAGATGAATAATTTTAGTGATGTCATCACATGTGATTTTCATATTCAAATCAGTTTCTTAAAAAGTTGTTCCTTGGGTCTTGATTGCCATTTTTTCCGTATTTTTTTGTTCCTTAAGGCTGGGAATTTAAACATCGTAAAAAGAAGTTATTTTTAAGTCGTTTCATAGAGTGCCTATGTTATTTTCTTATGAGAAATAGTTCCTTAAAAAGTCGTCATTGCACCGCATTGCCATTTTTTCCGTTTTGTATTCTAAGGCTGGGTATGGCATCCCTCTCCATCTCTAGGCATTATTGAAATTTGATTAGCACGATGTTGCAATAAAAAAGTGTTGTGATTTTCCACAAAACTTAAATTTGGGGGGTATACAGGAACAGAAAGAAAAATATTTTTAAGTATCATGTAGAAAACGAATTTTCCAAGAAACACTCAATAAAAATCAAAACACGTCTTGTACCTCAGTCTTATCCACAGAAAATTTGGGCAAAATCTAATTGTAAATTTTAAAAAATCGGCAAAAAACGTTTTGGCGAATAAAATAAGCATGTCGATGACGAATTTTCCGGAAGTTGACAACCTCACTAAAAACACCCCTGAGCTCTCAAAACTATTCACGAAAATTTCGTCAAGATCTAATGAACCGTTCGGGAGATACAGGGAAACGAACGAACGAATGAACGCACAAATACGATACGAACGGAATTCTTTTTTTATATAAGTATAGATAGATATATTATATACCTATATTCTATAATTATATATCATATATCATTTCTATTGCAATATCAAACATATAAAATACAGCCATGTTACAATATCTGTAAGATTACTGTAATGAACGGAACCCTCCTATTCGAAGTATTATTTTTTTTAAACATGTTTATACGTACCTGATATCTATTTACTATCATTGACAGAGATCAATGTGACCCAAATCATTGCTGTAGAAAACGGGGGAAATATGTTAGAAAAATTGTATCTCCAATATTTAAAAAAACCACGCAATTCGATCTTTATCTTCATGAGCATAGAAGTTACTATAAATATTCATTATTATAATGAATTTCAGGATAATGATACTATTTGGTGTCGACAATGAAGTGAGCGGGTTTTTCGTTGCATATGTTTAGGAAGAAGGTTGCGGGACTTGATAGTTACTATCGATAACGTCAAAAACCCTTGGATTCCATTGATAAAGGGCGGATAGAAGACATCAATATTGTTATGAACAAACATTAATTGTATTCATTAATTATAGTATTTTAAATATTTCGATGCATTCAATTGAGAATAAGGTATTTTTCTTGAGAAGGAAGCAGTCAAGGTTACTTGATATTACCCTTTAATCATTTAAAGCAGTAGAACTTAGTATTAATTCAAAAATTCTTTCATGAAGATAAAAAAAGGATAGAAAGAAAATTTAGTAGCTTTTAAAAACATTGTGGGAATCTGTGATAAATGTAGGAGCAATTTATGAAAAATAGAATGTTCAACTCGTAATATTATTATTACATGACACCCCTCAACACAATATTTTTTAATTATTTAAATGCATTTTAATGGCTTACATTAACTCATCATGAAGCATTGTTCGGGCACAAAGAGGGTACATAGCAAAGCTCTTACAGTTTTATGGGTAACTGATCTTTATTAGTTTTAAACAAGTCTTTTTTTGTTTGATATGAATACTGTTTTGTAGGGGCCTTATATGGGTAGATATATGGATAGAATGAGGATTCGAGATATTTATTTGTTGGAGTAAGTACTGGCCTTCAAAGTTTGTAAAGAATGTTGGAACGTGATTGGCGGAAATATAAAGAATAATAAGAAATAAATTTATTGACATTGAGTTCAAAGATCTATAAGGCAAAAAATTGACAGTAAACAAATGATGATATAAGCAAGAATATATGGATAATTTGAATTGGATGATGGAAAGTAAATCCTTACAGGACATCTAGCCTCAAAATCCATTAGATAGACTATTTCCTATATTGATATAAGTGAAGATTTTATTATCCCATACAAGCAGACTTGTGGGCGTTCGCATCTTAGCGTTCGCCCGTTCGATTTGAAATAAAAATCCGTTCAGGTGTCCGTTTAATTTTTTAGCGTTTGTCCGTTCGTTGAAAAGTATCAATTTTTATAATTTGTTCCTTTTTAAAATTGAAAGAAAAATCCAAAAAAACAAAACTTTTATCCCAGAATGACTCTCACTAACTTCAATTGCACTTTTGTTTGTAAAAAAAATGTCCTCACTTTTTTTCTGTAGTGACATAATTGATTGAGCTTCTTTTGTCCAAAAAAAACGTCCAGAATCTTCGCACAGAATGTATTTTTCAAAGATTCCTTTTGAAAACAATATAAACTGAACGGAAAACGCCAACAAAAATAAATTACGTTCGTCTGTTTATTTATAATCTGTTTAAGCGTTCAGGCGTTCTTTGTGAAAGTGCGTTCGTGAACAGCGTTTTCCGTGCAATCAAAAACTCTGCATACAAGGTATATTGAAATACAGGTATGTCTAAGTTGCAAAGAAAGCTGACTCTGCACTTGCCAGGGGTTTTTAAAGGCGTCACATGAAGAAAATAAGGTTATTTTTCCCGTTCACATCAAAAATAATAAGAAGATGACTGGCATTTCACCTTACATGAAAATATGAAATAAACATAATTGGTATTCTATCGATTCATTTAATTGAAAGAGCCTTCTCATCGCAATGAATCGATGAGAACTCAAAAAAAGAATTGACGGCCAGTCATTTTTAGGACTGTTATTAGAGGTATGGAATAATGTGGCTACAAGTTTTATAAGTAGTAGTAAGAATGCACCACCACGGATTGGACATAATAATTCGGAACATTGTGTTCCGAACTATTATAATTTGTGCTCAATCCAATTCCACCGAACATGCATCCACACCAACCACAATTATAGTTTCGGAGGAAGCGTCTATCGGGCTCTACATGTCATAAAATTGACATATTGAAGTTACAAACCCTATGGAATATTGGATTCTGAGCACTACAATTGTGAGAATTCAAAAATAATCCTTATTAATCCATGGGTCTAATATGCACACAATTAAGCAGATTGGGGTTTCAAACTGAATAAAGATCCTCTCGGTCGATGAATAATGTATTTCTGACGAGACGTTTTAATCTACAATAAATAAATAATAAATATCGCACACAAATAACATATATACTTTCTTACATGAAATTGAAGCCCTTTGGTCCTGAACGAGTCTTTTAGGTTTTCTTCTTTTTCACAAGTTATTTTTAATAATAATAGAGGCATATATAACTCAGAGAGTGCAAACCTCCGCCGTCACGGGGTCCTTATGAGCCTTCTGAGCGGATTTTTCACGACTGGGGAGGCGTAGAGGGACGGGGGAGGGTTCCCCTAGACGGAAATTCCGAGAGGAAGACGCTCCCGGCACCCAATTTCACATCACAGCGACATCCAGAGTAGGCTAACTTGAAGTGTATTTAGCTCATTTGGCGCCTTAATTCTGCACAGAGATTTTAATCACTTCTTCACAACAACTCCACAAAATTTCAGTTATCCTACGTAAAACAATACCTCCTCGGCGGAGTAGAACCAGTTGAAGATTAGTCGAGCCAGTACTTCTTCACAAACCAACAGCCTATACCACGTACTCCTTAGAGAACATACGAATACAGTTGTTTGAGTTTAGCAAACGTTGTACGTAATATAATAATGCCGAGCTTAAAAGAAACAACATTGGAGGGATATTTTCTTGCCAAAAAGGTATTGGAACTTCCAATAAATGGTTTTATTTACCTCCTTCTATATCTTATTTATCTGAAACCAAAGAACTAACCAACATATTTGCTCATACTTCTCTTAGATGGGAAATGCTATAAACGAAGCTTTTAAATGCTGACTTTTCCTTCGATGCATAAGAGGGTTGCCTTAAAGAAGCAAAGAAAAATCGATTTTTAAATGCAATACATAATTCAATGGAAATGCGCATTTTTAGCATTCATAAATCATTCGTAGCTATACAACAACAACAAAAACACTTCAATTAAATGCAAGGAAAAATGGCTAATTCCGAGATTCAAAAGACATTAAATTGATTTGTATCATCGCAATTGACCCTTTATATATGTATATTTTATACATGCATAGCTATACAAATGTATAGCTCCACATTCACCACATACAATGTGGATGTTTTTATTTATTAATATGGCTCCCCAGGGTTGGAAGAGGGGGAAGAAGAAAAAGCAAGTTGCATGTGCAACGAGATAGAAAAAATATGTTTTCTTCTTAAGTTATGCCAACTCATGACCGCCCAAAATTAATAAGGTTGCGCCTCTTGCGTGAAGATGAAACACTCTTCCAAACAGAATGTGCCAATACACAAAAAGGGATGTCGAAGAAAGGAACGCCACTTAATTAAGAACATCTAAGCTATGTAAGAACTTTTTGAATAATAGTTAATGAAGAGTTCAAGTATTTGTCTATTAGAAAATATAATATTTATTCGTGAAAAAGCGAAAATGGATAATAAATAGATTGATTATTATCTATGCTGTTGGTCAATGAGTGAAGTGCTCGATAGTGTTTTATTTATATTAAGTTTAAACTTGCTTGTCTCAAAGTACACACGCACCCACAAGGATCAAATCACCAGTCAGTTATCAACACGATAGTTAAGCACAAACATATCAATATTTCTTGATACATATATTTCTTCCTCCCCTTGTGAATGTATAGAGTCTAAGGAATAGCAGCATGAGGCAGATTGATCCATCTGGGCGTACGGCTCCGGATCATTTGATCGACATTCATCGTAGCGCCATTTGCTTTCGGGACCTTCAGGATAAATATGGTTACTTGGGTGAGGTGGAGCTGAAGGACCATCTCAAGAGCTGTTTAAAGCCGGAGTGCAGTTCGAATTGCTGCCTCGGAGTCCTGGAGTCTCGGCTGCCCTTCACGAAGTGGCTTCGGAAATACAATTGGAAGACGGACTTTATAAGGGATATATTTGCGGGTTTTACGGTGTCCGTGATGCAAATACCGCAGGGAATGGCCTATGCCATACTGGCGGGGGTGCAGCCCATTGTGGGGATTTATACGGCTTTCTTCCCTTCCTTGGTATATATTCTCCTTGGAACATCTCCCCATGTCTCTCTAGGTAAGGTCACTGTTTAGCAGCCAGTGCTTCTTTTATTTGTTATAAAGGTCAAAAACTGATATGATGTATCCCATTTCATCGTTTTGGGGTATTTAAAGGCTAGTCTTATAATGTTCCATCATTAACCAACGTGTTGAAAATATTGAAAAATAGCCATCTGTCTTATATAGCGATGTCAAAAGTATAATGCTTCACCCTTTACGTGCTCTGAAACATATTGTGACCATTTTTAAACATTCATTTAATTTATTCTTCTTGATCATTTTCCTACGACGTTTTTTCTTCATATGATTACAAACAGCAGATTGTTCAAAAGAAAAAAATTATAATCTTTGGCTTGTAATATATTAATTTGATGGCTTGGAATACTGTAATCAATATTCAATGTAGTGTTGAAAGACGTCTGTTTTGCCTTAGTAAATACTTTGGAAAACAAAATTTACCTATGTTTGTAGTAGTTAATCCACGCATAACATTATAAATAGCATAACTACAATAGAAATTACTTTTGACATTTCAAGTCTCATTTTAATTAAATTTCTTACTTTCAAAAAACCCTAAGGAAAACCTATTCCGTTCAATATATTTATATCAACGATCAAATTATGTACAGCAAATAATTTATGAGTTAAATACATATTAATATCCCATTTTGTTTATAAGTAGTTTAAAGAAACTGATGGGGATGAACTTATTTTTGTTAATAAGCATACTTATTGAAAAATTTGATCGTTCCCCTAATAGTTCCCATTAGGGGAATTGCAAAAAGAGCAACTTGCTCTCAGTTCAAAAGAAACTTGTAAAAGGAACATTATATTAACGGCATTCCCTGACGCTTAAATTCAATTAATGCTGAATGGAATATTATGATATTTGCTTGAGCCAAGCATCCTTAGTGGAAATAAATAAATTGAGCGAATCACTGAATACAACATATTAAAAAAATGTAACAAGGATTTTTTAAGTTACCACAATAGGCTCAAAAAGCTATTTATCTCACTAGCTACAGTCAACTGTATGTTTCTACCATATTTTTATATTCCAATATTCGGAAGGAGATATATTCTATCAATATTGTGATCAAAGAGATTTATTGTCCCAAGTATTCATCTGTTGATAATACATAATATTCGCAATTTAGAGAATAGTTATGAAAATATTGCATAATCCACTTATAACACTATTATTAGATTTGAAATATAATTTGCAAAAATTATCTTGCACTCTTCCAGTAGTTATAAGCAATCGACTTCTTTCTTATTAATGTCATAAATTATGAAAGACACTTTTTATTCTTAAATTACATTTTATACAGGGTTTTTTCATTTATAAAATATATAAAAATATCCTCAATAAAAATTATAGAAAAAATTGATTTTCTGCACTACAGTTTTGTTATGACGCACAAGTTCATTATTAAATATATTTTTAACGGCTAAATACGTTTATGATTTTTTTAAATAAGGACTATATGGAAAAATATTTTTTGAAGGGTTTTTTTATTTGTAAAGAAAATAAAGCTATTCCAAGTTTTTGAATAAATGATTGCGAAAACAAAGCTTTTTGCCAAGAGTTCACATTTGCTTTTAAGTTCAAAACTTCCTTTAGTTTATTTTAACAGTTATTTCAATATTTAAGGCTGTTCAGATTTTAAAATGTAGTAGCTAAAATGTTTTTTATGGTTGAACCTTATTCTTATAATATTTACATTTTAGGAACATTTGCTGTGATCAGCATTATACTCTCCTCTGCCGTGACAGATTTCTCAAGCACAGATGACTGTTCAACAGCAAAGGAAGGCCAATATTGTCCCTTGCAAGTAGCTACAGCAGTCACACTTGTGACTGGAATATTGCAGGTATATCCTTGTTGATAATATTTAAGTAATTAGCTGATTTTATAATTTCAATACAGCTCGCTTTCGGATGTCTACAATTCGGAAAACTGACCAAGTTCCTATCCAAGCCCCTCGTGAGTGGTTTGACTGCGGCTCAGCAATACATGTCATGACCTCCCAAGTAAAATACATCTTTGGCTTAGAGATCCGGCGACCCTCTGGATACTTCACGGTCGTAAAGACCTACAAGGAAGTCTTCAAAAACATAGCCAGCACCAATATGTACGCTCTCATGATTTCCGTTGTTTGCATCTTTATCTTGGCTTTTTTTGATCGATACATCAAGGACCTATTGAAAAAGCTTTGCCGCTTCCCGTTTCCGATTCAAATCATAGTTGTTATCCTGGGAACGAGTCTCTCATATGTGTTTAGCTTCAAGGACCTGATCAATTTAGACATTGTGGGAGATATACCTGTTGGCATTCCGGAGCCTGTTCTACCACCCATGGAACTCATTCCGAAAGTTGTACCGGTCTCTGTCAGCTGTGCCATCATAAGTTATGTGATACATATGTCGCTTTCTAAGATGTTTGCCCGAAAATTTGGATATAAGGTAAGACATCCATCTATTCATATAGAGTTGCGATAGTATAATAACTACAAGTTAAATAGGGCTGAACATCGCATTCAAATTAAAATCTGCAATCTCATGCAATGTTGCAATTGTCAACAAACCCTTCGAATTGATACCGAAAATTGTTTAAATTTAAAATTAAAATATTGGTCATTAGGATAATTAACATCAACACAGTTTAATAACAAGAACAATGAACATGGCTAGAGAGGATAAATGTATTCTTCCTTTTATAATTTTTGCAAAAATAAAAATGAATAACATGAAAGATCTCACTGCTCCTTCCAAGTTTGTACTAAGACACATAATGGATGATTCGTCGAAGATGTCATAAACAAAGAACTTTGTTGAACATATATCAAGTAACTGATAAACAGCGGGATTCACTTAGAATACTGTATTAATCAATACTTTTAAATGGAAGACCAAATAGTGAAAATAACAAAATTATTATGATTTTCTCTTTCTTGTTTGTATATCTATATGTAATCAATTGTACGATTTCAGTTCATTTTTTAGAAAATAGATCGAGCAAATTTTTGTATATAGATTTATCAATCTGTCGGAAGGGACATTAACTCAAATTAAAAATATATAAAATTGTGTAAAAGTATATCCCATTTAAATGTATGAGGTAATATATATTTATCGTTTTTAGTTCATTTGCAGGGTTAATGACCTCATGATAAAGAAATGGTCTCATGCTATTTGTGAGTTATTAAAAACTTTGTTATTAGTAAGCGGAGTTTTGCTAATATCATGAGTCTGTCTTAGCTAGAACTCGTAAAAATACTATCGAAACAAGGTAAGTATGTTTTTGACATCATTACAAATGTCCAAAATATGTTCAAAATGGTTGAATTAATTTAGTTTAGATATATAGAATCCAGTTCATTAATATTTGCCAAATTGTCAACAGATAATAAGTTTTCAATGTAGCCTTATATTTAGATAATATAATATATTAATTAATTTATCATTGAAGCAATTATAAATATTTGATTGACTTTCTCTAATAAGGTTACTAATAATCAAATATCTGAAAAAGCTCATAAAATGAATTCATAATTTTTTTTAGTTTTATAATAAATAAAATGCAATAGTTTTAGGATATTTCGAACCATTATTATCATCCTAACAACAGTCTTCTTTATTTTTTTATGTAATTATTCACATCGCCTGCAAAGATGGTTAAACTAAAACCCCGATTCTAGTAATCCATTTTGTTCATGCATGTCAAATAGCCAGACAGTTTTTTCTTGGGACAATTGATATTCATAGTAAACAGATTATTTCCATATTTGAACCTAAAGTTGTGAATTGGCTTCACCTCGGATATCAAATAATTTCATTTTATGATTGAGAGAAAGCAGAGAATCTTACTTGAATTCAAAGGGATTCAGTTCGGAAAAAAACCTAAAGCAAGGGTCTGGGACATTGTTCTATTGCATAAGCTGTATTTTTATTTTAGGGTCAAATATGTTGAAGTAGACTAGTAGTTGATTCAGAACCTGCCTTTATCAATACCTGACCGACAAATCAATTAGAAAACGTTTTAAGTCGTTCAACTATATTTGAAAAGAATTAAAATATTGCTGGTTTTTTTCCATCCCATTCCTATGAGCATCACTGGTTTTTTTTAATCTTACAATTTTTAAGATACCAAAAGCAATACAATAATTTTAATCGCTGCAATTATTCTGTCATCAACATTTGCTCTTAATTTGTTCTTTTATATTATACTTCTTTCTTTATCTGCGTTATTGTGTTATAGATGTATTGATTATATAGTGGATTAATTCATTTATCCTCAAATTGACTAAAAATCTTCATTTTAAAGTAATATAGGGTACTATATAGCTATTTTTATCGATAACATCGATTTCTTTTACCATATATCATAAAAATGATATATGGTAAGATGAAAATACTAATATTAGTTATTATATTGAATCTAATAACTTTGTTTGTGTAGTGAATGGGCATAAAAGAAATTATCCTTCTTTTTAACTGTAGATCTGATGTTGAACGTCTCTTTTAAATCCCACACTATATACAAGTCTTTATTTCCAGGTGGATGGGACCCAGGAGTTATTTGCTTTCGGCCTCTCCAATATCTTTGGTTCCTTTTTTTCCTCCCTCCCCATGAGTTCCTCCCTGAGCAGAAGTCTGGTTCAAGTCAACTCTGGCTGCCGGAGTCTCTTCACTGTGGGTTTCACTGCATTTATTCTCCTTTGGTCCTCCTTTACTTGGCACCCCTCTTTGAGAGCCTCCCAACAGCCGTCCTGGCTTCCATCATCCTCGTTTCTCTCAAGGGAATGTTCCTACAGACAAAGGAGCTCATCACGTTCTGGAAAATGTCCATGACGGACGGCCTCATTTGGCTATGCACTTTCCTCATATCAGCCTTTGTTGATGTTGGAATTGGTCTATTCACCGGCATCGCCCTGAGTCTTCTATATCTCCTATATCAGGCCTCGGCCTCAAGAATATCCATCGTGAAGCCTGCTAAGGGGTCCATAGATCTTTTCATCAGTCCCAGCGAATACGAAATACAACCGGCCAATGAGACGCGGCATATCTTCATTCGGGTTGCGGGGAATTTGAACTTTTCAAACGCGGAGGCCATGGAGGAAGAAATCATGGACTTGGTCGCTCAAAGCCTTGACGAAGATTCAGTAAGCACATATATATAGTATATATATATAGATATAATATATATATATATCATATATATATATATAGATATATATATATATATATATATATATATATATATATATATATATATATATATATATATATATATATATATATATAATATATATATATATATATTTATATCATTATACATATAGAATACAATTTCTTATTTCATTACATTCATAGCTCAAGAAGACAATTGTCATTGATATTTTCGGTGTGAACTCCATAGACCCATCTGCTTGCAACACTCTAGGAAAGCTGTATTCGACTCTTGAGGAAACTTATTGGAAGGTTTCATTTGTTGGAGTCAGAAGTAAGTTTTGAAGTACCCACAAAGAAATTATTCAACTCATTCAATGCCTCTTTTTCTTTTTTCAGATAATGTTTGGAACCAAATAATCAATGCGGCTTGCTAAAGGAAATACCTCCAGATCAGTTTTACCCTTCCATGCAAGATGCCATATCTTTCTCTGATAAAATTGCACACAAGCTTTGAATCTCGTAATAAAGACTAACCTTAGGAAACATTCAAGTGATTTTTGACTCCGTGAGTCCATTTGTTAACATTTTGGTTATTTCATATAATTTCTTGTTTTAATGACAGTTTTAATATGTAGCTGCTTACATAGTCCTAATTCAAAATATATATTTTATAAAGGAAAACAAATCATTTTTTTTTTCGCCTTGACTTTTGGAGATACACATAAATGAATATATTAATTGATGGATAGGACATCCTTTTTGGGATGAAGAGAATATATACATTTTAGTACTAGCTGAGGCTAGATGCTTAAATATAGCATCACGGATTAAAATATTTTTTCTTCTTCAATAATTACTTCAAATAAAACCGTGATTTTTTAGCATTTATGCAACATTTTAACCTTTGATAAAGAATATGTCTACTCTTCTATTTTTTCCCTTATATTTATAAAAGGTCATGAATATACTATTTTATAACAATTATATTACTTTCATTCATCAGCTACAAAATGAGATTTTAAAATTCGCCAAAGTTTGTATCCGTCCACCTTGTACCTCATATAATTAGTCTTAATTGAGCAAGGATCCGTAACCAACCTTACCATTCATTAAAATCGATCTTCTAATTTTTGATTGATCGCTTCAACTTCTTCATATGTTTATTGAAAAACTATTATTTACTTTACATAAACAGTGTTTAGCTATAGAATATATAATAATAGAACTTTTCTGTTTCTTTCATTCCTTTACTTCGTAGAACATATTTCGACTCAAAAATGTATATTTTAGATTATTTTTATTTTTGAACGCTCCAAGTACCTTTTTATGGATTAAGGAATCTACAAATAACTAGAGGCATATATACACTCAGAGAGTGCAAACCTCCGCCGTCCGGGGTCCTTATGAGCCTTCCAAGGCGGATTTTTCACGACTGGGGCGGCGTAGAGGGACGGGGGAGGTTCCCCTCGACGGAAATTATGAGAGGAAGACGCTCCCGCACCCGATTTCACAGCACAGCGACATCTATTGGCAGAGTAGCATAACTTGAAATATTTATTGTATTTAGCTCATTTGGCATCTTAAAGAAGCACTCAGAGATGCCAAAATTGTTGTCACTGTTCCTTTTGGCATTTCCAACAACTTTACAAAGTTTCATCCGAATCCGTTCCGATACTTTTGAGTTATCCTGCTGACAAACAACAAACCAAACCAACAAACAAACCACCGCCAGTGAAAACAATACCTCCTTCGGCGGAGGTAATTATTATCGTTGCAATGGTAAGATACGTTAGATAGGTTTTACATATCGATCAATCAAAATACGAACCTGATAAAAAGACATAGAAAGATAAACACAATCACGTAAAAGAATGTATTTGTACACTTGGAAATTTATATTATAGGTATATATATATATATATATATATATATATATATATATATATATATATATATAATATATATATATATATAATTATTGTATATATATATATATATATAATATGTATAGATATATATATATATATATATATAGTAATATATATATATATATATATAATATATACATATATTTATATATAAATATATTTATAACTTTTGTTATTTGATAGCATTTGATATTTTCGTAAGCTTTAGGATTCGCACATTATGGGTTTCGTCTTGCATGGCTTCATATCTTTCTTGGGCAAGTGTGGTACATCTTTGATCTCTCATACAATGTTGCAGACGTTTCCTTCCATTTACTTTAAAAGCCAGAAAATATCCATGCCCGATACATGCTTGAATAAAAAACGCATGTATTTTCTCCCGAGCTTCACAACATTATATTTGGTTTTTTCTCAGCAAATCACGCGTATGAATCATAGTATGTCCATTCTATTAACGTTCACACCAGTTTTATAGAAACCTTCCTACTTAGATTTCTTGGCAAAACTTAGAAATATTCCAACGATATATAGTTTTGACTCGTTATGACACTTTTTGCAAGGAAATCAGTAATTTTATATTCCTGTCAGATCGTTGAGTATAATTGCATCAACTGCTTCATCATAGCAAAAAAACATTCAAGGATGCTAATGAATGATGGAGTGACTTATTGCCCCGGGCGATTGCCCATCCAGCATCTGTGTTACCTTGACCATCTATAAACTTGTCTGAACATATGGTTTATGCCAGGTTCGTGTACATCATGATTTTTTAGCCACATACACTCCATAGGATAATACTAAAATATATTTGAAACTATTTTTACGAGCTATTTTGTACAACATTTTGTTTTATTATAAAATCTCATATATATTAGGTGGGTCACAAAGAGTGAGCCTGACCCTGTAAACTCGGAATTTCATAAAAATTATGAAAACACTTCTAAATGAGTATACATAAACCCCCGACTGCATTGACGTCGTGGAAGTGGTCCCGGAGCTTTCGGAGATGCCTGAACAGCTCGTCTCCACTGACCCTATTCATCGCCCGCTGCACGGCCAGTGTGGCGTCTTCGTGCCCCCAAACTCGTCATTCTGGAGCATGTACTTCAACTTCCTGAACAGTTCCGGGTCGCAGAGGTCAAGAAGTAGGAGTGAAAGTCGGGTGTAGCCATTTGCAGCGGCGCGTGGGGGTAACAGAAATGGTGCGAGTGTTGACTATTTATACTACCTGAGTGGCGCTACATAGTCGATTTTCACACGAAAATATGCGATAGAAATTATCCCGTTGGAAGTTTTGAACTATCCTTGTTTACATTTCGGGAACTGAGAACCTAGCTCATTCTTTATGACTCAGCTTAATACTTCTTGAATAAGTATTGAATTAGCTATCATGAGTAGTAATTTTTAGTATCTTAGTTGATTGAATGAGGGAAATCGTTTATGTACATAGCAATACGTATTTTTATAGCTCATGTTTTACTCCGTACTTATTCACAGATGTGCGTAGGGTTAATAAATATGAATACTTATTTTTCAAAAAGTATCAATATTGATAATAGTGGGGCGGTTTAGCTCAAAATTTCAAAAGGATTGTGCATTTTGTGATACAAGCATAAAATTTGGCACAATGTACATTGATATATGGCAAACATTTTCAGATATTGAGCCACTCGGAATTCTCCCTTCATGTCCGCCATATTGGATTTCAAAATGGCCGTTGATTGAAATTTACATTTTCGATTATCTTTGGGTCTAATACTGCTATTGACTCGATTCTGGTGTCTAAATGTAGGTTTGGGGGGCAAGGAATATAATGGTAACAATACATGACAATATCCATTTCAAAATGACATCTTTATTACAGTACTTCACTTAAGTCATGAGAGATGAACATTCATCATCATGTATTTTACATACTTTGTATTTGTGTCATGTTAACCAGTTCAGCACTGCCACAAGTAAATGAATGTTGTGGACTCCTCTTCATGTGCAATCCCCTTCACACACACAGAGGGCTGTGCACTTAAGGGCAGCCTTCTTGCACTTGCAGCGTCTCACACACCCTTTCTGGCACTTGCAAGAAACCAGCTCGATGCAAGTGTGAGCTGCCTCATGTAGCCTGGTCCAGAATGGTGTGTATTGTCCTCCAGTCATTGACCAACCCCAGTTGGTTGGTGGTGGGAGTTCTGGTGCTGGCAGTAGTTTCTGACCTCACACATGTCCCCTTGATATACTGCCCTTTTGACATGTTCCTCTAAAGCTGCCTTCGTCGGAGGGATCAGCTGCACATTGTTCTTCCTTGCGAAGAGTTTCCACCTGGCCTTGTAAATATCCGTGCATTTGCTGGTTCGGTCATACAACAGGATCACGAACCTCTCGATGATGCACATTGCATCATTTGGTATGTCACTTGGTGCGGAAGAAAGCTGAATCAGCGCCTCAGTTATTCTGGCAGTACTGTCCAGGCTGCCCATGCGGTCTTCTTGCCATGTCTAGCAAAGCTTGACACAGTATCGCATCCAGTTAGAGCATGGAACATTGGCAATAATTCAGAAGACAATGAACATATTCGGACAAGATTAGTTTGTGTATTATGATTGAAATGTGTGTACAAATGTTCCATAACTTTGTCAATAAATCTAAAACAAGTTTGAAAGTATGCCCAATTGGGCAAGCATTATTTTTAAATTGTTTTAATGTGATTTAAAACCAGTTGTCCAAACAGAAGTCAAGGCCGGACGGTCACCCCACATGATGTTTTCACACTTCAGATGGCAAAAAATGACCAATAACCAACATGTTTAAATAAAATAAGAGTGGGCACATGTAGAAGGAACGTATTAGACATACATGTTATATTTTTTATTCATTTTATGTTTAATATTAGGTAAAAAGTTCCATCGGGGACAGAAAAGTAAGCGTCACGTCTTTGACCCTACTACAATTCAAACCATATTGGAATCCAAGTGGTAAAAAATATGCATTGCATATTGTTACCATTGGATTCCTGTTCCCCATAACATACATTTTGGCACCAGAATCGAGTCAATAGCAATTTTAGATCCACAGATAAGCGCAAATGTAGATTTTAAATGGCGGCCATTTTGAATTCCAATATGGCGGACATGAAGAGAGAATTTCGAGTGGCTCATATCTGAAATGTTCGCTATAATGCCAATGTACATTTGTGCCAAATTTGTTGCTTGTATCACAAAATGCACAATACCTTAGCTATGCGC